>JALBCR010003187.1:0-197500 GCA_030710515.1 Abscondita cerata
AATCAGAACATATTTAAATTAACTCAATTTTGTACACATTCTCATCTGATCACAGGTCGCAGTTCAACCCATACAAACTTATTCGATTTATGGTTTTTTAATTTATATTCGTTCATTACAACCCAGTTCCGACCTTTGAGTTATATTTTCAAAGACGTTATCTGACAAAACTATGCGTTAACAGGAAAAATGTTATCGTTCTTCAAAGCCGATTGAACGACCGAAAAGTTTTTTGCTTCGGTTTTATCTTTTTCAGTCCACCTGACGCTTTTTTCGTGAGAGAACTTTATTAAAGATAAGTGATTTTTATCAATTACAAAAAAAATTATTCCGATACACCATTTCTCACCCGTCTATCGAAGCGCAAAATTGGTATGTTTTGCGCGGTATTTCAAAACACTTGAATAGCTTCACGCATTTGTCGTAAAACGACTTGTCCCTCGTTCATTTATTAAATAAACGATTGTTATGAATCAAACATTGTTTACATATGTATGTTCAATAAAATTTTGTTGAGGATTTTATTTAAAAACAACATTTCTAGTGTTAATGATGACTTCATTTTTTCCAAATATTATTCACCATACATTTGTTATTAATTTATTGATACAGTAAGAAATTCTTTTTGAACGCAGAACTGTGTTTATTTTTTAAACAATTAATGTTTGACGGGTTTACCTTTATAAACATATTTTTCTCTGCTTTTCCGAACTTAACTCGCCCCACTCTTGAGGTACAGATCACGGCGTGTTTTTTTTTTCATGTGGGTTTTGGATAGGCCTACTCCACAGTTTTCACTTTTCTTTAGTGAATTTCTCACCCTGTCATGATATTGATAGCCATCGTCACGTTCATTCTCACTTATCACAGGCGATTGACCCGCTTTTCTTATCAATGAAGCGGTTGATCTTCGAAAAGGTACCACTGAAAGCCTGTCATCAACTTCGTCGTCTTCTGTCATTCGAGTCATCTACATCTTCTTCGCGGTTGTGCGGGTTTTTCCACAGTAAATCTTGCACAAAACAGAATATTTCAAACCTGATTTTGACATCCACAAGCCCTGTTACAGTTAGTTGTACATCCTCAGGATACAATGTCTAGAAGTATGCGTGGCAGGAGGAGTACTTTCCTCTGTTGTGGAAACTCAGCCATAGATTGATTGCTAAGTGTTTAGAACAGAAGGCTACCTCCTCTGGGTTATGCAGACGACCTTGTCATTCTAGTAGCAAGTTTTCAGTCACGATCAGAGAACCTATGCAACGTGCACTGAACGTGGCAAACAGATGGTGTGTGAGGGAAGGGCTAAAAGTATCTCCCTAAAGACCACCAGTGTTGTTTACACGCAACAGAATGAGGATTAAGACTCCTTTCTTAAATAGGCGTGAACTAGCTATATCTGGGGAGGTAAAATACTTGGGGTAATCTTTGACCTAAGGTTACCTGGAACCAACATATATAGCAAAAGTTATACGAAAATCGAGATTACCTTAAAGTGGTAATCAGACGCATGTATGACAGCCAATGGGGGCTCAGACCAGAGATGGTTGTACACAAGAGTGGTCAGGCCCGCCACGCCTACGCTGACCAGTGTATGGTGGTCAAAGGTCATACAGGAGACCAATCCTGAGACTAAGCAAGGTTCAAAGACTTGCCTGTTCCAAGCACAACAGGGCTCTGGAAAACTACGCCCACTGCAGACTTAAAGCAATGTTAGGCCTTACCCCTTTGCACTTATATATTAAAGAGGAAAGGAAGGCTGGCGGCATACAGACTTCAGTTATTTTCAGCCAATATCAAAGCTGACTCTCTCATATAAGACGTTTGACATTGGAGGATCCCTACTAAATGAGGTCTACCATATGGTGACCAAGCGCATTGACAACGCACTCTTCAAGTGGTCATTCTACATCTGAATGACTGGATAGACTACAAAGAGAAAATACCAAAAGACGGTATAATCTGGTATACGGATGGTTCTAAATCAGGAAACCGTTGCCGGATTTAGGAATGTATAATAAAAGAGAGGACTTAGGTTATGCCCTCCCTGGGCAGCCTAGCGATCATCTATTAGGCAGAACTTTGCCATCATCGAATCTGGAAAAACTAATATAGAGAAGAACTACCTGTATATGCATCTATATTATGTCTGATAGTCACAACACTGAGAGCTCTCATAAGCCAAAAGACCTCATCTAGACTGGTTTTTGAATGTTTTAACACACCTAATACCCTCGCAGGCCAAAACAAGGTAACCTTGTCTGGACGCCTGGCAATTCGGGCATTGTAGGAACATCGCTGGCAAGCTAGCCAGGCAGAGAGACACAACGCCTTAGCAGTCAGCGAATGGACTCGCAAAGAACATAAGGCGTACTGACATCAAGACCAGGCCTTATACATAGTAAGTGTATGATTATAAAACCAGGAGAAACAAACGGCTAAACTTGCCACTAATGCTGCCGGGCACAGTCAAAGATCACGGCAGGGCTCCTAACGGGTCAAATGGCCGTCAAAGAATACCTGCGGAAAATCTGAAGATTCACTGGTGACACTAACTGTCGACTATGTGAAAGAGCTCCCGAAACAATACTGCACTTATTGTGCATTTGCAAGGCAACAAAATGCTACCAAAGAGCAACACGTATCCATTTCAACGACCCGCACCTATTAGCAGGGTATTGAATCGGGATACGTCGATTAACAACCAAAGGAAGCAATGGCTGCTTTTAGCTGCGGTGCATCCGGAACCACAGTGGTAAACGGCCTAAGGGAAAAAGTATATAAAATAAACTAGCGCACAAGTTTATAACTGTGCGATGATTAGAACGCGAGATATAAACATTCTAAAAAAACCTGAAATCCAAGACGGTGGAGAAAAGGTTGGTTTGAGGGGTGCGCAATCTTAGGGTTAAACTCTACCGAGAAAACCCTTTGAATGGAGGCTAAAAGGTATACAAAATGGTGGGTCACCCTATAAAAATTTCCTAAATGCACTGGACTATTATGCGAACGGACCTGCCGCACACCTCGAGTTCTTAAAGAAAGAATACGGTTTGCGGTAATGAAATAAATATACTCTCAACGATTTGTAAAGTCTACGGTACTTCATTCAAAGGACGAAAAGGTGTTGAGGTTGGGGATCTTACGTAGAAACTTAATAATTTTTATAAAATAATGTTTGAATAATAGGAACAATCTGTCTTGAGAAGATATGAATGCTACTATCATCAAATTTTAAACAACTATTATGCGAAATGCCGCATGACCCTAAAAGATAAATAATGGAATATGCTCCTGAATGAAATTTTAAATTTTCAAATTTGTTAAGTCTACCTTAATCGATCTTGATTCAAATATTGTAAATACACTTTTCGACAAGCAGAACTTTTGTAAAGAATTATTTTTTTGGTAAAATCTAATATTAAAAATTTTTCTTTCATCTAACTCAATCCACGGATAGATACCGTAAATATCAACTGAAAGTACATAAGGAAAGCTACATTTTGGCTTTTCCTTTTTCCTACGCCATTTGGACAAACTGGGGACCATTTTGGAAAAATAGTAACAATTCGACTAAAAAGTTAAATATTGGCAATACTATCGAATCTTTTTACTACTTTACCTGAAAATTTCAGCTCAATTTGTCCATATTTGACCGAGTTACACGCGATAAAATGTTTCCGTGTTTTTTTATATAAGTACATATACATAACAGGAGGGGAAAACTTAAGAATGTTGTAGTTGGCACTAAAATGAACATTTGGTGCCGAGTCGCTAAGCTCTAACCGATGATTTCGCTAAAAATTTTACTTGACTCAACTATTAGATTAGGTTTATTTTATAGTCAATTTTGTTATACAGTGAGGTTTTTACAGCTGACCACAGGAAATACAAATTGCGACATGGATTTTTAAAATTGAACATAGGGATATGATCATGTATTTTAATGGGCATTCAGTCTTGTGAATAATTAAATGATTCAATTTTTGATAGAATCGGATCAATTCCTGAATATACAGAGTATCTCAAAATACAGGGCTGTGGCGCATGGGGATTTTTCAGAAACCGTAGAGATACGTGTCGATTAAATAACACATTTCACTATAATCACTTAAAAAGAGAGGAAAGTTCTTTATAGTTCTGTATTAATTTAGAAATTGCCAATTGTCAAAAAAAAAATTCAGTGTACGTATTCGTTTATTTTGCCTTTTAGCATTAACAAAAGAATTCGGCTACAATATATTCTATACATAAATATAAATAATTGATAGAAAATTAAAAATCTCAGATTATATATTTTTATTCAAACATAATTAGCTTTCTTTTTCTTCTCCATCCAACCCCTTCTTGGTGAGGGTGAGCACTTCTTCAGATCGATTTTTTTTAGGTATAAAACACATAGAACTGTATAATAATCTCGATACTTTCATGCAATTAATTAAATATGTACTAACTACGTACATAAGAACAAATCTTTATACTCATATATGTTTGTAATGTTGTTTATCTTATATTCTATGTAAAACTATTAAAATGAGAATACATATAGATTATAAAGTAAAAAATAATTCTTTTTTTACAAAATATATGAAATTTTGAATTGACTAAACTGAATCCCACATAGCATCGAATGTATCATAGATATTCAAACTAATCTCAAATTTATCACAACATCTAAAGAGAAAATGAGAAATTTATGAGATATATCTGGAGATACTCAATTGAATATAGAAAGCATATTAAATGTTAAATATCTATCGTTGGTCTCAGAGATATCACATTTTCACAAACACTTCTGGAAATTGTGTATATCTACAAAACGTCTTAGATATAATTTTATGAAAACTTGAATTTTACAATAATTTAGGTAAAAAGAAATGGCAATGGTAATTTGTGACAGCACGCGGGATCACGCACTGAACACGCAACCTAATTTGTTTGCGCACACGCTCTATCTACAGTATATACCATTGATTATACGACGGAGTCAGATTGGCAGAGCTTATGGCAGCTTTGGAAACGCAGTTTATAATATAAAAAATTACAATGGATGGCGCTGTTAGTACAAAATTATCTTGTTAGAATTTGATAAGCAAAGTTACGCACCAGTCCGATTATCGAGACTTGATATGATAGAACTGAGTCTGCGAAGCTAATTATGTCATTGTTTGTTATGTTAAGCAAAGTCTTGCGGTTTTAAATTTCAATGATGTTTAAATGCAGTCAAAACAATAAACGTAGCGTCGATCCTTCTAATACAAGGACAGACATTAAAAACCACCATTCTAAGTAAATCAATTGTATAAAATATTCCAGATAATTTATATTGCAAAAATAGTAATGCTTTATACTTAAATATTAAAAAATAGGTCGTGTGTTTGGAACGGTCTCACGATTAAAAATACACTTGACTTGTTTTTTCCAATAATTATTAATGCGTCGAGTAGCAGAATTGCCAAATTCCGTTACTCCAGATAAGTCGTAACTTTGATTATATAATTGAACTAGGTATATAAACAAAGCTCGTGGATTCTCAAAAAATTTTGTCTACAAAATACCAAGTTGCCACAGATTTTGATACAAATTCTCAATTATACTGTCAATTATTACGTCACTGGGGAATGGCAGAATACCGTTTGTACCTATTAATTAAAACCATTGATTAAAACAGTAGTAATTCATCAAAAAGCATCAAACACGTTAAATTTTGACCGAACAAAATTATTGATATATTATTTAGGTAGTAGTAGTAATAAGGAATAAAACAATAATGTTCAAAATTAAAAAATGTGTTTTTTATTAGTAAACAATGTATACCTACTATGGATTTAACTACTTATATAAAATATAGACATTCGTATAGGTTCACCTTAATTAAATTTATTTGTGCTGTAAAATTCTTAATTTTTTGATTGGGTTTATTTGATGTAATAATTTTATTACAAATTAATTTTGAACATTTAAATATTTTTGTAACTAAAAGTTTGTTTAGTATAAATAATTTATGATCTTTACAAATTTCATCTTGTGCTAACCAATTTATAATAATAATATTCTTTTGAATTTTACGCATAAGTTTGAACGTTAATTTGGTCTCATGGTAAATATTATCAAAACATTTTTGAATTTCTTTAAACACAAAGTAACTACATGTAAATAATTTTCACTTGGTGCAAAAGTCCCCCCCTTCTGCTATCTTAGTTACATTATCGTAAGGTTTGTATAAAATCAATAGTTCTTTTGGTTGTTTAACTTAGAATTAGTGATTAAAAAACAATTTTGCATGATGTACAATTAAATTTTGTTATACACGTGCGAGCTAAGTAGCCTGCAAAATATGCTACAGAACAATCTTCACTTGTCACATTTATAGTATTGGTACTCGGAACCGAGTTCAAGTTGGAAACACTTGATGTTGATGATGACATAATGGTCTCATCTTCATCATCTTTTTTCGCCTTGATGCGGTTTATCTCCACTTTCAATGACAGTTTTCATGTCCGGATCCATGTCAAGCTTTTGCATAAGTACCATCATCAGCTTCACAATTAGAAGACTCTTGGTGGTTTCATTAGGGAATGTATTGAGTATGAACGGAAGATCGTTCTAAATAACCGTGATGTAGGATTCCGATTCACGTTATTATATATTTTATATCTAAGTTCGTTCGTTCATCTACAAATAATTGCTCAACACCATTTATTGTTTGTAATAAACCATTAAAACACGGTGGGGTAGTAATTTTTGTAGTCGCATTCATATTACTACTATATCTTTTTATTTTTTTCAGTTTAGGTATTAGGTTTTTTGCATTTTCCAGTACAAATATAGCTAATTTATTTTCTTCAGAAAGGGCGCAATTGTAAGGATATATATCAATCATTTGATACAATTTTGTCTAAATCGGGAGGCCGCCAACCAACGTCAATTTCAACTCCTAGCCCTTGGTTACCAGAAGCTGGTCCAGGATGTAGTACAATTTTCCCTTCGGAACTTACTTTGAAAAGAAATACTGTTCAACCTGAAACATTTGCACAACAATACACCAAAGCAATAAAAAAACAAAAGACTTCGCAAAACATAAAATTTATAAAAGTTTATTGTGTTGAAAACAAACAAGATTTGTACAGAATGAATGTTAAAGAAAAAGGTTTTTATCAAATAAACGTCCTATTGCACGTCAAGTGATAAGTTTCACCTGAGTAAAGGGTGCGCAGTGGCAAATTTTTGTTATGGTAAGTGTCCACTTGAGATTAAATAGTCTCGAGAGCAGTCTCGAGACTTAAGTCACAAATGTATATGAACCTGCGAGTACTCGCAGAGACAAGTCATTACTAATCACCGAGACTGCATGTGTCGCGAGTGGACACGTTCATTCCTGCTCTTGAGATCTAGTCTCCAGTCTTCCAACAGTGTTTGAAGAGCTAAGAGCACCCGTGTTAAATATTTACCATAATATATAAATTTTTTAATTATTATTTATTTAAATTATATTAAATTAATTTAAAATGAGTGCACGACAATGGACAGATGACGACATTTTTGAGTTAATTAATCTTTACGAGGAAAAGGAATTTTTGTGGAATGTTAATCACAAGTTGTATAGGAATCGTGACAAGAAAACGAGTGCGTTTGAAGAAATCGCGACAAAATTTAATTGTGATGTAAATGAGGTACAAAGATACATAACTTACGTAATCAGGTGTGTATATTAATTGTTAAATTGTATATTTAATATAAAATAATTTAAAATAATTAATAATATTATATAATAGTTTATATAGTAGTTTAATATTTTTTTATTCAATTGAACTTTTCAGGTTTCACACGAACTTCAAAAGATGAAAAAGGTGAATAGTGGTGATGGTGCAGATGACAGATATGAAAGTAAATGGAAGTTTTTCTCTGCATTGAAGTTCATTGTACCCTGCTTTATACCAACAAAAACTACGTCAAACATGGTTAGTATAATATTTAAATAATTTGTATTTATGTCAATAAAATTGTATGTACTTATAATTATTCAACTTATGAATTGATATTGCCATTGAACCTCACCAGCAGTTGTCATAAAATATTCTCTAAATTCGTCTCTCACATCTTTTGAGATATTGAATAATTCCGCTGCCGTCCCCTTTCTAGTGGAAACAATGTTCCTTCTGGTTGAAGTTCATTTCGCCATTCGCCATTTACAATTTCACGAGTAATACGATTTTCCGAATCAACCAAACCCGGGCACAAATAATAATTTGATGTAGAAATCAAAAGTTATGCAATGCACATATTGCCAGAGTAACATATTTTACTTTGTGAGGCGCTAAATGTATTGGTTTACGGAGGACTCTGAATTTACTGGACATAATGCCAAATACATTTTCTATAATACGACGAGCCCTGCTTAGTCTATAGTTAAAAATTCGGTTCGGCGCAGGTTGATTTCGGAACCCATAGGGCTTTAAAATGTATGACGTCATAGCAAAGGCATCATCTGCTACCATTATGTATGGTACTGGCAAATGTCTTTGAGGTAGTGCTTCTGGTTCGGGAAGAGTTAACTGTTTGCTTTCCAAAGCATCGTAGGGAGCAGTTATTGAACACCCCTCCGTCAGAAATTCTACCATTGCAACCAACATCAACATAAATTAATTTATAATTGGCATCTGCAACTCCCATCAAAACAATGCTGTGTGTGTTCTTATAGTTATAGTAAAGGCTTCCACTATTTTGTGGAGCCACTATTGTAATATGTTTGCCGTCAATCGCTCCAAAGCAATGTGGGAATTGCCATTTTAATGCAAATTGATCTGCACATTTCTTCAATTCTTCTGTGCTAGAAGGACACTGAAATAAAAATACATTATTGCTTAAAATAATTATAAAAACAAATCTAACTTAAGACAATAAAAAAATTTTACGAGCGTCTAAATTTTAAATTTTTAAGATTATAGAAATTTAAAAATTTTAAATTCAAGTGTAAAATAACGATTTACTATAAAATGGTTTTAGATATGACACTAGACTGACAACTCGTGTCCATTCAAAATCGTTTTTCTTCGTATATAATGATTTATTATTGAATTCAAATTTTTATTTATTAATATATTATATTGGCCCAAGTCATTTACTTGTTTGTTGTTACCACAACACACATTCTTTATTTTTTAGTTTCTTACTTTTCAGAGTATCCAGAAAAACTTGGAAAGTTCGCAGAGTGAGCCAACCCTAAATGAACCAACACCGAGTAAAAAAAAAGTTTCCAACAAAAGGCAGTCCCAAACTAACGATGATGAAGATACATATTTAAAGGAAGCCATTGACATTATGAAAAAGCCGAAAACCGATTTTGATCGCTTTGGAGATTACGTCGCTTTAGAATTAAAATCTTTAAAATCAGATTACTACAGAGGGCTACTGAAAAGTGAGATTCGTAAATCAATAGCAAATATTGCTGAAATGGACGAAAGAAGCCACTGGTCTACCTATTCAAGTACAAATTCTTCATCATGTTCCACTCCAATGCCTACGCCATCACCTACTTTCGCTGAGAGCATTCCTCCGTCAACAAGTAAAGAGCCTCAGACAACACAAGAATATTATGATTCATTCACTGATTTGTTTTAAGTAAATATAATTATTTAAATTTGTACTCTTGTTACGTAAAACAGTGATAATAAGTGATAATATGTAATAAAATATAAAGTTAAAAATTTTAAGTTCAAATCAAAATTAATTAAGAAATTGTTCAATAAAAAAATAATAATAATACATGTTTATACATACCTTTAAATATTTTCCTTTAAATTATCATAAATAGCTTGGCATACTTCGAAAACTATTCTTCCAATTGTACAAGGTGGAATACGGAAAATGTATTGCAAACTACTGTAAGCATCTCCTAAAAGAGAAAATGATACTTGAAACAAAAATCCAAAAGAGCGATATCTCCCGTGTTAATAAAGATAATCGAATTCTGTTTTTTTTATTTTACTTATAGAGCTAAAATATTTATTTGATCTTCATTTTTAACACGCTGTATACAACATACTATATATATATAAAACCACATACGTACCTGAAGCCAAAAAACGGAGGGTGACCATTAATCTGTCATGAACAGGAATCGCTTCACGCAATTGTGTATCTTGCTTTACAATCTGGTGTTTTATTAAATCCAAAAGCATTTCAAATTGCACTGCAGACATCCGAATAAAATTTTTAAACTGCTGTGCATCCTCCAACCGAAGCTCATTTACAAGATTTGAAGCGACCCCAAGTCACTTCGACGGTCCACCCATTTCCTAACCCAACATTTCTTTTTCTTTTCTTTTAGCTTCCGTTTTGTACAATATTATGCGCAATTATAAAAGATAGGGCCTGACGCGAATCCATTTTGTAATCAAAGAAAGAAAACATTCAAATTTGTAAAAACACGTGTATTGCGGTCAAGTCACACACAAGACTGTGTGTGTTAACTCTCTAGTCGACACGAAATTGTCTTGGTCTCGAGATTAATGTCACTTCGAGTCTCCAAACCTATCTCGAGACCGTGATTGATCTCAAATGGATAACATCCCGAGATCAATCTCGAGACTTCTCTCGAGCTATAATCTCAAGTGGACACTTACCATTACGTGCAGCGGAACGCATTCTTAGTAAACGTCAATATTAATTGCAAATCGAGTACATTCCGACAAAAAGTATAATTACAGTAGTTGTCGCTGTATCGTGAATATGGAATTTCAATCTGATTGCAATGTTAATGATATTGACGTGAGTGTACCTGAGGAAGTGGGAAACAGTGAGTTAGTGCATCTCATTTGCGCCGAATGCCGTCCTGTTTCCCCGTTCTGCACATCTTAGGTGAAACTTCTCGTTTAACAAACTGTAAAGAAACAAAGTCATACATGCTCTGAACGGACCACGTGATCATAAATTCGAATTAACCAATAAAACGCCTATTTAATTACAATCATATATATTAAAATCTGTCAAGGTGGTGCCGCCCTGGTGGGTGTCTCCGTCCGCACAGCTGTTTCTCAAATAGTTTCATTCGTTTCATTACTGTAACGCACAGTTTCAACTCAATGCTTATCGCATTGTTAATTTATTGTAACCCTTCCTACTGTACGCGTGCGTGGCATGCTGGCCCATCTAGTCTAATTTAACTATTACCTGCGGTAAACAAAAAAAATAAATGTTTCTCTTACTATGCGTTAATCATACTAAATCGTACGAATCACGTTTTCTTATCAAACGAATGTTTAGTGAACGCACTGACGTTGCATCAAATACACAGTCAAATAAAGCAATTCAAAGCCTTTAGTGAATTACGAAAGTCACTTTAATTCACTTCGGACTTTTGGAAAGTTGACAAACAAATCCTACTTGCAATAGGTAGCGAAGGGGCGAACTTCTCCAAATCGAACGAACGGAACAACAAAACTTTTAGGAAAGCTCTGAGAAGAACTCGTGTTTGCTTAAATAATTCTTTCAAAATGGATCGTCGTAATTCTTTCTTTCAATTACAAGTCAACCAATAGGAGACTGTACTGGAAAAATCTCCAAATTTAGGCGAATACGGGTCATTACTTAAAAATTCTCTAAGAAACGTTGCACTATTTCACAAATATGAAGAAATTTAACCCGCAAACTTTTTAAATTTAGGTATCCACCCTACCAAAACTTCATATCAGAAACCACATTACTTCCAGTACCAAACGAGCTCTAAGACTATAGAACGACGACTCACCATCACTCAACACGTATCTCCCTTTTCGTAACATCTACATAAGATGGAGACCGGTCTGTAATTTTCCGTCAGATTTTTGTCGCCTTTTAAATAACGGCACTTTTTACTGATTTTCAAGCAATTTGGAAAATGTCCAAGTTGGATCCTTAGAGGCACCACCATTAATATTAATTAATGCATTAATAATCCCTTAATAATGGTTGCATTAACATCAAATATATCAAAAGAACTTGTCTTTTTTAGATCAATTATTGCTTCGTAAACATCTTTTTCCGTAATAAATGAGAAGGCAAATAAACAGTATTTTTCCGGGATGTTTATTTTAAATTTCTGGCCATTGGTTTCTATTTGTAGCAACTTTGCAATTTGTTTGAAACTGACGCCAAATATCGGTTAAACTGTTCAGCTGTTATATCTTATATCTTAGTTTATAAGAAACGATGTCTTGCTCTTCTATTAGAACTATTAACAAAATGATTCTATGCTTCCTTTTAGTAGTCTTAACGGTTTTTTTGTACTCTTATTTAATTTCTTATACAAATCCTCATAATAAATTTCATTTATAAGATCACGATACAGTATAAATAAAGAATTTTCTGTTGTTTTTTTTAAATCCTGATTAAACCACTTAGCAGGTTTACTGCTGTCGGGTAGTTTTTTAAGAGGAAATGTTTTTTGTATTAGGTTTTGACAACTCGTTACTAAAAAGCATGCCAATGCTCAATATCATTAGACATCATGAAGGGAGATCAGCTTTGTAAATAGGTCATATCACCTTGTGTAATGCTTCTCATCTTTTTTGTATTTTGTTTTGATTTTAAATTAAAGTTTGTCAAAATAACTTGACCATCATTATCCGAATGACCAGGATAGCACACTGAACTGAAAAAATGTTTGTCAATATTATTTAGTATGATCAAAAAATAGTGACCACAATTCTATAACTACTGATTATATTTTTTAACGCCATCGTGTACTCATCAACAACCAGAAAATTAATGTTGAAATCTCTAGAATTATAATTTGTTATATCGGTTAGAAATATCAAAAGCAGATTATCGAGCAATTCAAGAAAAATATTTTTACATCCATTAAGTGTCTACTCTGCATGATAAAAAGTGGCTTTAGGTTTCAGAATCTTATCAAAGTAAGTATTTTGAATTTTAAAAGTATCCGTTCTAACCCTTGCACAAAAGTTCTTTACACCTTTCGTCGGTGAAATTCTTTGTGTCCTCAAGGTTTTAATAGTCTCGGCCTCAAACGGCTAACGATGGTTTTTATTTGAACAAACTAAAGTTTTAGAAACCTTAAACTAGGTACTTCATATTGACTTGATTTTATACGACGCAAGACGAGATTTAATCCTATGTTTGAAAATGACATTTAGTTTCTTTTCAATAACAACATAATCTACCTGAACCAATTTCAGTTCCCCACAGATAATGACTCGGTCATTATTTAACCAATGAATAAATTTAATGAATACATAATTTAATGTTTATTAAATGAACTTTTTAAAGTAATTGGAGATTTTTCTTTGATTAACCAGTCATTAAACGTATTACTTCACATCTTATGAAATAAAATGGGATTATTCCACATCTTATGAAATCCGCAATGCGACGGTTTCCAAACCGAAAATTTTAACACCCCTTTGTACGTGACCTTATTTATAATTCTAGGCAATTTCTATGTAGCCAAAAGAGCCGTTAACGTACACAGATTTTCGAATTTTAAATATTAAGAGAATATTTATTTTAATATTTTTGTTTCAACTAAAAGTTGTTTATAATTTAATTATACACCACTTTTTGTTTAAACTATTTTAATGAGATATAACAATCACATGACAATAATTGTTGTAACAATATCTCCACCAATATCAGTTTTACAAAAAGATGAGAAAAAAAATTGTTGGAAATTCTATTGCTTATAGCTCTTGTTTGAACCATTTTTTCTAAAACGCAATTTTATTTTCGATTATCCAAGTGATGTGGAGTTCTGCGGTAAACGCTTGTTTTTTACTTATTTTTGTAATATATAGTCATTTAAATTTAATCATTGATTACTACTTAGTTTATAGGTACTTTATTTAATGTTTATCAAACCAATATGTTTTATTAAATAAATAAGCAATTAAAAGCCAGTCCAAGTACTTACTTCTTATAATATTTGTTAGAGACGTTCTCTTGTGATTTTCTATTAACTTGCCATAAAATGCTTATACTGCTGAATATTAAAATATCCACAATTAAAATACTAGCATTATTGTGTTGGTTAATTATCTGTACCTGGATTAATAAACCCTTTGTTTATATACCCATTGCACATTCTAAGGATTTACGTATAATGTAATCTTAAATGCATAAATATGCAAATTTTAACAATTAACGTCAAATACATAAGTAAGTCAACGTTTACAAGCAAATGAATTAGACATTTGAAAATAAGAACCTAAAAATATAGGTACATATACCTACTGTCAATATTTCTATATGTTCACCATTGGTATTTAATCGAAGTTAGCCATCCCTTAAAATAATAATAAACTAAAATTTCTCTACAGTCCAATTCATTGACAAAGAAACCTACAGCTACTGTATGCTCTCCGAATCTCCGATTTTTGGGCGGTGATAATTATTCTCAAACTGTAGGGTCAATAAGTATAGATACCATTGTAATTATTATTTTTGTATTTATTTTATTAAAGTTAATATAAAATTTTTATTGCAAATAATGCGTAATAGAGTAACCGCATATAAATAATAGAAAAAGTTACATTAAAACATCTTGTTTTAATTTTCAAGATGACAGTTTCTTTACTCAAATTTTATCCTTTATATAAACGCAATTATCTGATCTTGAACACTCGTCATATTAACCAAATTCTACGTAAATTCACTTTATCAACTTTGCAATAGGTAATGCATTTAGGTTTGAAGGAGACTATATAAAACGTAAGCGTATTAAAAAAAAACATCTAAGTATTATGGCCATTATCGATTATTCTAGGTCTAACTTAAATATTTTCAAAATGGCGTCACTTCAGAATATACCAAAACTGACGCCATCTTTATTTTTTAAATGGAATTACCCTATTTTGACACCGTATCTAAATTCTACATTAAATTTTATAATAGTAGCACTATAATATTGTGTCATAGTTTTTGACGTATTGCACTGGAAAAGTTATTTTAAATAATAAAAATAATTTGAATTGAAATATTGATTAATTAGATTTATAGTAAATATTATATTCAAATCAAACGTAAAATTTAGGTAATTAAAGTTTAAAGTTTCTAAAAATCAAACCTATAACTAAATTAAGAAAGAAATAACATTTATTTGTGTAAATAATACTTTCATTTAGTTGCAGTCAAGATTTAATACGAAACGGATGTTTAAATTTAGATAAGCATTTTAAAAGTGTTAAATGTGAGAAATATAATAGTTATTTTCTTGATGTGCACAGACGCAGAGTTTTGCGAAATAAAATATAAAGTGTGAATATTTAGAGTACGTGAGAAACTGACATTTTGGTAAGGACTAATGAAAAAAGGACAGTCGGTAGTTGAGAGTAGGACAATCAACATGAGTTTTTAAAAATAACTAATTCGGTAGCTGTAAATGAACGAGTCGACATTGAAATAAATAATAAACACTCGGTAATAAAAAATAGACAAGTCAACGAATGAAAATACACCGATTATGTAAAGTTATTATTGAAGTTTGAGTTATATTAAAGTTGGTGATAAATAACGAGACTTACTAATAACGGTGCGATTTAATCGATTAAAGTGTTAAATTCAAAATTATCGAAATAAAATTGAGAACTGAAAATTTGGACAACGAGGTAACCAAAACATCGAATTTAAATAAGAATTCATCATGCAGGCCGAAATAATAAAAGTTGAAAAGTTTTTTATTTAAGTTTATAAATAAAAACATAACCAATATAAAATGGTATTTTTCTTTAACGTAGACGTATAAAATAAGTTTCATTAAATATTTTTTGTTTATATTTTGCATGTAATAAAAAATATACAACAGATTAAAATAAATTTTTATTCTAACTAACGATTTCATTTAAACAAACCAAACATCCATGCGGTCAAATTTAAATAACTTTAGGAGTCTCAAACTTCAATTAATTTTTTTTAATTAAATAATTACTATCCATCGCAATATTAGGTTTGCCAGACTCTCTTAAGAATTACTGATTGCTGATAATAATAAAATAATAAAACAACTGAAGAAAGCAATACATACTGTTATTTAAACTGGCTCTAAAATTTAATTGTACACTGATTTCTTAGAAATAGTAAGTGGCATTTGAAAAATGAAGTATTTGATTGTCTTAGAACAACCGCATTAGGCAAGTGCCATACGACAGAAGTGTCAGTAACAATTTAAAATATCAGCTGAATCCTTAGAAATCAAAACACAAAAATCATTTATTTTTCATCAATGATTCAAAAGTAGTGTTTTTTGCATGCACATTTGTACTGAGGTAAGTTAGGTTCAATCGAGTTATTTTTAGCCCCAGAATATGTAGTTTAATTTAGACCTACCTTTTGTTACACCCTGTATACTAACGCTTCAGGAGCAAGCTTCTCAGATCAACACAAAATAAACGCCTTCTACTCCTCGTAATATAATTTACTATTATTGTAGGTAAATGTAATTAATATTTGGTCCAATTACATTACTATTAGTGCAACCATTTTTTCTTTTATTTTTACTTTTATAGTAGATAATAGGCGAAACTTTTCTCCAGGCTACTTGTTATGTATCCACAAGAGAGTACGGTCACAGTAATGTTAGGATCAAGTTATTATTATTGATTTTGTTTATTATGATTTACAGTTATCAATGTCAATCACGTTTTTATAACATATTATTACTTCTTTATATTTTTTATGTACATATACAAAATACAATCAAGTATAAGTGTAAAGTAAGCCTATAGTAATTGAACTACCAACAATAAATCAAAAGACATTACATGGTGGCAGCGAAAAATCGCGCTTGTGAGTTATTTTGTGTTGTATTAAAAATAAAAAGATGTCTGATCACGCAAAGGCACCCGAGGAAATGAATTTTAAAGGAAACGTGGCCAATAACTGGAAATTATGGGAACAGAAATTCAATCTCTATCTAATCGCCAGCGGTAAAAGTAACAAGCGTAACGACGTGAAAGTTGCTTAACTTTTGGGCGATGAAAGTATTCAAATTTATAATACTTTTGAATATGAAAAGGAAGGAGATGATAAGATACTGTCCATAGTTTTAGAAAAATGTTGTAACTACTGCAACCCTGTAAAAACTTAGTTTACGTACATTTTAAATTTTTAAACGAGATCAGGCAGAAAATGAAACCGTTGATCAATTCGTAACGGCTCTCAAACAATTAGCTGCCTCGTGCGAATTTAAGGAACAGGATGTTTTAATCCGTGATAGACTGGTTTTGGAAATACGAAATCATCGTATACAGAAAAAGCTGTTGCAGGAAGGGAATTTGAAACTGAACGAAGCAATACAAATCTGTCGGTCAATGGAAACAAGCGCCGCTACACAAAAAGAGATTATCAAGGAAAATAGTGCAGTGATTTGTTCCGTGAATACACAGAGAACCTCTGAGGTCAATCTTCAGGACATAACAGAAAAACATCGATTTGGGAACAGGGAAGCTGCTACCCAAGGTTTCTCGAGAAATAGCAGGTTTCATAAATGCGATAGGTATGGGCTTAATCACTCTCAAGGTAAGTGGTGTCCAGCTTATAATCGCGAATGTAGTAGGTGCAAAAGAAAGGTCATTACCGCAAATTTTGTAAAATCGTTATGTGCATGAGATCGATGATATCGATGATAACACCAAAGGCGATGATAACACAGAAGGTAATAATGATGACAATGACAATATCGACTATCACGAAAACCAAATAGTGTGGATAATTTCGGACTCCGATGTGAATTCTATCGAGTGGTACAAAAGGATTAAAATTGAAGAGTTTGACATAGATTTAAAAATAGATACAGGCAGTCAAGTCAATATTTTAAATCTAAGTGATTTTAAGAAACTTAAAATGGATACACAATTTTTGCAGAAAACCAAGACTACGCTTTCATCTTATTCCGGTCATAGAATTACGATATTGGGTCGAGTACATCTGAAATATGTAACTTTAATGATTCCAACAGTAAGAAATTATTGTTTTACGTTCTTAACTTGTCAACACAAAGTTCTATTTTGGGAGTAGTTGGATCGAACGAACTTAAGATAATCAACCGTCGTGACGCGTTAAAAAAATGTGAATCTATTAAATTCGATCGAGCTACAAGTGAATCCACAACTTTGGACATTCTTCGCAATTACGATTCATTATTTTCGCAGTCATTAGGAATGGTAAACCGGGATTATAAAATAACATTGCAAGCTTGTGCAGTTCCTCATATTGCAGCTACTCGTAAAATACCCATTGCATTACAATAGAAGGTTAAGGATAAACTTGATAAAATGGTAAAAGAAAATATAATTGTACCAGTAAGTGAACCAACTGATTGTGTACATCCAATAGTGATTGTTCATAAATCAAATAATGACATTCGTGTATGTATAGATCCAAGATCATTAAACACATATATAAAACGGGAAAATTTTCAAATTCCGACGCAAGATGCTTTATTCGCGCAATTGCCTGGCGCGATGTATTTTACGCTTTTGGATGCGTCGCAAGCTTTTTGCAAATTCCTTTAGACTAAGAAAGTTCGCTTTTATGTACAATTGCAACTAGTTGGGGACGATACCGTTATTTGCGTTTGCCGTTTGGAATATCTTCAACTCCTGAAATATTCCAAAGATTTATATACGAAACATTGGATGGAGTGCGAGGAGTTATCGCGTACTTTGATGATATTTGGTTTTCGGAAAGACACTAGAGGAACATGAAAATTTAAACAATGTTTTTAAGTGCACTTTAAACATTGAAAAATCGAAATTCTGTGTTACTGACTTAAAGTTTCTTGGTCATATAATTAGTAAAGATGGAATAGTTTCAGACAATGACAAGACTCAAGCTATACGTAATATGTAACCTCCAAAGTGCAAAAAGGATCTCCAACGATTTCTTAGAATGACTGTCTATTTAGCAAAATTTATAAATAATTTATCTCAAGAAACAAGCACTTTAAGAAAATTGTTGTCAAATAAAATCGAATGGATATGGACTGAAAAAGAAATTAAATGCTTCAATAGTTTGAAACAATTAGTTACGTCAACTCCGGTTTTATTTTATTTTAACCCTGAAAAACAAACGACGTTGTCCGTCGATGCAAGTCCATATGGACTTGGGGCATTTATAAGTCAAGAAAATCAACCAATAGAATTTGCTTCAGTCTCGTTAACTTCGACTCAACAACGTTATAACCATATAGAGAAGGAATTACTTGCAGTTGTAATTGGTTGTGAAAGATTTCACTACTACTTGTTTGGTCGTAGGTTTATAGTTCACACCGACCACCGTCCTCTTTTGGGATTACCCATAGATGACCTATTTCCTAGAATACAAAGACTGCTTTTAGATTCCTAAGATATAATTTTCAATTGGTTTACGTACCTGGTAAACAAATGCAAGTCGCCGACGCTTTGAGCCGGGATCCAAATACCGAAAAATCAATACTGATTATCTAGATTCCAATCTAATGGTACAGTCGGTTATTATAACTTCAAAGGAGAATGAGGTTAGACTACAACGAGTTATTGATGAAGATGTTGTTTTACAGAAAGTTAAGCGTTTTGTACTTCATGGATGGCCTTTACATAAAGCTAGTGCTCCAGATGAAATCAAACAGTTTTGGAACATCAAAGACGAAATAAATCTTCATAAAAATGTACTTTATTATAAGAAAAGACTAATTATTGCTAAAACTCTTAAAACAGAATTCTAAATTTAATACATAAAGCTCACCAAGGTGTGGTGTCATGCAAGAAATTAGCCCAAGAAAGTATTTACTGGTCAAAATATCAGTGGATATAGATAAAATGGTTCTTAGTTGTATCACTTGTCAAAATATGCCAAGTCAAACCAAAGAGAACGTTAACACCTCACGATATTCCAGATTTTCAGTGGGAAAAAATTGGAATTGATTTCAAGACACAAAATAATCTAAACTTTATCGTAATTGTCGACTACTATAGCAAATTTGTGGTTGTAAACAAATTAACAAATAAAACTGCTGAAAGTGTCATATCTTCACTCAAAAACATATTTGCTATGTTTGGGTTACCTTTAGAAATATTTTCCGACAATGGTCCTCCTTTAATTCTACCGAATTCGTCAAATTTGCAAAATGTACGACGTTAAATTAACAACTTCCGGTCCGTTGTACCTCAGTCTAATGGAATGGTAGAAAGAGCAATTCAAACTGTTAAAGGAATTCTGATTAAATCTTTTGAGAGAGAGAGAGGATCTATTCTTGTCAGTTTCAAATTATAATGGTTACACAAAAACCAAAGTTACCTTCCCCAGTGATCTTCTTTTGAGAAGAAGAGTTCGTACTACTCTTCCAGTAGGAAAATAAATTCTTAAGCCGAAATATTCGATTAAAGGGAAGGACTAAAGGCAAATCAAATGATTCAAAACATTATTATAATAAATCTACTGTAAAGCAGCCAGCGCTTAAACCAGGCCAACCCGTTCTTGTTCAACAAAACATTAGAAATTGGAAACCAGCGGTTGTTACCGAAAAACTGGACCAAACGATTATAATGTGCTAATCGGTGATACACGGTACAGACGAAATCGCTCTCAGCTGAAACCTATAAGAATGCTTCCGTCACCATATGTGCTGAATCAAATTAGTCCGGAAGCGAAAGAAAACAAGAAAGAAAATTCGGCTACTAAAGAAAATAAAATGATAGACTTTGCGTAGTGGTCGTGTTATAAAGCCCCTTTAGTATTAGATTTGTAAGTAAAGAAGTTTAAATCATTATTATTATTTTTTTTAAAAAAGGGCGTGTTATGTATCCACATGAGAGTACGGTCACAGTAATGTTCGAGATCAAGTTATTATTGATTTTGTTTATTATAATTTACAGTTATCAATAGTCTTTTTTGCGGATGACCGCTTCTAACTGGTTATAGATGGCGGTCATACATGGTTTGTCTGTTTTTTCCCCCCACCACTTAAGTTGTGTTACCGATTGTCACCTCGCCAAAGTATGTGGTTGTAAGCGGTCTTAGCATATAGGTTATGTATGATCGAACGTTTTTATAACCTCGCTTGTGTTGCATTGAAAATGAATAATCAATTAAGCCTTCATAATTGACTGTTATTTCAATTAATTCTGCCATGACAAATGAAGGTTAGGTTTAGATTTTTGCACCGCTACTTGTTCTGCTTCAGTGACCGATACTAACTCACCTCACTAACCAGGTTATGAGAATTGTAACCGGTCACAGATTTAAATGGCGACTTATGAGGGGAACTTCCGTTATCGTCGGTAACCATTTTCGCCAAAACGCGTAATTTATCTTTTTGTAACCGGTTAAAAGCGGTCATCTCGCAAAAAAAGACTATAGTCAATCACGTTTTTATAACATATTATTTCTTCTTTATATTTTTTATGTAACGTATACAAAATACAATCAAGTACAAGTGTAAAGTAAGCCTTTAGTAATTGAACTACCAACAATAAACCAAAAGACATTACACTACTGATATACAAACTAAAGCCTGGTTAAATTGATACTTTTTTCCGCATCTTCAAAAGGACGTTCGGTATTTGTGAATTAAAATTGTTAATCTCTGTTTTGCAGCTTTTTTACCACTACATTTATCGTTTTTCAAAGAGAACGTTTTGTTTGGCATCGCAATGTAAAAAAGTCCGGTCTCGTCAGCATTGTACACATTTTTGGGTGAATACTCTTTCAATATTATGTTGTTTAAATGGGGTGCAATTTCTAATTCAAATTGTGACTGTGGAAACGAACCGGAGACCGTTACACATATTGTAGAGGATTGTTAATTAACTAAGTTTAAAGGAGGGTTTCCAAATATTCATAATTTAACGGATGAAGCTATATTATGGCTTACGAATCTGAAGGACATCTGAAGTTCAGCTATATTTTGTATTCTTGTCCCGATTATCTGTTTTTCTATTATTTTGTTTTGCTATTTCTTTAACCTACTATTTTTTTGGTCATTGTCGTAACGGGCGCTTGGACCGGTCCATTATATGTCGTCATGCAATGGCTGTCCTGTTATATTTTATGTTCTTATTTACCTTCTATAATGTTTACACAATTAATTAATATTATTACATATGAATAGTAAGATGGGTAAGTGTTGGCATGTTTAGGTTTTAGTGATTTTTCTAAACCTTGAAGCAAATGCTTTGTCAAGACGAACCCATCCACAATTGCACACGGTTTCGTCACCACACTATACAGGTTTATACTGATCTTCTGGGGCGCCATACATAACACTTACATCACAATGCAACACACTTCGCAAAGTGTTTGTTTTCCTGCCACTTCATTTACGTATTCCTTTTCCCCAATCTTTGCGTTAAAGTCTGCCAATATAATCAATGTATCTTTTTTCCAATTCTTCATAAAATTCATCCTTTTTTCTTGATTATGAGCTTCTGTAGGTGCATATACGCAAATCAGGGACATATTCACAGGTATCTTCTCAATTCTTAAATAACAAATTCTACCATTGATGGATTCCATTCTTGCCCTGTTTGGCGTCTCCATCATTTTTCTTCATAGCATTGTTCTTATGTTCCAGGTTTTCTATTTATTTTTAATTTTCGTTTTGCGTATATTTCTATTCAAATCCTTGTTCATAGCTTTTGTCGTCGTTTCCATCTATTCTTGTTTTGATACTAGTTTTTTGATTCGTCTATTAGGTTCTTTCCATTTTGATCTTGAAGCTTTTTCTCCTTCTCCTTCCATTTATACACTGATCGTTTATTATTACCTTCTGGTATCCAAGTTTTGTTTTCCTTCTTGTTTTTTATTTTTCTTTGGCTATCTGGATAATCTTTGTTTGTATTTTTTTCGTCTTGGTAAGGTAGTTCTCAATGTAAATTTTTCTTCCTTTTAGCATCTCTTTGTATTTTTCTTTTCTTATTTTCTATGCTTCTACTATCTTTGCTGTTATCCCTATTTCATTGTATAGGAATCCTTCAATCTCTTATCTTGCATGTTCTTCGTTAATTATTAATCCTTTGTATATTATTTTTAACTTTTCTCTTTCCCATTTTTTTTCTTTCTGTTTGAGTTCTTGCATTTCTTCTTTTAAATGTTGTAGTTCTTTCTTGTGTTCCTTAAATATATCACCCATCTCTTTTCTCATTTCTCTAACTTCCTTTAGTATCATATTCTTGCTTGATTTAGCAGATGGTGATCGTATCGTTTTTTTGTTTAATCCGAAAGCTGTTTTATCATCTTCCTCATTATATTCTCTTTTTCTTTTGTACATTTCGTCAGTCCAATCCCCTTCGCTAATCATTTTTTCAAATGCGTATCTGCACAATCTTTTATCGCGTATCGCGTGCTATCTAGTCCCCGGTTAACCCAAAGAGGTACCTGATTCTTATCGGCGTTCCGTATTTTCGTAAATTAGACTACTCTTACCTTATTTTCAAGTTGTATTACTCACTCGTATTTGTTTATTGTATTGACGTGAAATATTTTTATTGCCGAAAACAACAATGAATAGAATTGCTATAAAAAACGGCCTTCATCCATTCCACTATCAAAAAGTACAGACATCAAAGCCAGAAGACCATCAGCCTCAATTAGAATTTTGCCGGTAGTTGCTAAAGCTTCATTTAAGAAATGTTAATTTTGTTTAAACGATTTTGTTTACTGACGAAGCAGCGTTTACCAAAGATGAGGTACTAAATTTGCATAATTTACATAAATACGCTGATCCTGATGAAAATCCCCACGCCATGATTCAAACAAAGTTTTAATATAAATTCTCAGTAAACGTATGGGCAGAGATTGTGGGGAATCATCTGCTTGGATCTTTTTTTTACCTGCAAGGTTAGGAGGTGCTGAATATTTGAATTTCTTATAAAACGACTTACGTGAGCTTTTAGAAGACGTTGATTTGGGACTTCGGCAACAAATGTGGTAACTGCATGATGGCGCATCAGTCCACTTCAGTCTTGCAGTCAGGCACTTTCTTCATCAGCAATTTCCTGAAAGTTAGATTGGCAGAGGAGTTGATACACCAATAATATGGGCGACTCGGTCACCTGATTTAAATGAGGTCGTTTTTTTGTGGGGACTTGTTAAACAACAAGTTTATTCACCGTTTAAACACCGTAAAACAACTTCAAGAGCGCATAATGGAAGCATTTGAGATAACTCGAAACTCTCCTCAAGTTTTTCAACTAATTATAACTGATTTTATAAAAAGACTGCGTGCTTGTAGCAATGCACAAGGAGGATATTTTGAACGACTTCTGCGAAATAATTAAACAATTAATTGTTGTTATCATGTAATTGTTATTAATAACTAGTTTATTATTACTGGTGTAAATGTTTCATTGAACTTATTAAAAATTTTTCCGTGTTAAGTTCCATGTTTTTGACCAAAAACGTAATTTTTCTTGTTTTACGAAAATTTAGAAGAGTAATTTTTTGCGAAGAAAACTGCAAAGTTTTAGAAAATGTTTTAAAACCGTAATTTTCTAGTGGCGTAAAAGTTAGGGCAAACAAACTTGAAACAACCCCAAAATCTCCGACACTACATTATTCAAAATCAACCATTTCGCATCAAATAAAGTGCATTGTTAAAGAGACTATTCTCTCTAAAACTACTTTGTGAGCGACCAACGCCAACGATTCCGAATATAATCGCAAAAAACGATTTTTTTTCTTTAACTTTAACACCCTGTATCTCGAAAACAGTGCGTTTGCGTACATATTTATCTAACCTTTTTTCATGTTTTTGAACGCACTATCTCCCATTTCAGTTTGTAAGGTCAATTCAGGGTCACCATGTATATCGAGTTTACGGAGAAAGTGTACAGTATTGTTTTTATGGTCAGTGTTTTTCGTTTTTAATTTTGCACAATTTTGTATTTACGTTTTATTTTATTCGCTCTAATTTCAATGTATCTGATTTATGTGGTTATTTACTTTGCGTTTGTTTTAATCACAGTATTCACTTAATCTTATACGCGCGGACGAATTGCGCATGCACTTCCACCAGAAAACCCTGAATCAGAAATCATTGTTATTTATTAGTAGAAATATAGAAAGTACAACTATTATAATAGCAAAGGTATTATTAGTGTTGGATGAGTACATGATCTCTGAATTGTCAACTGTATAAGTAGTTGATGTACTAGTGTTCTTGTGGAGGAAGTTCCACGTTATGTTATGTTTCTAATGATCTAAAAATTTTATGCCTCGATTGATTTTTATTAATAGAGTCTTCAAGGTATTGTCCTGCTACTGCACTCGATCTCCATCTTCTACCACCGTTTTGTTTTATTTCTATTAAGTTTGCACCTGTATTTGCAAAAGCGATTGTAAAAAATTTTCGTAATAAGTGACCTGTATACAATTAAGGAAAAAATCGGGACTGAAGTGATTCATTATAGAACGATTTGACGTTCACATTTTTGTCGGTAGAGATTGTAGCTGTTTATATAGACCATAAACGAGGTTATAGGCGAGGCATACAAGGTTTTATGGTCAACTGTATGATTTTACCCAAACAAATATGAACTGCAGAAATGATTTTTCATACCGACGTATATCTATTCATCTTTGCTTGTCTTTATAAATTAACAGTTTTTACTTTTAAAATCCACAAAGTTCATAAACAAGCACACATTATGACCAAAAAGTTGCCCGGTTGACCATAATATGTATCATTAAAAATCCAACTTTAGGGTTTTGATACATAAATAATCTATTTTTGCCATTGCTCATTTCTCAATTGTCACCACACTATACAAGTTTATACTGATCTTTTGGGGCACCATACATAATACGTACATCACAATTCAATAATAAAAATATACTATACGATTAAACAAATAAATAAATTCTAACTGTATCATTTATTTATCACCGTCGCTATTTACATGATTTTGGACTTCAAAAAAGGAGGGGCGATTATCAAACCATTATGTAAGTTTGTCAATGACATATGCCAGTGAAGCATATATGTCTTGAGTTGCAGCTAACCAATTATGCACATTAATTAAAAGCTCTATCTGTCATTCCTCTACCCCGCAGGTCATATCATCTCGGCTTGAGAATGGCCGAATCAAGGTTGCCTCAATAGTCATTTCTGACCATATACCTGACTACAACTTCTCTCGTACTCTTTGGTCTCAATAAAGTAGAGAGGTTTTCTATATCCTGTATGTATAAGTGACAAGTGTGAAAATCGAGTATGATTTGCTTACCGCATTTCAGGAGAGCAAGGAAGTCGCTTTATGTATATACTATCTCTATTTATTAATTTGTATTTATTTAATCTGTTTAATCTCGCTTTTAAACGGGTCCTACAATCTTTAAATTAGTGACGCCTTAGAGTACTTTGTTTATATTTAATCAAAATTTCTTACTCATGACCACTCTCCGCCTCTCGGAGTCCGGGCTAACAAAGCTACTCTTAAAAAAATAATAAAAACAAAATATTATCTATTTTTAAACTAAGGATACGTTTTTTTGTAAAAATCTTACTTTCAGTTTTATATGATTGTTACAATACGTATACTTCTCTCGGACTCTCACTTGAAAAATACAGTCTTAACTACCTCTGCCCAAAGTTGTTTCCTTCCTAAAATATACAGCTACAAATGGTTTCGTTACGCAACTGTTACTATTTAACAAAGAAATCTTAACAGCCTCAAAACGTGTATTGTTTGTGAGATCAAAAATGACGTTAAAAAATGAGTTCGATGTACTAGACAAAAACACTGAAGGCTGTTATTAGCGCTCAAAAGCGTCTTCATATAATAGCAAATATAGCGGTCTCTTGTGTCGTGTCGAGCGTCGCAGTCTCCTGTCTCGGTGGCCTACCTCAAAATCTAGCTTAAGGGTTTTTCTTCTTCTTTGCTTCCATTTAATACATTTAATACATCAATACATTAATGATAATCATAATCCAAACTTAAACTTACAATACATCAAATATATAATAATAATCAAATATAATACAAAATAATTGTTTGCTCTTGACTAAGCATTTGCTTGTGTCCAAGAACAAAACTAAACAAAATATAGATTAACCTAATCATTTAGCAAGTACATACTACCATATATGAATCACAAATCTTCGCTAATTTGAGTTTTTAAACCGATATGTTTTTTAAATATACCAATTGAAGAAAAATTGTAAAGATTTAAACTATGCTTTTTAAAAAATTTAGTCCTATAATTTCTGCTTTTCTAGCAAACAATGATGTTCTAGCCAAAGGAACTGTAATATTAGTTGAACTAGCAAGACGGGTAGGACAATTATGGTAAAAATAATAATTAGGTTTATTTAATTTAAATAAATGAATACATGCCTTATATAAAAATAATTTGCGAACCGACATTACAGAATATTCAGAAAGTAAAAGTTTGGTGTTATATCTATAAGGTTTATTCATTAAAATTTTTAAAACCGTATTATGTGTAACGTTTAATTTATTTAAAACAGACGTAGTACAACTACCCCACCCTAATATACCATAAGTTAAAATTGATTCTGCAAGTCAGTGATAAACATTTTTAATGTTGTAGGTTGCAAAATTTTCTTTTAATATTTTAAATTTATAAAATAATTTCTTTAATCAAGAGTCTTTGAAATCAAACAAAAACAAGAACATGTAAATTTACGTTCACATCTTCTCTCATGAGATATAACTTTCCAGCTCTTTTCATAAGAACGAATACCATTTGAAAAATGAATAACATTTGTTTTTTCTATATATAAAACCAAGTAGTTCATACTAAGTCAGTTATTTATTTTACAAAACCATCGGTGGCTAACTCTACTAGTTTTCTAAAATTTTCTTCTTTGAACGAAAGCACAGTATCATCAGCAAAACTAAAAATGGATCCAACTATATTTATGTTTAAAAAGTTATTCATGTACAACAAAAACAACAAAGGCCCTAATACAGTACCTTGTGGGACACCTGATGTTACAGATCCTATATCACTTAAAGTATCCCCAATTCTTGTTTTTTGCTTTCTACTTGAGAGATACGATTCAATTAATTTCAAAGCAATACCACTATTTTCCATATAATCTAATTTTTGTAGTAAAATCTTATGCTCAACTGAATCAATCAAAAAATTCCATTTACAAAATTACCTGTATCTATATTTGATGAAATATAGTTTACCACATCGAAAATAGCATGATCTGTACTCAAATCTGTTTGAAATCCATACTGATTTGAATTGAGAATATTAAATTTGTTAATAAAAGATAAAAATCTTCTTAATGCATTTTTCAAAAATTTTGGAAAGGGACATTGTAAGAGATATTGGTCTATAGTTATTAACATCATTTCTACCACCACTTTTATACAGACCTAATACAACTTTAAAAAGGTTTTAACCTTTGTTACATTTATTTGATAATGGTTGCTTAATTCAATTAAACCCAAGCCCAGTAGTTAGATAAATTCTGAGAGCGTAGGGATTTGAGAAAAAAAATTAGTGACAAAAATTGTCTTTAAGTCTATTATAGTTAGATATCCCATTGTGATTACAGTAACTTTGTAGATTTAAAATGGTATTGAGCACCACTTAATTTTTATAAACGTAAATCAAATAGGAATTCCAATTTTACCGACGTGAAAACAAAATTGATTTACACCTTAAACCAGTGCTTTCACGTTCTTTATAAGATTAAATATGATTTTCATCTAGTTAACATTCCAATTCCACTATTAATTTTTAATAATTGACGGTATAAGCAGCTTTGGTAACCATTCAATCAGTTATCAATTTTGATGCTTCGTATGATTTTCTGCTGTTTTATTTTACTTGTAAAATTTTCCTGTCACTAGATGAAAATCATTAATTTCTTGCAAACTCACAGCAGGCGATTCGAGGTTGTTATTTTTGCCAACAGTTGGTTATAATAATCGAAGGGTCGACTTATGTAACTGCTTACACATCTGTCGACAAAGTTGCTTTAATGCAAATACATTTTCGAACGTGTTACGTTAGCAAGAGACGACACTACATGTTGCAACAATTATTGTTTAATTCATATACAGTATCAAACGGCACTCATGCTCACACCAGTTAGATATCTTTTTTATTTTAACTTGTTTTTAAATGGTTCTAATTAGATGATCAAATTTTATTTAACTTTATTATTAATATTTGTTACTACATACATATTAAACTTTCGTTAAAGCATAAAAAAATCTTTTTGTTTAAGTACTTTTCTAGTAGATTAAAATTATAATTTAATAAAGTAGTATGCAATATTTACAAATAAAATGCATGACATTTTCTCATAAAACAAATGTATAATGAATAAAACACAATTTCAGTTTTGTCTGGAGCGATTCCAAATATGGAAAATTCAATTAATTTATGCTCTGAAATCAACGTATTTAGAATGGCTGTGTTCAAAGACAAACATATTGTACCCGTATCTCATCTACTATTCGCATCAGTACTTTATGGCAGAGTTATATGAAGAGATTTAATTTCGACGAAAGATAGATTTTGTTCACACACATACACACATTTATTAACAAAATGTCATATTTGTATAGCGGCATTAATGAAAATTATATTTTGAGTTATTATGCTAAATATAATCGCAATCACTATTACGCTTCATTGTTGTGAAAAATAGAATAACTGTTGCATGAATTTTTTTTAAGTTATAGTAATAGTTATTTTCACTTACAAATTAAGGAAACCTTAAAAAAACTTGAGCTGAATAAGCAAAACGTCGCCAATGTTTAAACAGTCTCAATGTTATTTAATTTTACATCTCTCTATCTACAAGGAATCCTGAAAAACTAAAACAAAAAAAATGATGTTCAAGGATTAAGGCGAAAGTAAAGGTCTGTGAAAACTCAGAAGTAAAAAAAAAGAAACCATTATATACATTTTTTTTCCACAATGAATTTTAAAAGAATAGGAAAGCCCTGTTGTGCGACGAGCGTATATTGGATAATAGAAGATATAACGTTAGCAAAAATTATCACAAATTTAAATCTCCTCGTCTCATAAATAGTACTTACGGTGCTAGACACTATATTATATGTAAGGGTAAAGACACACGGGCTGCAATTCAATTGCAATTCGACTGCAAATTTGCAGTTCCGATGCAGTTTGAATGAAGCACGACTGTAATGAAACTGTAAGCCCAATGCACGTCAACGTGCAGTTTTATGTAGTTGGTGTGCAGTTTCATTGTAGTCGTGCCAACTGCATTCAAACTGCATCGGAACTGTAAGGAAATTTCGAATTTGTTTATAGTATCAGTGCTGCTAGAAACTTCGGTATATCTCATCATAAAATTATTTAACAACACGTGTATACTCTATCGAATTCCTGCCAGCATTGACACTATAAATAAATTTGAAAATTTAAGGTACCTTACAGTTCCGATGCAGTGTGAATGTAGTTGGCACGACTGCAATGAAACTTCACGCTAACTGCACGTCAACGTTTTTGCCGGGTTTATAGGTTTGTTCGTTTGTCTGCACTAGGTAGTTTGAGCACATTATTGCGTTCGTTTGTCATAGTGCAGTTGACCCTGTAGCGTTCGTTTGTCTAGTGTAAAATGTTCAGAACAACTCCGAACTGCACTAACTTGTTCGATCTTTAGACTGCGAGCCGTTTAGTGTAATTGAGTGCAAAAACAATTCTTGGACAACATAACCTTTAAGTTCATCAGAAAAAAATTAAAAATGGATAAGTTGTTTCTTATAGATGACGACGTAGAAGATAACATATTTTCGAGCAGCTCATCAAGTGACGATGATGCTGATGTAAATTTAGCAATTGCGTTAATTGAAAACTTTGTCATCGTCAACCAAGAACTACCATAAAAAATTACGAATCGGTGAGAATTTGTAACATTTTCTTTTCTGTTATGCTTACAATTTGTGCTTTGGAAAGGTGGTTAAACGGTACTCTGATCATGACTTTATCAAACATTTCCGAATACAGCGAAATGTGATGACTACTTTAAGTTTGATGTTTAAAGCAAGTAATCATTATTTAAATTTGTTAAAAATGGTAAGTAAATATTGTTTATTACAGAGAGACTACAACAAAATTATTTCAGCAAATACTAGAAGCAACATTACACCTGAGAAACACGTTTTAGTCTTTTATGGTTTGCAGGCCATCAAACTGCTTCTTATCGAGATGTAGCCGATCGTTTTGATCTTAGTTTAAGTTCATTACATGCTGTCATAACACGAGTGAGCTTATTTCTCAGTGAAATGGCAAAGACATTATTTGCTTGCCCAATGACAGACAGAAACAAAAACAGAAAACTACTATTCTCAGAAAGGGTTTCCACGTGTAATAGGTGAATAACAAATAATATACTCCAAGCTGTTTATATTGCAGTTCATTAATTGAAATGTGTTTTAGGCTGTATAGATGGCTGCCATGTCAAAATCGACACTCCAATTGAAAGACCGGTTGACTATTTTAATCGGAAGAACTTCTATTCAATAGTTTTACAAGGACTTTGTAATGAACAGCTAAATTTTACTGACATTTTTGTAGGATACCCAGGATCAGCACATGATGCTCGCATTTTCCAATCTTCACCACTATTTAATGACTTACATGAAATGTGTAGCAATGGTATAACAGTGATTATGCTTGTATTATTTGCAGTATACTGCAATATTTGTTACAGGTAATTATGTAGTATTGGCAGATAGTGCTTATCCATTGCTTCCTCACTTAATGACACCATATCGCGACAATGGACATTTGACTAATTCTCAAAAGCATTATAACAGTATTTTAAGCTCATGTAGAGTGAGTATAGAACACGCTTTTGGTTTGCTAAAACAACGTTTTCGTCATTTAAAACTCAGGGGCCACGATCGTATTTGTCATTTTATTCGAGCTTGTTGTGTCTTACATAACATGGGTCACAAAGAAGACAACTCAATATTTCAATCAGAAAATTCATTTCCAGATGTACAACCAGAAGACGTTGTTGCGACAGCTAGTGCTTTACCTGAAACAGGACGACACATGAGAAATGAATTGTGCAGACAGATATTTGAAAAAAAACGCAATATTAGATGATTTATTTTGATTTATATGTATCTATTATTTTTATTTCATTATCATATAATAATTACATTGAACTTTTATTAGTTAGTAACTGTGTTAATAAATCGTTTTTTCTTTGTATTGCTGCTATCATACGCTCACGTTGTTCAAATTTTTGTTTTTCTGCCTCCGCTTTTGTGCATTTCTTTGGTCGACAGATTCCCGCAACTTACTTAATTCCTATAATATAACATACTATATAGTACTTACATCTGTTCAACATCATTATTTATCTGTGCATCCTGTAGTACATCATCTTTGAAATAATTTTTTGCAGTCATTACCACAGGAGGTACAATGCTGGCTCTTTTAGCAAGATGTCGGATAACTCTCTACAAACAATAACATATTCATTTATAGAGATACTGTCCACAAAACTTACTTTTCATATGGACACGTTCTACGATGCCGTCCAGTTTTGTTATTATTTTTAGTTTATTCTTAAAGGCTCTTTCTAGACTTTTCCATTTATTTTCACATTGGGTACTAGTAAATGTGTAACCATATTCTTGTAAGTGTTGTACTATCAATTCCCACATCTGCTTCATACTCTTTAATTTACGGTTTTCTACAAGTGCCTTCTTTTGTTTATACACCTCTAGAAGTAACTTGGCAGGGGCATCATGCCATTCTGCCAACTTTTCATTTGAAACTATTGCATGTTCGTATACATATGATTCATCATAGCCTTCAGTTTCTGTAGCTACTACGTCTTCAGAATCTTCTGCTGGTATGGATAATCTTAAGTAGGTATCCTCGCTTACAGCAATTGTTTGTCCATTGACCATATCCACCATTCCGAAGGGTATTTTGTAGACATCATCTGTAATCAACATTTTTATTAATGCAGTTTTAGGTTCAACACCGATTAGTACGAACCATTTGTTTTTAATATGTAGCATTGTGAAACATTGTCAACATCTGATACTACACAATCAATGTAATTTACAGCCATAGGAAAATGTAGAATTGAAGTTACAACTTAACCTTACTTGTAAATATTTACAACAACTAAGGCGACAAAGCGCATGCTCGTATGACAATTGTTTAAAACCGTTCGTTTGTCGGTACACACAGCAAACACCGATTGATTACACTGATCTGCACCGTGACGTCACTCAAATTACACCGTCTTGTTCTGCAACAATCTAGTGCGGGACAAACGAACATATTGTATGAAAAAGTAGTAAGTGAGCATGTTTCCATTTATATAGGTACGTTTCCTCCAATAATTATACTTGGAATTTTGTCTGAACATGATATTTTTGTGTATGAAGTTGTTGTATTACTGCTTTAATTACCTTAGGGGATGTGGGTTCAAGACATGGATATGTGTCATGTCTATATCCACATAAGTAGATAAGTAGTGCCGTTCCTGGCTCACTTTTGGCTCGAAATTTGAATTTGTGGTGGGGGAATTTGCACTTCGGTTGCCCTCATTTATCGTCGGAGGCGTGCGCGCATGATCGGGGACGGTCGGGGCGGCTCGATCGATCGTGGCCGCTCGGGACGTAGGGGCAAGGGCGGGGCGCGGTAGGTTGAAGACCTTTGCCTCAATTTAGTGCAATGTCTTTGATGTAGGTTAATTAAAACATAACAAATGTCGTACTTTGCAAACTTAAACAAATCGGCACATGTACTTCTTATTTAAGTGTAAGTAGTTTGATTGTCGATGAGAAGTATGGGATAGTGTCTTTAACTAAAATTGATACAATATACGGAGAAAAAGTAGAAGTTCGATGCAACGATTTCAAGAATCTGCTTCCACAACGATTTACCGACATAATTTCAATTGAAGACGTCAATAAAATTAATGAAGTTATAAGATCCGGAACAGTGTTGTATTTAGTTAGTCGAGGTCCAGTTAGTCAAACTACTAATATCGAATTCATTGAAGAACGTGTAGAATGAATAAGAAAATTTGTTTAAATAAATTGTATAATAATAAAATAAAAATGTATTTAAAGTCATTGAAAGAATTGTCTGATACAATTGAAATGTATGAAATTAAAAGTCGATTAATAAAATTAAAGTTGTAACGTTTTGTAAGCCAATGTAAATTGTTATTAAAGAGAATAAAAGATAAAATTTTTGTTTTGAATAATATTTTCGTGGCTAAACTTGACTTTCAGAACAACAGATTTGAACCAAATTTTTAAGACACTTAAATTTTTTTATTTTAATATGTTTTTGAAAAGTAGTAAAACAATTAAACTTGTCGTATCATACAAAGGTGTTGCAAATATTGACGATCTCGGCTGTCTTCAAGTGAAGGAACTGAAAAACACAAAAAAGCAACGAAGATTAAAAAACATTATAAATATACTTATTTATAGGCTCTAAGTTGTAAATTTTAAGATTTTGGTAGCTTTCATTCAAAAAATACTTCACTCTTAAAATACAAATGCTTCAATCCTGATGGAAAAAAATTTACCTGTTGGATTTTGAAAATGTTTTGCTTACTTTTTTAGTGACTTGTAGGGAATTATATAATTTTCACTTAACTTTTAATTCACTTTGTAAATAAAACAAATACATTTAAAAAAATTTATTTTACACATACTATCAATACATACATTGAAAGATTAAAAAGAAATTGTAATTAAAATTAAAATATGTACATAAAACTAACTTTAAAAATTTTTATAAATATTTCAATCACTTAATTGAAAAAAATTAACCTGTTAGATTTTAAAGATGCTTTAATTACATTTTTTAGTGACTTGTAGGTAATTTTCACTTCACTTTTAATTTACTTTGTAAATAAAAAACATTAACATTTAAATTTTCTTTATTTTACATACTACTAATACATACATAAAAATTTAAAAAAAATGTAAAATTAAAATATATACATAAGTACAATTTACTTCAATAAATTTAGATATTCTTCAATTTCTATTATTGTTTTTTCGTTAATTTTATTTTATTTTTTAGTTTCTTTTCTTTAATTTGAACACCTTTTAACTATTTTTTAAATTTGTCTATTTCACACACTTTTTCACTTATTTTCTTCACCAACCCATCTCGGAACTTAGATTTTATTTCGGCCACCTCTTTTATCCCTTTTTCTTGTTCTTCTTCTGAATTCGAATTGGTTTTGGTGGTGTCGGTTTGATCGTAATTTTGTTGCAAAATCCGCCAATTTTTGCCAATTGTTTGGCGGGCTGGATTAAAAGATGAAGCCTGTAAAATCACAAAAATATAATTAAGTATAGAATTCGAAACATTTATAATCTTGGAAGTAGTTAAAATAAAATTAACTTACTTTTTATGGGTTTGGGTGTGATTGAGCGGCGTTTTAAAATTGTCTAGATCAATTACTTCCATTTCGTTTTGGGTGACCGGCACCAATAGCGGTGTCGGCTGTTCCGAGATGACTGGTTCAGGCTGAAACAGATACACAGTAATATATTTAGCACCAATGATAACTTTAATAAACTTTAAATAAATTAGATACTTACCATAATCGATAAGGGGTTTAAATTTGTTTCCACATTTCATGAGTTGTCAAAAATCTAAAAGTGAAAATAACCATCAAGTTATATTTAATGTTACAACATACATTCTCAAAAATTGCCATTTCTTGCAGGTTTCCGTTGAAATTTTCAAAGTTTGTAGGCTGGATATTATTCTACAAAAAACAAATAATCATTACAAATATTGTTATTCAAAAAAAACATAATTAATATTTTCTAATATAAAAGTAGTTTAAAATGCACTTACGTAAATGGGAATGTTGCTCAAAATAACAACATTTTTTTCTCTTAAAGGGTTGGCGTTTTCTTCAGTGATAATCGTGGCATCTTTGTGTTAATTTAAAAGCAACAACTGATTTGTAAAACTTATACGACAGGTTTAAATGTAATAAAAGTGATGATTTTAGTAAAACCCCTACTGTGTAATTCAGAAAAGTAGAAAATAGAGAGAGAAACAGGAAATAAAATGCAACTTTAACTTCAACTGTAAATGAACTTAGAAACAACCTAACATTGGATGTCACAACGTGCTTAATTAGCTGACTTTGCAATTTGTTGAAATATGAAGCAGTACATCCTGTGGGAAATTATTTCGACACATTTCTACGCAAAGTGCAATGATTCTTTTTAAATTTTGTTAAGCAAATCTGCAAGGTACAGTTTTTCTAAAAAATATTTGTTTTTTGAGGGTGCTTTACAACAGACTCAAGGAATTGATACTTTTATTTGTCTCCTTAACAATAAATATTACAAATCATTATTGACAAACATTAGTTTTTTATTCATCCATTACTAACGTTAACAAAAATAGTGTACTCTCATAATCATTTAAATTAGACGAAGGCCATCTTGCATTTTCTGGACCACTAACCCAACCCAATGGTTATTGAGGTGTTGTTTTTCCTTTAGAAATATTTTCGTTTATCCACGTCCATATGTCAGCATGTTTTAAATTTGTGAAAGGATTAAACTTAAAAACAATATTTTTCAAAAGTACTACTGTGACGATAACCTTAAGAATTTGACAATCAGCCACGTACGCTGATTGACATATCAAATCGTCAATCCAAGTTTGAATATTTGCAAAATTGTTTATTAAATTTTGTACAGGATATTGTAAGTAAAACATTTTAATAGGATTATATTCGGACACTAATTTAATTATATACAGTTTGTGTGAAGTTTTACGATCTAAAGTATGTTCTTTAAAATTTCATCAAGTTTAATAATATTTAACCGCACTTAAAACAGTTCACTGTTCTGTTAAACGGTTACAAGTGAACGCTTCAGCGGTTGAGTCGGTTCCTCTTAGAAACGCTTTTTGCGGTTAAGTCGCCTTGTTACATTATTGTACATTTTATCCGAAACGTAATAAATTATGAATTCTGGAAGTTTTTTTGAATCAAATGAAATAGAATTAACTAAAAGGTTAATTAGGAAACGAGAAGAAGTAAAACGAAAATTAGAGTTATTAAAACAAAGTGAGGACATTCAGGAGATGCCTTTCTTCCTATTACTAAACGTCTAGAAACAATATCCAATCATTTAGAAGGTAAAACGCTTAAGCATTATTCTGATAGTGGTACACTTAGACCAATTGCAAAATTGAAAAGCGAAACTGATTCCAGTCTGAGTATTACTCCATCATTAAAAACAGAAGATAGATTGAATTCTAAAATATCAAAGATTAAGTCGCAAATAAACTTACTAAAAGATGATAAAGTATCTTTGCCGGACTATGATGATGAGTTTCCTCGTGATGCAACTTCCACACCTAATTTAAATGAAGAAGTTTATATTGCAGAACCAACTGAAAACGATGATTTAGAGAATTATAATTTGGAAGATTTAATTAATGAATCTGTTAACGAGAGTAAAAGGAATATAGAACATATTATTGATACAGAGGATTATGAAGAATACTTAAATAGCTTTGATGAATTACCCAGAAATTATATCGATGCTATGATTCGTGATACCAAAGGGGAATTTGATCACAGAACTGGAATAAGACATGACAGTTTTGAAGAAAAATATTACATAGGAAGTTCAAAAGTAGACTTTATAGGATCTGACATAAAAGTAGATGATCAATATTTTAAGGGAACTCCAGGATTATATGAACTGTTGTTTAAAACCAACCTACAAAATATACGGACAAAGATTTATACGCGTATAAAGATATTTTAGATATCAGCAACGCATGCAGAAGTAACTTTAATCCTAACGAACAAATACTTGGAACAAAGTCAAAGAAATATAGAACTATTATAGGTCCTTTATATTTCAAACAACCAATGAGAACTTATGAGACAGCAAAAGAACAAATGTGAAATTAGGTACAGGGATGTTAAAAGAGGTTAGCGGTGCACCTTTTGATTACGTATATTGGGATGACCCTAATGAGTTGGTTGATCGACTTAAATTATTAGTTGCATCTCAGGCTGCTGGTAATACAAGTCACAGAAACGAAATTGTATCGATAATAGAAGAACTTCAGGAAGCAGGTATAATCTACTAAAATGACATTGGATAAATTTGGACGACATATAATTAAACACCCTCAAGTATCTGTTGTTAATCAAGAAATGTTTTACAACCACATATTAACGTTTACCTCTAGTAATATTTTAATAATAAGTACGTACTAACTCCAAGTAACACTGACTACGTATTTCCACTACAATATGGAATAATTGATAATATATTGATAAATAGAAATGATGTCTTTATTAATATAAATGATAATACTTTATCAAAAGAAGAAGCGATTAACTATGCTTTACAATTAAATGATACTATATCATTCCGATTGGATAATGGTATTGAAGAAGATGTTATTCCATCCAAGAGGGTGCGATTTGTTGACTACGACTTACCTTTGAAACAAAATGAAGAAATGTCAGTTAAATTGAATGAAGGTGCTGAGCTAGATATTATTCAATCTAAGAGTGTGCGGTCCGTTGACAATGAAATATCATTAAACGCATCTGAAACATATAAAACTACTTCAACCTTGTTTGTTGAAATAATTCTTAAATGTCCAATTAAATTTGAAGATAATCAGTATTTGTAATGGCTCCACGAAAGCAACTTAAAAAATATAAGCCTTCTACGATTAAAGAAGACGTGGTTTCAGAATTACACAAACCAGCAAGAATTAACTTTAAAAGACGTCGGGTCATCGTAAAAGGTATTAATGAAACTCTACAAGCCGATCTCGTTGAAATGATTCCTTATTCGAAACAAAATAATAATTTTAAATACATACTTGTTGTAATTGATTGTTTTTCTAAATACGTTTGGACTGCTCCTATAAAATCAAAAGATAGTAAAGATGTAGCAAAAGCTATGAAATTAATCCTGCTGCAACTAAAATCTTCGCCAATTCATTTACAAACCGATCATGGTTTAGAATTTTATAATAAAACGTTTCAGACCTTGATGAAGAAAAATAATATAAATCATTATAGTACTTTTAGCACAAAAAGGCATCAATAGTAGAACGTGTTAATCGTACTTTAAAAATTTATTGTGGAAACACTTTAGTTTGCAAGGACACTACAAATGGGTAAATATTTTAGAAAGCATAACAAACCGATACAACAATAGCTATCACCGAACAATAAAAATGAAGCCATCCATGGTTAACAAGAAAAACGAAAAACTTATTTTAAACTCTAGCTACAGTAATGTAAAAATTGTTAATATTAACAATAAATATTCAATTGGTGATCATGTTAGAATAAGTAAAAGTAGACAAATATTTCAAAAGGGTTATACTCCTAACTGGTCAAATGAGATTTTTGTAAAAAGAAAAGTTAAATTAACAAATCCAACTACTTATTTATTAAGAGATAAGAAAGGGGAAGATATACTGGGAGGATTCTACGAAGCAGAGCTACAGAAAGTAAAACATCGGATGTACACTTGATTGAAAAATTTTAAAGAAAAAAGGAAATAAGCTATATGTAAAATGGTTAGGTTTTAATACGAACCACAACAGTTGGATTGATAAAAGCAATATCGCTTAAATATTTCTATATTTAAAATAAGTGAAGTAATTGTAATTATTTTGTAATTTTCGTAATATGTTTAATATAACTTTATTAAAATTCTACTTGTTTACTTCATATCCTTGCAATGGATATTTACATATCAGACATCTTATTTAATAATTAAGACTGTGCTACACACGCATTCTATTAAGTTAATTCAAAAGCAAGTTTCAACCAGTAGTCGAGGTCATTGAGCTGAAACATAGCAATTGAGGTCACAGATCACTAACCCAAATCTAGGGCGTTGCACTAAATTGAGGGCAAAGGTCTTCAACCTACCGCGCCCCCGCCCCTTGCCCCCTACGTCCCGACCGTCACCGATCATGCGCGCACGACTCCGACGATAAACGAGGGCAACCGAAGTTCAAATTCCCCCACCACAAATTCAAATATCGCGCCAAAAGTGAGCCAGGAACGGCATTACTTATCTACTCACATACCATTTATTTTTTTTCGTTAGGTTTTTGTCAATTATAGTGTTTGAATTAATTACTTTCTAACTGATTTGCTATAACATTACATTTGTCCTGATCTGTCCATATTGCAAGTTAATTTATGTAAGAGATAGGATGAGATTTGGTAGTTTGAGTATTTTTTTAGTGGCTTGCCAAAGTGCTTTATCTTTGTAATTTAGTTGTTGAATATATTGCGGTGTTACCTTCAGCTCTGTATCAATTCCTATTCTTGAGAATAAATCCACGACGTTAAAATTTTGAAGTTAATTATCCTTATATTATACAAAGCTCAAAACCGGCACCAAAACCTAGTGATAATTAGTTTTAATAATAGAAATTGCAATTTAATCAAGGTCATTAAGATTATGAGGTCATTTAACAAAAATCGAGAAACAGGACGTTGTGCATTTGTGTTAAAGCAGCAAAAAACCTTAATCCAGAGTTTAAACACTCCGCAAAGTTAATTAAAACAATTAAATTAATCAAAACGAAAATGATTTGAGGTTAGATTTGGGGTAAAATAAAAATCGAAATATCTTTGCGGCGTAACGATTTTTAGAAGAAGAGAGCGCAGAATAAGGAAGAGAAATCCAAGCAACGAAGAATATTCATAAAAATTAATTAATCCAGATGCAATTAATCTTAAAATACAGGATTGTTACCGAAAGAAAGAAGGTACATCGATTGTATCAATAGATGGCGCTAGAATCGAACCGTTAATTTCCTCTCTTTTCGGAGGATCAAGGAATCCAAGATAACAATTACCAGGTCAAAGGGAAAACAAGCAAAAAAATATTGATGCGGAACAAATAGGCATGCTGAAGTACAAGGATTCAATAACTAACATGTTAGCAGAACACTGCAAAGTTAGTTGAAAGCGCTGGAATGCAGAAGAAATACGAACAAACCTAAAATAAAAGATGAGAGTCTGTTACAAGCAAAAGTGTATCCCATTCCACACGCTTACGAAAAAAGGTTATGAACGAAATAAAGAAAATGGAGTAAGAAGGACTGATAGAAAAACTGGGACGAGTTTTATTAATTCGTTGGTAGTTGTCCGCAAAGGGAGGAAGAGATTCGCATGTGTTCGAACGCACAGATAAATGCAGCATTCCAGACGATAGGGACAGGAGTGAGCCTACCTCAATAAGAGAACGTGGCGTTATTAATAAATAAAATCATATGTACACGGGATGCGATGCAATAAATTAATAGGGAGTTAAAGGAAAATGGAAAATAGAAAAGGATCAAGGGCCATTCGAAATAGGAAGAGTGTGCAAGAATCGAAGGAATACGATAACGCGTACCTGCGAAGAGGCAATCAATAGCAAATTAAAAGAAAATTAAGAAAAGTCGATTGAAAAGTAAACCCAAAACGAGATTGAAAAATGACACTGAGAAGATTGCAAGAAATTAAAATTTAATTGAGGAATTATGTTTTATTTAAAAAAAGAAAAGTTATTTAAGTTATTTGTGTGTAAGAGACAATGATCGACGGAAGGAGAGAAGACCCTTAAAATAAGAAGCAAAGAAGTTAATAAAAGACAAATAAGCAGTGATAAGGATCTATTTATTGATGAAAATAAGAAAAATATGAAAATTACGATATCAGCAAGAATAAAGCCACAGAGATTAGCAAGAAGAAATAGTGAAGAGTTAGCGAAGTATGAAAAAGTATACGAGATACGTGAAATAAATAAATGGAAAGAAAATGTGAAGAATAAAAAATGATAATGAAGTATAAATGCTGTTGCAGAAATAAGAAGTTAGAAGTTAGCAAGCTCATAGAAGCTTAGCTAGGAATTAAATCAAATCTAAAATAAAAAGTGGTTGAAGTTAAGCAATGAGTAGTTAGTGAAAGAACACGAAGATCGTTGTAGAAAGTAATTACGTAAAAGGGAATGAATGAACGGATGAGTGTAGTAAATTTAAAACATAGATGTAGAAGTAGAGAAAATAAGTAGGTAGGTACAAGTAATAAAATGAGTTATAAATAAATCTGAGATCCAAGTTTATCGTTTCAAAGTTTGACATGTCAATAAGTAAATTTAAATCTTAATTAAAGTAATAAAAATTTGTTTTTCACAACTAGAAATAAAAGAAACATTTTTTTTTACATTTCGAAAAAGAATAATGCGATGTTATCTTAAGCCTTCAATTTCAACGCTTGAGAATAAAGCCACGACGCTAAAATTTTCCGTATTCACCCATATTTGTAGATAATTGGTCAATCGCAAGTAGTTCGGATAGAATTTTGAAGCTGGTTGTAAATAGAGTTAATTATTCTTGTTCCATTAGCAGCTACAAAGCTCGAATCCGGCACCAAACCTAGAGATAATTAGTTTTAATAATAGAAATTGTAATTTAATAATTATGTCAAGGTCATTAAGATTATAAAGTCATATAAAAAAGAACGAGAATCAGGACGTTGTGGATTGTGTTAAAGCAGCAAAAACCTTAAGTGCAGAGTGAAAACATTCCGCGAAGTTAATTAAAAGAATTAAATCAATTAAAACGTAAATCATTTGAGGTTAGATTTGTGGTAACTTTAAAATCGAAACGATTTTTGCGAGAAGAAACCGCAAAATAAGGAAGAAGAATCCAAGCAACGAAGAATATACAAAAATTAATCCAGATGTAATTAATCTGAAATTACAGGATTCTAACCGATAAAGAGAAGGTACATCGGTTGTACCAATAGATAGCGGTAGAATCGAGCCGTTAATTTCCTCTCTTCCGTTTGAAATGACCGTTTTGGCGGTTAAAACCAAAAGACAGAAAGATTCAAAAATATACAAAGATATAAGGAAGCGAAATAAAAACATTTGGAGATGGAACAAGTTGATGTGAGGTCATAACGTAAATATTAAAATAAACAAAAATAATGCAAGTATCACAAATTAAACGTTTCGCGTAAAGTAACACGAATACGTGTAAACAAAATTTAGTGCTTCGGAATTAACAATAATAAATTAAAAATTTAATACTCACCGAAGGCTCCGGCAACAAATCTAGTGCCATGAAGGAATCAAAAGGGTTCTACGTATTAAAGATTCCTGTGAGTGCTACGAGACATCGTTGGGGATTCTCGAGACCGAGAAATTAACACAAAAGGTGTCATCGTTTGATAATCTAAAAAATGGTCCAAAGGGAAGTAAACGAAGAAACACATTTCGTTCTTACCTCACAATCGATTGACCAAGGTTAGTTAACGTTTGTAAATTATTTTAGTTTAATTTTAAGGAATTTTGCAATATTTGTCGCTTATACTGTTCATTCTCGTTAACTTGCACTGAATGCGCAACACGTGGGTAATGTAATTAGAAATTCGTTTTACCGCATATTTATTTAATTTTCAAAATTTATCAATTGAAAATTGTGTGTTAATAAATGTTTTTTTGTGTACGCCGTGTTTTTAATTAACGAACTGGTAGGAAGTGATGAGCAAATTTTTGTTGAGCTAAACAAAACTTGTTTCTAGTTAGGATTACAAATGAACATAAAAATTTTTAAAATTGCAAACAACTTAATACAAATTTACCCTGAGAGAAAGAGCCATTATTTTGCAGGTTAGCGAAAGTCAAAAGTTTCAATAAATTTCAAAATAAAAGCTTTTAACATTGCAATATTTGGTGTTTAATTCCCATTTAACTTGGTGTCCATTGAGTAGCATTCGTTGTTGTGAACAGTGTCTACTTCTTCGCTGCTACTTACGTTGGTTGTATTTTTAAATGTTTTTTGATATTTTTAACTTGTTAATGTGGTCGCAATCTAGAACCAAAGTGTTAATTCATTTATATGTATTAACATATTAATTCTTAATGTATTGTGACGGCATTATTTCACAAATAATTGATTACAGACCAATTTCTCCCTACAGTATAGACAGCCGTGTTTACATTCATGCGTTTGCATATTAATTGTTGTAGTGAAAGATCTTTTAGAGATGTGTTGTTTTGAATTGCCGGTTCCGATAATTTGTCCTCATTTTCTCGCAAAAATTATACCTTATTTCCGATTTGCTGACCGTTGTGAAAGGGTGTACATGTAAAATGCTGTCTAAAAATTAGACATGTGCTTTGTAATATCGATTGAAGTAAAATCATCCCATTCAAAGTAGGGAATAAGTCTTCGATTACGGTTCCGGTGTAAGTATCTTTTTACTTTCCTTTGTTTTAATAAAATATTTGCTCTTACGGGTTTTATTAATTGCAAGCACCTTTTATCTTTTGGTCTTTTTTGTGGGTTTTCCCATTTGGCTTATTCTGCTGGTCATGGCAGACGTACCTGTTTTAATTAGTCAATCGATATTTAATTATGGTTATGCTGGCAAGGATAATAATCCAAAAATTATAAAATCTTGAAGTGGATCTGGTATCACATCACCGTAGGAATTTCAACCTACCTTCTTCGGGTCAAGGACACCACTCAAGATAAACCGTTTATTTAGTCCTTTGTGAGCAGCCCAGCAACTGTTATCAACGGAGTCCATTTTGGTGTTTCCTCTTTCTTCATTGGATAATAAAATATTAGATTTGCATACGGAAGCTATCACATCTGCAGATTAACTGTCGATCACCGAATACTTCCTAGTTATAAAAACTAAGTTAATTCTATTATGCATGTCATTCATAAATTTTGTCGCGTCTTATGTATACGTACCGTGGTCGTGAGTTTAACAACGTACCTTTTTGGGCGCTCATTAATAACTTTGTGAACTAGAAAGATCTTTCAAAGTTCCTGATCAATTTTTGTGCGCTTTTAATCTATTTAAATAATTGGCCAAGGTCCGGTACTCTCCGTAGTTGTTGTTAGATACATTTCGAACAATATTTATCGCGTAAATCACTTGCAGGATTCATTGGTGCTACAAATGTCAAATACGCTAACCCATTTGGGGTCGTTTGTGCCTCGTACCTTAACTAGCTATCGTGATTTGTCATTATCTGATAACGATATTTTGCTATTCATTTTAAATGATACTATCTATTGTTGTGTCTATGTGTGTCTATATGTGTTAATTGAACTCTAGTCGCTATAACAATATACATATTTCTATTCTCGAACGTTTTGTTTCTGTGTTTACAAGTTCCTAGTGGCTCTAGATATTTCTTATACGTAATCCTAGGTGGCGCCTTATAAATTTTTCGAGTAGTGTAGATGCTTTCATTTTGAACTATTCTCAATCAACCCACGACCACCTCCGACTAAGAAGAGCTGCCGGCAGGCCATCTAGCACTGCTATATATTTATTTTAGTTTGTTTACAAACAAACCGTAACAGTATACATATTAAATAAGTATCTACCAATTAAAATATAACATTTTTAATTCCACAAATTTTTATAATAAAAAGCAAGACCATGTGCCATAAAAAGAGGAAATTTGGAGTTACTGTATCAACTATCTGATATGAAAGAATGATAAAAGTCTAAAACCGCCAAGATTTATGTGCGTTGAAGTGGTAGGGCCCCAATTGAAACTTTCAATTTTTCTAATTTCATTTCATTACGAGCTGTATAATGTACATATAATGAAGAATTCTTTCTGTGAGTAAAAAACCGCATACAAACTATAATGTCAGAAGGCTCGTTGTCTTAGTGTTAGAAATCAAATGAAATTTATACAATCGATGATAACAGAAGCGTTTATACAGGGTCCGGCACATCGAGCGTGCATTAAAAGTATATGGAGAACTAATCCGATTCATTTTCTGAAAATAGTGCTGCGCCTGTTTTCGACATCACTGAACTCATACTCAATATTTTCGTTCATATCGCGTTTCCGATTATACCGGAAGTAGCTGTCAACTTTCTTATTTTAAATGGAACATGCTATTTTTTATTTTATTTTCAGATTGTACGTAAAATTTAAGGTGTAGTTTAATTACTATACCATACTCAAAAAATGACTGGTTTCTTAGTTATATCGATTTAAAAAAAAATTAAAATCATGCTGAATTGTTATCGTTCATATCTCAAGATGATATGAATATTTTAGTTCCTAATTTGTTGTGGCAATTGTCGATATGTTACAGTAACTCACATATGAATGGAAACTCGAATTGCATGTACAGGGTGATGAAAATTCTCGTGCCAATATGAACAACTTTTTGACCTCAAAAACTTGCTTAATTCAAATGGGACACCCTATGTTTTTAATCATCAATTTAAGCATAGGACATGTTATTATGTATTGAAAGAGGACAACAAAAGACATCGTTATTGATCGGAAGTAATAAGTGCTGACAGTTTTCCAGAGAACCTATATCCTTCTTCTTGTTTCTCATTTCTTACCCCATTCACATATAAAACAAAGCATTTGAAACCAATCTATAGTATTGCAGAAAGTGCCATAAAAACTTTCTTCGAGGACATGCCTCTAGAACTGCTACCATTAGGCTCCTCTCCTACAATTTCACTGGTTCCTAGCTTGTTATTTGTCTAGTTTATCATCTGATATCTAACATTTTTTTGAGAACCTATATCCTTTTTCTCATTTTTCATTTCTTGTCCCATTTACATACAAAACAAAGCATTTGAAACCCATATATAGTATTGCAGGAGGGATCATCAAACCTTTCTTCGAGGACATGTCTTTAGAACTGCTACCACTAGGCTCCTCTTTCCTAAACTATATAACTTCACTGGTTCCTAGTTTGTTAGTTGTCTAGTTTATCATCTGATTTCTGAAGTATACTAATGGAGTTTCAAATTTGAGCGCTTCGTTCATTATGTTACAGCTAGTGTCAAGTCTAGTTAATAAGGTTCAAAATGGTACTTCTCTTCCCTTTATTGATTTCAACTGTTGTGTTACTGTGTGTAACGTTGTCGTAATCGTGGATATCTGTTCATCTCGTAGTATGAATATTAAGTCTTATATAAGGAGTTGGATTTTAACAGTTCGTTCATAATATATTGATCAATTATTTTCTTCAGGTTTAAAAAAAGAAAAAACAAACTGATGTGTCAGTACCTCCATTTATTTTCTAGGAAGGCATCCCATTTCGTGGCTGGCTCTGAAAAAGCTAACCATCATGACTCGTAATTCCTTTGTATCCTTAGTTAAAAGGTCCAGAAATATACAATTCGAACGAGTGTATTGAAAAACTTAAACGTTGTTAAGGATTTTCTTTATTTCAGTCATTCTGATTTTTGCAAATGTATTAGTATTATCAGTAAAAGTAATTGTTACGTCTCTTTAAACGAAGACATTATTCTGACAACTTCTCGATATCTTTTTCAGTTAGTGTTTTATGGGTTTGTAAAAATTTCGTTGATAGAACTTTCAGTGTCTACCAAGAAAGAGGGTACCTTATAGTCAGAAAACGAATCTTCTTTATAGTTTTTCTATTTTTGCCATTTTGCGTTATGGTCTTATTGTTTTGTTTCTTTTTATTTCTCTTGCCAACTAAACTATTGTTAACTTCTTTGTAAAGTATTCAAATTGTAACTCATCTTTTTTGTTGTCGGTGCTGTCTGATACTATGCGGCGGGTGTTTGCACCGGAGTCAAGGATAAATATTTGTTTTATGTTTCGAAGAAAGTTATAATAGTGTTTTTATGGAGTAAACCGCATCTAGTTACAGTTAGTTGGTTTTTATATCTGTTGTGGCAGGCAACGATTCCTCTTTTAGATATTATATGTTTTATAACTCCTTCGGATATCTAAATTTGCCTGGACCTGTTACTAAATATTTACAATAATACTATTATTATTAATAAGCATTCGTTTCCAGCAAACCTTCAAGAATTGAAGAAAAATCTAATTTAAGTAACTTAATACCTCAGGAAAAAGAAATGGTACAAAATTAATTTAACAAAAACCAATAAAGGGTCTACCAATAGGGGCTTCCAAACTTTGACAATTGGTAGCGACCATATTATTAAAGCTACATTTGTCAAATTGGCTGCCATGTATTCAGTCTGTTTGGCCAAATCACCATGGACGGATATAGCGTTCAACAACACGATTTGAAGGCATGGTCATCTCACGTGGAGGGGATGTAAACTGGTCACCGAGATCCTGGGATTTAACACCGTTAAACTTTTTCTTGTGGGGTTTTCTTAAGTCGCAGGTCTATGAGAATAAGTCAGAAACCATAGCGGCCCTCAAAGTCAACATAACCATTGCCATCTCATGGGGGGTCTTCCTATAAATCTTCTTCCTTGTCTAGGTCTCCACTGCATTACTACCTTCGTCCATCTATTGGCTTCCAACCTCGCCACGTGACCCGCCCACCTCCATTTTTGTTTTAATATTTTTTCCACAAAGGTGGAGGTTGTTGTTGATCTTATCCACTCATTTGTCCTTCGGTCTCTTAACGATATTCCCAGCATCGACCTTTCCATTGCTCTATGTGCTATACTTAATTTTTGTTTGTTTATCTTCGTCAATGTCCAGGTCTCTGCACCGTAAGTCAAGACAGGTAAAACATTCTGATTAAATAATTTGGTTTTTAATTTTTGGTCTATTTTGCTTCTAAAAACTTATTTCCACTTACTAAATGCTGCCCAACTTAATTTGATTTTTCGGTTTATTTTTTCATCTTGATTTGATTTTGCTAGGCTAATTCTCTGACCCAAATATATGTAACTATCGACCTCTTCTACAACCTTGTTGTTCAATTTAACCTTATTGTCATTGTCGATATCTCCATTACTCATAATCTTTGTTTTTTCGATGTTGATTTTTAATCCTATTTCTCTTGCAGATCTGTCATCATCTCTTGTAAATGCGTTACATTATCTGTTATTAATAGGACATCGTCAGCAAATCTTAAGTGGTTCAATGTGTTTCCATCAACATTCACTCCCTTGTTATCCCACTTAAAATTTTTAAAAACATCTTCCAGACACATCGTGAACAATTTAGGCGAGATAGTGTCTCCCCGTCTTACTCCTTTTTTCATTTTTACTTTGTTTCCGCATGTGTCTTAACTATTAATGTTGCATTTGATATATATTTCGAATTTGATTTGTATACCTATGATCTATTCGGTTATTTTGCAGGGAATTAAAAATGGCGTTTAGTTCAAGAGAGTCAAATGCCTTTTCGAAATCCACAAAGCCCAAATATAGTGGTATGTTATATTCTTTGGCCTTCTCTATTAAATTTCTTACCACCTGTAGATGGTCGTTTGTCCCAAACTTAAGGGTATAACAAGGTATATGGTGCCAAATTTTAAATTGTTATTCCTTGTGGTTTAAAAAAATTTAACAAACATTATCAAATTCGAAAAAAAAATCGACAGTCTTTCTTGAATTAATGCTTAAAATGTTGTCCGTATACTAACTGACAATACCCTAAGCGTAACCAAAACTCATTTTGAACATTTCTAATTACTTCAGCGGGAATTACTACACTCCTGTCTTATTAGCTGTTTCAATTCCTCAATATTTGCCGATTTGGTTTTAAAAACCAAATAGAAATAGTCTATAGGTGTTTAATCCGGAGAACTGGTGCCAATCCATCGGCCTGGAAATACATCATCCAAGTGCTCACGGACAGCTCTTGCAAAATGAGGATGCGCACCGTCTTTGTTGAAGACAAATGTTTTTATTCGGGATATCAGTTTCTATAGGATCAGGAAACAATATATCCAAATTGTGAATTAGCTCTTCCTACAAGAATTTTAAATATCTCGCTTTATTAAGATTTCCTTTGAAGAAAATTGGTCCTATAACTCGATCACCGACAATCCCTGTCTAAACATTAACTTTTTCTGGATATTGAGTGTAGCCAACCCTCATCCAGTGCAGTGTGGGTTGTGGTCTACCCAATAACGACAATTCTAACGATGTTTTCTATGGTAACAACATTCCTATTTAGCAGATCCCTCATTTGTTCGCAAAACTAGAGCCTTCTATTCGGATTATCTTCAGTGAGTTCCGGGAGGATTGTTATTTAGTAACGATGATATTTTTGCTTGTTTTTCTGAAATGTGCATGTTTTTCAATTTTGCTTACCCGTACTTTCCGATATGGCTGGTAAATCAAGATACTTCTCAGTGAATAAATGAATAAGTTCATTTTGTGTTATTGTACTATCGTCGTAGCCAATCATTCTTAAAATATCAATCTTGTGAGTTTCAGTTAAGTACGGCATTTTGGTCGGTTTTTCTACAAACAGTGAACAACAAACTACAACAGTGAAACGACTAACATTCTCCTCGCTATGCGTTGAATGCCATTCTATCCTTGTTGTTTTTATGAACTTATTTATCGCTATTTAGGTAAGATGTCAACCCAGTTTGACAAAAGGATAAACGAATACGAATTTTAACCTTCATAAAAATTATAATTCTTTTAATTAGATTTCTTCATTTTTGAATAGTCAGTAACCTTTATTAAATATTTTTTTCTGTAAATTATCACTAAAATAACAAAAATCGGCAGTAAAGTAAATAAGATCGGTACATTTTTGTCGATAGAGATGTGTAATATGTATGTAAATTTTAGAATCGAAGATTTATCGTAAAAATGAAAAAAGCTGATTACATTTACTCCTTAAAGAACGTTAAAAAATACCCGGATTTTATTCAAATTTTGGAATTTCAAAAAATTATAATGTGCTTAGGTACTAAAGTTCTTTTCATGATAGATAAATAACTATTAAACGACAAGGAATAAAAATTTAAAATTTAGCACCCATGTATATAAGAATACTTATAAAAATTGTGATTCTCTTAAAAAAAGTTGATAAATCATATCTAAAATTTGGGATATATTATATAAATTTTTTTCCGTCAAAATAGAGCGATTTAAAATACTAATCGACTTGTCCAAGCATATTTCCTAAAAAACTATTTTGTGAACAGAGTCAATGAAATTTGGTAGTTTTGTATAAGCGACTAGGGCCAATCCAGTGGCAACAACGAATTTTTTCTAGGCCTTCTAGTTTTTTTGCAACCCTAGCCAACTTTGTTAGTTCTTATGGCCGCCATATTGGATTTATACGCCATTCAATAGAGCATAATAAGCCTATCTTTGGATGACAACAAATGTAAATATATTTAAAAACCCGTTTTTCACTTAGTTGCCTGTGAAATAAATGCTGTAATTGTGTTTGTTGTCATAGCTATGTAACTATCTGTCAAAACTTTGTTGTTTATTGAATTTATCGGTGAAGGCCTTAATTCTTTTTTTACCTTTGACCGAAAAATAATTTATGATACTAAATTTAACAATTGAAATTGCGCTATTCTGCGCCCAATCAGATGCTGTATTAAAATTGAAAATATCTACAGGGGTGTTCAAAATATCAAGTAAAAACTAAAAATTATGTTTTTTTAAAAATTGAAATATCTTCGTCATCTTGTGAACAGAGTCAATGAAATTTGGTAGTTTTGTATAAGCGAGTACGAATTTTTTCTAGGTTTTCTAGTATTTTTACAGCTCTAGCCAACTTTGTTATTTCTTTTGCCGGCATATTGGATTTATACGCCATAGAATAAAGCATAAGAAAAGCTATTCAACCATGTATAACAAGCCTATCTCAGAATAGCGTAACTTTGTATCTCTTACCGTTTCCTAAATCCCCATTAGTTACTTTTAACCGAGACACCCTGCATGTATGTTGAATCAAAGGGCTGATTAATATACAAAAGAAATAATATACCCACAATTCCCATTGACGCACTTACTGCTTAAATGTTTAAGTTAATAAAACAATCTGACCAAGCGCAAATATCAACAGCAGAAGTATGAAAAATCACAACTCATAGATTATAGTGAGTACCTCCATCATAACGAAGCGGCAGATGTACTTTCACCATCCAAATTTTAGCACAAATCAAAGTTTTAATTTCTCTAATATTTACAATACATTTATGTTACATTACAAGAAACACTCTTGCGAATATTTATAAACTGCAGTTGTACTATTAAATTTCACTATTATTTCCTGCATTGCACATTGCACTCAATGTGTTATTGAACAAAAACAAATAATTGTTTTAAAATTTCAATTTTTTGATAATGTACTAGAAAATATATGGAATTTAAAAAGTTCATCTCGAAGATAAAACATGAATTATGTTTACATTCTTATTGAAGATTAATCGAAAATTGAAATTAACTAATATTATGTATGTATGTATGCATGATGAGGTTTAATTACCTACATATACGCAAAGGAATGTATAACATTTCGAACGAACGTTTGTAGGCGTTTCATATATTCAAATAATTTACGATCCACTGGTGATCCTGTTTACATACTCAATAAGAACTGATTAATGTTTTTAATTGTTTTTGCATTCTAACAGTCGATTAGTAATGTTATTAAAAATATAAATTTCAAAACATTGTAAGTTTTTCGGGAACATAAAACATATTTTTGTCTAATAGTAATTTTATGACCCACAGTGGCATGATATTTTGTTAATAAACTTGTGTAGAGTTTATTTTCTTTACAATTTGAAAATTATCATCATCATCAAAAACAACTACAATTAGATGATAAAATTTTCCCACAGTTGGACCTTCTTATTAGGAGTATATGTGATAATGAGTCTATAAAAACACAGACATTTCATTTATCGACGTTTCGACCAGCAAGTCCAGTCTTTATCAGAGATATCTAAGGTAATTGGTGAGTAGTCAAAGACTCTAATATAGAGGATCTGTGGGAAAATTTTAACCTAACAAGAATTTTAAGGAGTTTCACTATTATTTAGAGGATAAGATTTAAATCATCTATTATCTAAATTACCCTGCTTCATCACTTGGAAATGAGAATTTTATTAATTTTATGGCTGATTTATGCAATTTTCGTGATAAAAGCAACCTTGCATTGCTTACGTATAAGTATACCACGAAATTCGTTTAGGCGTGTACTTGTGATAAAACTGAAAATAATTCTGAAATTAAATGAATAGTAATGTTATCAAATAAATAAATTAATAAGTGCTTACTTAAAATTAACACTTACAGCTGTTAACACTTTATCGTATTTGTCTCGTAACCTTGTAATGTCCTCGTCTAGTATAAATCGCATCATATAAAACTAATCAATGTCAATTAATAATGTTGAATTTATACCACAAAAATAAAAAGAATAGGTATCAGCTGATAGCTACACGTCATTTTGAAGAATGTGAATATATCCGTTTTTGAGTAAAACACGAAGCCTCGCCACTGAACGTTAGTATGTATATACTGTTATTATATTGTTACGATAGCCAACTTCTTTTTTTCAAATGACATTCTATATATTTCTTGATGGATTTTTATAAGGCATTTTTTTCTGCATACAACAACGATGATGTTTTTGTACATTTCAATGTACCGGGTGGGCAAATAAGCGAGGTAAGCGGCTGTATCTCAGAAACTAATGATCGTAGAGAGTTACAGTAAGAATTTGATAGGTAAAGTGGGCAAGGTAAAATGCTGGAATTATGTTTAAGTTTTCAAGATCGCCGCCAGTGGGCGTTTCAGCCATTTTGAATTACATAAAGTTACGTTTCTCGCGATTCTCCTCAATGAATGTAACAAAAAAGTATTTGCGTTTTAGTGTTAACTTAAAGTCGAACATTTTTTGTCAAACCAATTTTTCTCTATATTTCGAAATAAAGTGGTGGGGGGTATTTGAATGTTGTTTTAAATGAATGCCTGTAACTTCGAAACGGCTTAATGGATTTGGATAAATTTGGTATCATTGAAAAGAGCATTTCTTGGGTTTTTAGATTTCTCGTAATTATGACAGTTGTCCGCCGATAGAAGGCGTTATTCGATATTATATCCAAAATATTAGATTTTTTCAAAAAATTTAAATGCAATGATATAAAAAATCAGATAATAGACAAATGAACAACCAATGAACCTGCGCAAACCGCACCTTAATATCTTTTTCCTAACTCAAATTATTAAAAAAAAATACTAAACCAGGAAAATTTATATATACCCATTTAAAAATGCATCGGTTGCTTTCGATAAGAAGGCAAGTAGTAGGCCATGGAAATAAAAGACAACTCCTCTCAAAAATATCCACGAGAAATTTCAGTTTATTTAGTGCTGTAAATTTAAGTCACGCGTAAACGATTTTCCTTTTAAATAAAGTTGTGGTCCTGAAAAGGACCGATTTTGAAAAAAGATTAATGCCTTCTGTGTTCAAATTGCCTTCCGTCATATTCCACACATTGTTCCAGTCTTTCTTGAGTCGACAAAACCGCAGCCTCGATTTCTGCCGCTGATAGTTGATGGATTGAGTTTCGAATTCTGTTTTCCATATCCATTCGTGTTGTTGGTAGAGTTTGAAAAACAATGTCTTTTAAGCGTTCCCACAAGTAGAAATCCAGACATGTCAAGTCGAGAGATCTTGCCGGCGAAGAAAATAGGCTAAGAAGCGGTTACCAGTTAAAGCTTGTTCAAAAAAATAAGGGCCAATAATTCTGTCCCCAATGATACCGCATCACACATTTAGGCTCTAGCGTCCCTGGTGTTGCACTTCTCATAACCAATGCTGATTTTCAGCGGACCAATAATGCATATTATGATGGTTTACTCTACCATCACTACTAAAGGTAGCCTCGTCGGTCCAGAGAATTTCCGTTAAGAAATTTCTGTTTTCCTCAAGCATGCCTAGCATCCATTGACAATAATTTAATCTATTATCGAAATTTTGTTCATTTAGCGCCTGGTGCAAGGCTATGTGGTAAGGATGTAGTCTAAAAGTAAAAAACAACGTATGCGTAAAAATATAATCAGAATAACACAGAATTGTGTGTGCATTTGAGAGTATGTGCCAAGATACTTGGAATAAGATAAAATTATTTACCTATAATCTTTCAAAATATTTCTAACAGTTGTTCGTACTATTCCCAAGTCTAGAGACAATGTTCTAGTTCCTATATGTCTATCAAATTCTATGTAAGCCAAGACATTGATAATGTTTTCTTCGGTCCTTCCATTGCGACGCCTGCGACGTTGAGGACGACGAAAACTTCCAGTATCGCCTAGTTGTACCAAGCGCGAAAACATTCTTCTCCCGTAATGACGGCGATCTGGATACCGTGCCGCGTACTGTCTTGCAACTATAGGTGCATTTTGAAAACACTCGAAATAACTCGCAATCATGTCAACGGCTTCATTATTTGTGAAAGGCATTTTGATTAAATAGTACTCAAATTATACGCAATCAACAATATTAGGCTACGCGCGACAAAAATTTTACGTTACTTGGGAATATTTTTGACAGGAGTTGTTTTTTATTTCCATGGCCTACTACTTGCCTTCTAATCGAAAGCAACCGATGCATTTTTAAATGGGTATATATGAATTTTCCTGGTTTAGTATTTTTTTAATAATTTGAGTTAGGAAAAGATATTAAGATGCGGTTTGCGCAGGCTTTTTGGTTGGTCATTTGTCTATTATCTGGTTTAAACAAAGTCATATCATCGCATTTAAATTTTTGATAAAATCCAATATTTTGGTTATAATATCGAATAACGGCTTCTATTGGCGGCCGTGTAAATCACAACTGTCATAATTACAAGAAACCTAAAAGCCCAAGAAATGCTCTTTTCAATGATACCAAATTTATCCAAATCCATTAAACCGTTTCGGCATTCATTTAAAACAACATTCAAATACCCCCCACCACTTTATTTCAAAAGATAGAAAAACATTGGTTGAACAAAAAATGTTCGAATTTAGGTTAACATTAAAACGCAAATACTTTTTTGTTACATTCATTGGGAAAAATCGGGAGAAACATAACTTGTAATTCAAGATGGCGAAAACGCCCACTGGCGGCCATCTAGAAAACTTAAACATAATTCCACAATTTTCCCTTCCCCACTTTACCTATAAATTTTTTTACCGCAACTCTCTACGATCATTAGTTTCTGAGATACAGCCGCTTACCTTGCTTATTTGCCCACCCTGTACACACGAGTTAAACCAGTACTAATTCTTTATGAATTTATCTCATCTGGAAGAAATTTTCTCTTACAGAGCTTTACAACTTTCATGTAAACTAAATCTACATCGAACATTCCTATTCGTTGTTTATCGGATTTATTTATTTATTTATTCGTATGGTACATTACACAAATATTGTATTGTGATGTAAGTGTTATGTATGGTGCCCCAGAAGATCAGTATAAACCTGTATAGTGTGGTGACGAAATCGTGTACAATAGTGGATAGGTTCGTCTTGGCAAAGCATTTACTTCAAGGTTTAGGAAAACCACTAAAACCTAAACATGCCAACCCTTACCCACCCTAGTGTTCACATGTAATAATATTAATTAAGTGTGTAAACATTATAGAAGGTAAAGAAGAACATAAAATATAACAGCACAGCCATTGCATGACGACATATAATGGACCGGTCTAAGCGCCAGTCACGGCAATGACGAAAAAATCGTAGAAAAAACAAATAGCAAACAAAATAAAGGAAAAAAAATAACCAGAACAAAGAATACAAAACATTGCTGAACTTTAGATGTCCTTCAAATTTGTAAGCCATAATACAGCTTTATCCGCTAAATTATGAATGTGCACAAACCCTCCTTTAAACTTTGTTAATTGACAGTATGTGCAACGGTCTTTGGTTCATTTCCACATTTACAATTTGGATTAGAAATGGCACCCTATTCAAATAACATGGAGTTGCATTTTTAATTACCTGTTCTTATGCGATTTACTTTTCACCAATTTTTTCTTTTTTGTCAACGCCCGGGATTTCTATTGTTGGATCATCAATGAGATGTTTATTGAAAACATCAACTCCAGACCATAATTTTTTCCACTCTTCAACTTCAGAAAAATCCGTACTTAAGTAGTCTTGCAACCATATAGGACTTCGAGATTTAAATCTTTTAGCAGGAGAATGGTCAATATCATTCCAAATTGGCAACTTTTTATTAAGTTGGCATTTATCCCATTCTCGTTTTAACGCAGCTTTTCGTCGAATGTTCGATGGAGTAATATTACAAAGAACAGGAAGCCAATCGAGAGGAGTAGATTTAATGGTTCCACTAATTATACGCATAGTGCAATTCAACTGGGCATCTATTCTTTTTGTATGATAACTATTCAACCAGACAGGAGCACAATATTCTGCTGTAGAATAAACTAATGCCAATGCAGCTGTACCAAGTGTCTTTGCATCTGCTCCCCAAGTTGTTCCTGCTAATTTTTGAATGATATTATTTCTTATTTTCATTTTTTGTTTGACTTTTTCTAAATGAAATAATTAATCGAATAATACATACATTAGCAACCTACACTTACCTTAAACTTAAGGCATACCACGAAGACAGGTAAATCAGCCGCTTTACATCTTAAAGTAAGAAGTATTTGTTTAAAGAGAAATGCAAAGTAAATTATTTGAGCGCAACATTAATACATAAGGTATTTGAACTTCTTACAATTGCGTATCCGTTATCGGAGTTGCACACCCCTCCTGTGTTGTGCGTGACAAGAGGCACACATACACGGGACCCAACTCTAAAGTACAGTTCTTATACCCGGAACTGAACTAGAGTCAAATCTATAAATTTTGAGCAAATTGTAAAAATTTTAACTAGAAATAAACAATTAATAAATATGTACATAAACAAGAAGTATGGTAAGTTTATACAGTATTTTGCGATAATGGTTATTTACAGTTTTTTACAGATATTTCTAATAGATTTTATAGGTATGTATAATAACAGACTCTAAAGTGTTTAGACTTACATTTCCTTTGCTAAAAAAAGTTCACGTTTAAATTTATTTATATTTAATTTATCCATTTCTGGCGGTAAATTGTTGCATAGTTTAGGTATTATGCATTTAAGAGTTCTTTCGCCATACTTGTTAAAATATTCAGGTACATAGAACTTTTTCTCTTGTATTATATTTATGCTGTTTCATAGTTTTGTATGTATTATGATTATAATGGTTAATAATATTAGTATACATGTAGTACCCGATAGGTGTTAGTGTATTATATTTATGTAATAAGTCATTTTCTTTTATATAATCGTTATGAATTAATTTGAAAATCTTAATTTGTATTTTAATTAGCTTACTGATGTGGCAATATTCAGTACTGCCCCATATTTGTACCCCGTATTTAAGAATTGACTCAAAGAGTTCTTTATACACTATAGTCATGATATAATAATAATAATAATAATAATAATAATAATAATAATAATAATAATAATAATAATAAATACCTTTATTGCCTAATCATTGTAAATTAATATAAATGAAATAAATTATTGTAGATTAGATAATCTCATGGTGTAGTTCAGGAAAACCTATTCTTACATTAAACCATGAAGTTGAAAATATATACAGGGTGTTTCATTAATCAGTACAGAAAATGAAACTGGAGATTCCTTGCAAAATTTAAAGGGGTTTATCATAAAAAAAATTTCCTTAAAGCCTCCCTGAAGAGTTAGACAATCTGTAGCAATGCTAGGTAGCGTTAACGGAAATTTGTTCAAAAGAATAAGAGCCTGTATTCAAGAAAATGGTGCCCATTTTGAACACTCTCTGAAATAATATTGTTAATTTAAATTAAAAATGATAGTTAATAATAATATTGTTATTTATGTCAAACTTGCATACGCAACTTATTAATTAAAAATTCTGCAAGTTCGCTTAATTTATTTTTTGGTGAAAAGTATTGAGTTTACGTGAAATTTTTAAGAGACAAAAAGTTTTTAATTGAATTGGCCCTCCAAAATCTGAATTTTAAAATTGAAAAAAAAATTAGTTAAAAAGTTCTGGTAAAAACTCTAAGGGGTAGTAAGACTCACCCCTTGCAGAGAACAAGGGTGAATAAAATTATGAAATTATGGAGGCTTCTTGGTAGTAGTATTTGAATGTTTAGATTTCTTTTTTTATTTCAAGTCATTTCAGAAAAAAATCGATTAATGTGAATTTTTACACATCTTTAAGGGGCTGTAACTCTTCAGGGAGGCTTTAAGGAAATTTTTTTATGTTAAACCCCCTTTAAATTTTGCAAGGAATCTCCAGTTTCATTTTCTGTACTGATTAATGAAATATATAATAAAATGATATATAATATCCAAGAAAATAACAAAAACTGCTTCAATTCAGCAAATCGTTATTTCATATGAAAAGGTTAAATTCATGCTCCAGCATTTCTCAAAAATATACGCTGCTATTCTGTTAACCTAACATGACAACTGTAACTGTTAAAATACATGACACATCTTGTATATCTTCCACTCACAAATTTCTACTCGTCACGTGATATTTTAGGTTCGTCCTTCAGTCCTGTCTTTCTACTATACTTCATCTTTTCGTATAAAGCGAATATAGCGTTTTACTCGTCTAGGTACTTATATTTAGTGTGAGGTATACATATTATAAAAACCTTAGATAAAAACCTATTAAATTCAATGCTTAACTTAACGAATTTGGATTACTGGTACTTTTTTGATCAGGGGCACCAATAACCACTTAGTCTTTTCTCTGGCTACGTTTCGTGCATCAATGTATGCAGTTCATCAGGCCTCTGTTTATTTAAAAAGGGGATCCATTTAAAAATAAGTTACCTACATATAAATCATATCATCAATTACATTTGTATAATTATAGGTGATTGACTCAACCCTTGTTTAATAAACAGAGGCCTATTAAGTGCACACGTGATACACGAAAAGTAGCTAGATAAAGCGACTGAGTGGTTATTGATGTCCCTCTTCAAAGAAAAACCAATCATGTAAGGCCATTTCTCATGCTTTAGGGTGTTACATTTCAATTACATTTCTGTACTTTCGTTTATTTTGTAACGGTTGAGATTGACTAATAAACGACGGCTCTAGGTGGAACTAAAAAAAAGAATAAAAGAAAGTACGGATCAGTGTAGCGTATTAGGTTGTTAGAAAATATGTTATTTAGGTAGAACAGCAGCTTCCCGGCGTCGTCGTAGAAAGGAGGGGTCCTTAAGGAGTTCAAAGAAATTAAACCGCTGCCCTAACAAGACGCCACCTGCTGGGTAAGAGAGAGAAATAACACCGACCACTAAATTGACACAATAATTAATTATAAAAGAAGACAGACAATTTAAAATTTCTATTTATTTAATCGTATGGTACATTTTAAATATTGTATTGTGATGTAAGTGTTATGTATGGTGCCCCAGAAGATCAGTATTAACCTGTACAGTGTGGTGACGAAACCGTGTGCAATTGTGGATTGGTTCGTCTTGGCAAAGCATTTACTTCAAGGTTTAGGAAAACCACTAAAACCTAAACATGCCAACCCTTACTCACCCTAGTATTCACATGTAATAATATTAATTAAGCGTGTAATGTGATTGTGTTTTGAGAAAATGTGTTGTACATTTTTTCCTAATTATCCGGGAGGGTCTTGATGACCAGGTCCGGAAACCAAAAACACTAAGACTTAGCTGTATTAGGTGAAAAAAGTCCCGAGAGTAGGATTTCCAGTTAGCGACAAGATCGACAGCTCCTTAGTTTGTGTAACCACAGGATTTTCTTGGGGAAGATGTTCGAAAAGAACTGGAAGGCGTTAGGCTCCCTCGTTGAAGTTATAAAGCATAGCCACCCTTATCTGGTAGACGTGTGCCCACTGATAGCCTGCAGCTGTCTGATATCTCTAACCGTGGCGTGGTACTTAGTCGAAAAGGAAAGTCTTAATCGGAAACTCGAACAACCCAGAAAGTTATCCAGAACGTAACGGAACGCAACGTGCTAAAAAGATCCCACGTGGCATTTAAAATTTGTACAAAGAAAAAAGAGAAAAGAACGAGTACTTACGGTAGGTTTAGACTAATATAACTTAACCAATTGTTATTGGAAATCTTTTAACACATTTAAACTATGTAATTTAATTAACGATTCACGCTAAACACTACCCCTTTAACAGCAGCAGGAACCTAAAGAGAAAATGTTCGTCGTCGTTTTCGGAACTATAAATCGATATTTTCAACCAATCGAAAATTCACAAAATGCGCGCCAAATACGACTTTCGTCGCAACGTATTGATCGCAACATACGTTTTCTAAATTTATATTCCGTGTAACATATTGCTCACGACATACGCTTCTCGGTTTATAAAATAAAACCGTAACATTTTGTATTAAACACGACCCTGTATTTTTGAATTGCACGCGGTCTTGGCAATTAGGTTTTCCCTTTCGAGACCATGTTGACTTTTCTTGTTGATAAGCCATTGCGTTGTTAGATTTGACCACAAAACGTTCTATAATCTGGGTTATGCTTTTTTCGATATCGAGATCAAATTTTTGTTGGTCTCTATTAATTTTATAGTTTTAATTGGGTTTATTGGAATTATCTAACTATCGAGATATTGCGATGATGCATTTGATGTAGAAATATATATTGTTATATTGAATGTGAGCATGAACTTACTTTGTTTAATTCTTTGGTTGATAACATCTCTCAAGGGCCTGGCTTCTCAATAACACTAACGTGGTTTAAGATTTAACAAAAATTTTAATTTATAGAAAATAATATATAATCCTTACAAATACAATATAATCATGAATAGCGTTGCGGACACAACTTTGCGATATTTATACCTCGTTACAATCTTATTTAATTTTTAATACACAAATTGTATATAACTTAACTAACCAGGTAACTATTCGACGTGTGCGTTTACGTGCGACCTGGTGCGGTTCTCGGGAAATGATCTCTCAAAACTCGACTGCTTCCTGAACTTTTCTTTATCGTTTCATTTCGTCTTCAGTTATTTACACTACTTCCCATGCTACAACACTTTCGCGGGCTTACAACAAAGCGCAGCTTTAATTGGTTTTTATTTACTACTATTTTGCAGGCTTTAACAACACTTCACAAGATTTATCAACGGTACGCAGCACTTAATTCGTTTTTATATTAATACTGTTTGTTAATAACCGGGATAATTATTTATATCCACAACACTTCTTTTAAATTGGCGAAGAACATTGCGCATTCATTGTTTATTGCGCGTACTCAAAATTACAAGTCCGTCATTCTCTACTGCCCGAGAGGGTCTCTCTCTTCCCCACTTTTACTACACGCGATCACGTACGCACAAAAATCGATATATTTCTTAACATACTAGATATATCTTTCGATCTTACTACTAGACCTTATACCTATATTTACATCTATACATTACAATTATGACATAATACAATCACAGCAATATGTGAGATTATTTATGAAACGCATTCCTTTGTCGCTGGGTAAGATTTTGTTTTCTATTTTTACGTATTAATTGTTACATTTTACCTCGTTTCTTGTAGACTTTTATCAATCATATTTTTGGAATACTAGTGTTAGTTATCATTTTAGGTATGGGTAGGTACTTACATATTTGATACTGTCAAAAAATAGTAAAAAAAATTCAAAATTTATTAGTTCAATCCACTAATATCTATTACTCTAACACAACACTCGAATTTTTGAATAATTACACTTTAGTTGTAGTAATCAATTAATACGTGAAGTTTAGAAGTAAGATTATGTATATCTGTAATAACTCTTTCGTAATTTTTTTCACGCGTGACGTACTTATCTTTAATAAAGAAAAACAAAATCAAAAACGTTTTTGCTTAATTGCATAGTGAATACAATTGTCTTTAAAATGACGTTTAATTTGTTAAAATCGAATGATAAATAAAAGCTCCTTCTTGGAATTTGGATTACCATTGCTTTTAAAGTGTGTAGAATATTCTTAAGGCTGTCGTTTAGGTGAAGAGAGAACTACCTTCAGAAAGAAACGAAAGATTTTGCTTTTGTTTGTGGCGCTATCTACTAACAAAAAGTTAAGTTTTAAATAACAACTTTAGAGGATATCTCGTTTGTTAGTGTAAACTTTCAATTACCTAGTCAGACTTACATTTGTACATATGACCAATCCGTTACTGAACCACCGTTTAAAGTGTAGGTACTACGAGTAATTTAAAATACTTACAAGAATTAAGAAAAGGGTTGTTAGCAAAATTATACGGGTTATTCACGGTATACGACACGGAATATTACAGCCAAACTATTCAATAAGATTGGAAAAATATATCTGGGATATTTTAAAATTATTATCGAAATATACAGGTGTCCCAAAATACACAGAAAGGTTTACCTTACTTTAACCTAAAGGTTCTTGAGATATTTTGTATTTTATGAACAACTATTTTCTTTTTCCAAGCTAAATTTGCACTGGAGTCTATGAATTGCTAGATTTTATGCAAAACTTGTGAAAAATTCACTATCATACACAGGATGTGTACAAAATGAGATTAAATAATGATATGTTTTGAACCGCAATAACTTGCTTATTTTATACCAACAACAAATGTAAAATGTAATTGCCTATCAAATAATACTATAGTGTCCTATGGTTAAATGTTCATGTTTTTATGAAAAGTTTTCATAATGAAGACTGATTTATAACAATTTTAATATTTATCAAGTAAGTTATATAACTTTGACAGGTAAATACTATGTATTTGTAAAGTAAAGAAGATTTGCGCTGTGTACATTTCATCAACTGTATTAAAGTTTGAGAGAAATAAATATGTATAGAGTTACGTATTCTTCTTTTAAAGCTTTCAGCAACATTTGATAATATTACTTGGCTTTTGTTAGGGAAAGTTTCTGTGATGCGTTCTTTTATATTTTCAGGTGCTGTGGAAGGTGTTACATGTCCCCATAAGAAGAAATCCGGTGAAGTTAAGTCAGGTGACCTTGGGGGCCAATTCCGGGTTCCATTTCTTTCAATCCATCGATTATGGAAATTGACATTTAAAAATTCTCGAATGTAAATGTACGGGAGCCCCATCCATTTGAAGCTACATCGCTCTTCTTATCTCTAAAGGGATGTCTTGTAGTAACATTAGAAACTGATTTCTCGAAAAATCTAAAAACAAGATTCCATTTAACTGTTCTTCGAAAAAATAGGGACCAATTAAATATCGACCCATTATCCCACCACACACATTCACTGACCATCTGTGACGATTATTATTCTTTCTAAATTAATGGGCATTCCATAAGAAAAAACACTACTTTGATAGGTTCTGTGTATTTTGGGACATCTGTATATTTCGAAAGTAATTTTAAAATACTCCCTCGATAGGTCTCTATCCATTCCAGATATATTTTTCCAATTGTATTGAATAGTTTGTCTGTAATATTCCGTGTCGTATACCGTGAATAACCCTGTATACAAATGTAACATGTGTACTGTCGTTTGTATGTTTTAAAAATTGGCAACGTTCTGTTGATCTATGGAAGCCGATATTATAGTAGAAGGATCAAACAACAGCATTATGATACCATAACTTACAATACTTATAAATAAAAAAGTTTAAATTTATTTTTCTCGAAAACGGTTCATGATATTGATTTCAAAGCAGAGGACATTTTTTATGAAAATGATCTTGAATTTCTCAAATTTGGTGTCAGATACAAAAAAAGTAAAACATTTTTAATAAAAATACCCGTTGGTCTCTACCTACTGATACGCTTGTCGTGGTTGTAAAAAAAATTAATTACAGAGAATGACGGGTTTGTAATCGTTTATTGATTACACAAAGTTTGAACTTTTTAAGTAACGGCATTTTTGAATGATTTAAAGAAAACTCTTGTAACGATGTCTTCTGCAAAGGGCTGTAGTTCTCGTAGGAAGCATTTTTGGATTAAGGTAATTTGAGTTAAATCGACATAAAATAACCCCTACTACCTGTAGTTTCCGTTTGGAAGAAGAGTTTCTGAACACCCTGTATAGGTTGATAGCAATATAAAAAACACAACACGTTTACCAGTGTAATCAAAAACAAAAAAGATATCTTTCTGATGTGGAAAACTTCTTCTTCTTGAACTATAAGAACTTTCTAGATCAGCACAATTCTATAACTTTTAGTACTACAACACATCTGCAAATGTAGTTGCCTATACGCTAGGATAAAATATATGTACTTGCGGTTCTCTTCTAAGAGGTTTATGCATTTCACACATAGGTACTCACATCAAAACCAACTGATTTGTGTTTTACTGTTTGACATTTTCTACTGAACATGGTATATTTTTCCTGTTCGTTGAGTGATAAACTGAACTTTATTATAATTTATAATAACACCTCTTGTAGTTTGCCGTTTCTTTGACTGTTTATACATGTTGCATATTATAATTTTTTCATAGACGTTAATCGATCATTGGTAAACATGGCGGTCAATCAAACTTTTATTAAATTTTATCAAATCTAGATTCGTTATGAGTAATTGTATAAATTATTTTTATAGTTTTTTGCAGCGATTATCAATATTTTTTATAATAATGTTTTAAAATATAAAGTTGGACAATTATTTTCTGTAAAAGCTTATTGTAATAAAAATTGCATTCTTTCAAGGAGGCTTGTTATATATTGAGTACTACAAACACGGGACACGAAAAGTAATGATAAATGGAAGCAAAATAAGTAAAAACATTAAAGATTGAGATTATAATTTTTTCTGTTTAAAATCATATTGTAAGTTGGATACTCGGTTGGAATTTGACACACCCATTTTATACAATCAATAGGGATCTAGTACAAGATTATGCAAAACTTAGTAATTGTGTAACGAATTTGTGACAGTGTAGCTGCTCCTGAAAATGTAGCCTAATTTAAAAGTATTATTTAGAATGTTATAAACTACACGTTTCCCCATAAGTGTAATATTATAGAATCTTTAAAATTTAAAATGTATACAAAAATCGATTAAAGTAGCACTTGAAATGTAAGTATAGATTGTAAAAGAGTACACAATAATTCAATAAATATTTATTATTTATTCCGTAAAAGTTACAGTTGTGCTGAATTACGTTTAGCTACGCAACCTATATCTATTTACACAACTAAGCAAAACTATGTTAAAGATAATATCACATAGTTTTTTCCTCTTTGTGTAACAAACGTTACATATTTCTGCCATTTCTAGGTTGCAAAGATGCCGACTCATTAACATTGTTACGTTTCGTATAAATATCAAAATATCAATTAAAAAGAAGTCTTTCCAGCTTTAAGATACAAGCTTTTCTAATATTATAACGTTTTTAATTCACCAATCACCCTTCTAAAACATAAAGAAATTTAAAATATTTAAAACATTACAAATTCTATCCGCACAATACATTTTCTAAACTAGTAAATAAGTTAACGAAAATTCTAAAATGCAAAACACAAACGACTACAAATTTCACATTTAAATTTCGTTACTATCTAAGTAAATATGAGGCGGTCTCTTTACAACTCTTATTAAATTGTATTAAAATATCGTTCATCTCTGTCAGTACAAACGATATATTATCCTCAGTATCACATAGCATTAAAGGTTTTTGGACATACCACTGCCATATAACTTCATTTACTTATTACTAATTCAACAGTGGGGTTACAACTAAGTATGTGTACATTAGTAGCCCTTAAATAAAATAGCTTTATTTTATATTTAGGTACTTTGATTTCATACGTTATACAGACAGACAAATAGTTACAGTTTACATCGATAATTTCTTAATAATTACATATTTTGTTATTGTTACTAACAAAATACTTTTTTCCATTCTAAGTCTGTATTTTATAGACACATTTATCAAAATAAAATTAACTATTTGAGTGTACGATAATTAGTGCATTTTTATTTTGTTATTTTATGTGTAAAATTAAACGGTTTTTCGTTTTTATCGAATAGTGCGATGCAAAGTTAACGAGCTTAAGCTTCATTATTTGAATCCTCAGAAAGGTATTCGCAAAAGCGGACTAATCCAATCTTCTCGACTTATTATTAGATATCTTATTATTCATACACTCAAGTCCATTAATTTCACTTATTTTAATACATCTATAACGTACATATAATTTCATAATAGTGTAGCTGATCATTATTATAACTTAAGGGCACACATGGGTGTATTAAGTCATTTTCAGTTTTTGAAAATGAATGTTATTCTGCGATATTGCTGAAACGTTCCAAAGTTATAATTTCTGATTGTCACATTTATTATAGAAACTTTGATACTTTTAGTATGATATAATTCGTCTTAATAATTTGTTTAGTAGTCTAATCTTATGACAAATTTGTAATAAAATAATATGCATTTTAAAAAGTTCTTACCTATAGTAACAATTTAAGAAAGTCGAAAAATTAAAATTTTTATCTATTATGTACTATAAAGTTTTTTAATATTTTGTATAAGATATAAGAAAATTGTTTATATATGTATTTAAAACACCCAACAAGAAAATTATTATTAATATTATCATTATTTATATAAGACAATATCCAAAATTGCAATACGCTTAAAATATTTGGATATAAATTTCAAAATTTCAATGTTATAACAACACCCTTTAATTCTAATGAAACATTTCTCCACACGCAATAATAACTTATTTTCTATTTACACCAGCAGCTGATATTGTTCTAAAATTTATCATTATAAGCGTTTTCAAAGATTTACCAACTACTTTATTTGTTTATAGTACGACAGCAGCAGTTTTACAACTAACATCAAAATTTCAAACATCAAAACGTACGCACTGCGAAGATCTAAATTGTTCATCTCTTCAATATAGAGTGTATTATTGTAATCATTTCGAAAAATGTATGTTATGTTTATTATTTGAAAGTTAATATAACTTACTACTTTTACTGTTAATGTTCGTTGTTAGTGTTCTTTATTTAAAGTAACAGCAAAAACATAAAGTGTCTAAAGGTACTTGCAATAGACTCGCATTAGTACAGTATCGTTAAAGCATTTTGTTACCTGCAAAATACCTTAGAAATAAATTACATACTTAAAATAATACAGTATCTTAACGTGTAACATTATTATAGCTGCTTTATTTACAAATTTTATTTCGTTAGGATCAACAATACAATCAACGCTGCACTCCAAGTTGCCAAATTTCTTTCCCTAACGTATTAGAGATCTTAACTTAATTTGATATACAATTCCAAACAATTACATATCGTTTCTCAATTGTGTTTGAGCCAACTTGAATACAAAGTTACATTCAGCTCAGTCCAGATATTTCTGAAAATTTGACAATCTAATACCTTTGTCAGAAGGTATCTTCAAATTAGACCAAGCCACCAGGTGGTAAGCGGTTTATAAAATTAAACCCCAGTATTATTGTATATGTACGCAACGGCGTTATCTTGTATTGGCGGAATTCGACGCGACGACGAATTATTATTGTAAAAGTGCGAAGATTTACGCATGCTTGTCGACGACGACATTAACGCGATGGTCTCGTAATAACGCAAGCGTCCGCAACAACGGCGACTTTTGATGATCGCCATGAATCCTCTTCGGAATTTTTTGTTGAAATAAGCGTATAGAATAGGATTAATACATGAGTTTGAGGCTCCTAGCCATTGTGCAATCGGCGTTGCGATAGGTAATATGTCTTCCTCCCAAGATTCAATATCGCCGCCTAATTTAATACGTGCAAAAATAACGTATAACGGCAACCAAGAGAGCACAAATAGAATTACAACCGCAACCAACATTTTGACTACTTTCACTTTCGATTTCTGCTGCATGCGTTCCATTTGTGCATCTTTGGTATCAGTCGGAATATTCCTTCTCCAAACTTTAATCCAAATTAATACGTAACACATCGTAATCAATATCATTGGTAGTATATAGCAAAACACCATATTAGCTATTAAAAAATATAAGGCCCCATTCATTGAATCGGGCCATACTTCAATGCAAATTTGTACTTCAGGAGCGTCGCTAAAAATTACTACTAAATCGAAGAAAATAGCCCACGGTACTGTAGTTGTTAAAGCGATGAACCATATAAGAATGATCATTATGCGAGCACGTCTCTTCGTGATCTGGCATTTTAAAGGCCACCAAATCGCCAAGAATCTGCAACAAAAACAAAATACGATTACTTCAATTTTCAAATTCCGCTCGCGACAACTAGTTTCATTTTCGTTTTGCACATCACGCTTTAAATAGGTCAACAGTTCACCAGACTACATTTCAGAACTTTGATTGATCGGCGACTTTTGGTTTTCATAAAAATCTTTTTCTTATTTCATTTATTATTACCTTCATTAATTTAGCAGACATTTAATAGTACCGACTTTGAATTAAGATTAATGAAAACAATATGAAAATAACTAATTATTTATTCATGTAAAGAACAATTTAATACATGAAAGCCGCCACAGTAATTCAACGAATTTATAATTTATTCTTTGCCGCAATCAAACGATAAATTAACTTAAATTCTATATTTCAATTTTCATCAGGTACATTTTCAAAAGTTTTCGACAAATTCAATTATTGGCCTTGCGCTTTGAACCGAATAAAAAATTTTATACCGGTGTTCTAATGCAATTGAAGTTAAGTTTAAAAGAAGGTTCTGTTTGAAGGTTTTTACGCCTACGTTCTGTATTCTAGTAGAAGTTATGTTGAACACATTTTCTAATATTTGTTTGTAAAAATGTAACTGTGTGAACAAAACACCGAAAATTTTTCTGTGAATAAAGACCGAAATTTGATGATCATTGAGTTATTTTATTGATTACTAGATTTACCCCCGTGGGCTACGCTCCACGCATGAATTGAATTGATAGCATTTCCCCCATGGACTACGCTTATCCATAAATACAAATTTTCACGAATGTCTGTTAAACGGTAAAATATTTAACCTCCAGCAACACCCTCTTTTGGCGAGCTACAACAAAGCAAATCACTCGAAAATATTGTACGTAATCGAATTTCAATTTTCACTACGATTAGATAAATGGTACAATAGTTAACCTGTAACAGCGCCCTCTAATGGCGAGCTTTATTTTTTTATCTGCTTAAATATCCATCAGTACCAATTTTCATAATTATCGGTTAAACGGTATAAAACTTAAGCATGTGCAGCGCCCTCTGGTGGCGAGCAAATAACACGAAAATATTTTATCTGCTTGTATATCCATCAGTACCAATTATAATAATTATCAGTTAAACGGTATAAAAATTGAGCTGGTGCAGCGCCCTCTGGTGGCGAGCTAGAACGAACTAAATAACACAAAACCTTCTCCATGAAAAAGTACATACACGTACCAAATTTCATGACGATCGTACTATTGGTTTAGAAGTCTATTAACCACAAAGAAACAAACATCCATTTTTATATACAGGGTGGTTCCCGGGAACCGCCGCGATTGTTTATGGAAAAACTGTATGTACGAAAATTCTGAAAACTTGCGAACATACCAAAGTCTATGCGGGTCATTCAACCAAAATATTTTAAAGATGGCAGAACTTCCGGTTTTAACGGAAGTATGTATCAACTTGCTTATTTTTAATGGAACACCCTATATGTTACTACATTTTTAGATTCTATGTCTAATTTTTGTTTGCCTTATTCTAATTGCTGCTTCCAGTCCAAACTGCTGGAATCCAAACTGCATATCACTTACATTTGTCATTTGTTACATTTGAGTAAAATTTTTAACACTTCGCTCACTAAGCTTATTAATCATTACATCTTTTGGCGTTTGACTTTTTAGGAAGGGGAATGTTGAAGCTCACCAGTCTTTTGGAATATCACTCATTTCATATATTTGCCGTATTCATTGTAGCAAAGGATCTAAATTTTGTTCTTCTAGAAGTTTTAACGTTTCTATGTGAACTTCGTTGGGTCTGGCTGCTTTCCCCTTTTTACTGCTGTTTTTTTCTAGCTCTGTTTTTAAAATCTGTGAGGCCTGCTAGTTTTCATGATTTCTATCGTATATTCTAAGTGTATCACTGCTAAATGCCGCTTGTATGTATGTTTGCCATTGCTGTAGGATCTCCTTTTCATTTGTTAATAATTGGTCGTCTTCATTTACTATATTTACATGGGTTGATTTCTCTTCCAGTATGTTATTTCTGTTATTTTTCTATGTACACCATGGCTATCATGTATTTTCTGTAATAGTTCTATTTCTTCACATCTTTCCTTCATTCACTCTACCTTTGCTGTTCTTATTTTTCAATTTATTTCCTTGTATTTCTCATTATTTTTATTCTAATGTGGTCTTCGTTTGTCCACCAGTAAAAGAATTTCTTCTGTCATCCATGATTTTTTGGTTTGTCGATTCTTATTTCTCGTTCTATTTTAATAGTGGCGCATTTAATTTGTTTTTCTACATTTGTACTACTTTTGTATTGTTTTTGCTTGTATTTGTATGTTCTCATCTTTAAGCTTAATCATGTCTATATTTTTCTGTTACTTTTACTAACCTTTTTGAATTGTACATCTAACCTACAGGTTTTAATCTGAACCTATGTCGGTTCCTGTGTATGTTTTTACTCTTTTTATTCCATTTTTTAATCTACAGTTGATTAGCATATAATTGATCTGATTTCTGATAATATTGTTTGGGGTGTGCTGCGGAGACTGGCACGTATGTAGGCGTCTTTCTGGCAGTTGGAACCCTGTATTCGCATTCAAAAATCCTTCCTCTTGGCAGAACTGTACCAACCAATCTTCTCTGGGGTTGCACTCACCAAGACAGTATTTTCCGACCAATTTTGCTACTTCTTCTCTACCCACTTTCGCATTGAAGTCACGCATAATTGTAGTGACTTCATTATTTTTAGCATGTCCTAGCAGTTCTTTCATTTTCTTATAAAATGCTTCAATTTCTCAATCTGGTTTCTATGCAGTGGGAGCGTAACACTGTATTATATTGATGTTTGTAGGATAGGCTCTGAGTTAGATGAGTATACTTCTGGTAGTAAGAGTTTGGTTTATTTTGTTGTCTAATAGTATGCTTCTCCATTTAAGTGATCTCTTCGATTGTTACCTGAGTAGTAGAGCGTTGTGTTATTAATTTGACATTTCCCATTTCATGGCCAACATACTTCACTTAATCCCATGATGCTTATTTTTAGTTTCAGGTACTAATTCTGGAGGCATTTATTTTACTGTTTTCCAATTCAGGGTGGGTCTTTATGGGTGGGAGTATTCTTCGTACCCCCTGACTATCTAAAGCCTACCGTGGACTAGGGCCCATTGGTTTTTTTTGTATTGCCATGATTGCTTTGATTGCTTTCTTGAGAAATAGTGTGGTAGTTTCTCCTTGCTTTCCACATCGAATCTATAACTCTGTCCTTCAAGTAAATGTACGGGTACTGTCAGAAACAAAAAAGAATCAACAGTAAAGAGTGACAGATTTATGGTGATATATACACCGAGGTGGACAAACACCAACAAGGGCATTCATTGCAATAACAAAAAAAAATAAATTCAAGTTTAAATGAGCATCAAGAAAAACTTTTGGATAAAGTAAGTAATCGGAAGAAAATATTGTGAATGAGTAACTGTGATGGAGTAATTAGTAGTAGTCAAGAGAAGCTTAACATAAAGTATTGAAAAACACTATTGGAACTGTGCAAATGATATAATTGAAATATCTGGAAAACTATTATTGTTTGAATTTTTGCATGTACTGTGTTTAAAGAGACCTTCACCACCAGAAATTTCGTCAATTAACAGTTTTTAAGAAATTTTCTATTTCAACCCAGTACACCATTCCAAACCAAAGTATGGGCTTAAAGAAAACGTTAAATTTGTCTACATATGATAAAAAAATTCTCGAAATATCTTGGACATGTTTTGATTAAATTAAGAGATGAATAAAACGCTAAAACTTGCGTAACTCATTTCTTGGTTTTTCTTTGACATGCTGTTTTTGCATGGTGCACCTGAACGGTTTATTTTTCTAACATTAGGGAATAGACCAATTTAGTCGGATAAAATCAAGACATCAACATCTTACAAAAAAAAATATATCGTGAAATACATAGCAGAAAGGTAAATAAAATCAAAGATTCCAGAAATACATAAGGCCAAAGAAGTTCCACCCTTCCACTAATGCCTAGTCTGTAAATACATTGGAGGTATAATATAAACGGATTAAGGTCGACAAAGGAACAACCTAACTAGAAGAAGATAGAACTTAAAAATATTTTTTTACGTAAGTACTTAAAACCCGTGAAAGGTAATGTAGAAAAGATAAACGCAAAGCGCCTGAAGCAAAAGGAGTAAATAAACCGATTATTAGCACCAGTATATGAAAATGAAAGAAGTTAAAAGATGGCTTCATAGGACATAGCACTGGAACCACTTCGTTTTCCTATTAGTATTGAACGTTTCATTGCATGATAGTTGTGCCCAATACCACATTCTGTGTTAATGGAAGGCTAGTCATATTGTTGTATGATAAAGCCAGTAGTTGCTTTTATTCTAAAATGTTCCAAATTATCGATTAAGCCGTAATTTGTTGGAACAATAAGTAAAGGAATTTCAGTAAGTAGACAGTCTCATTAGACGGTTAGGTGGTTACTCGCTGTAGTTCAAATGGGTCATGTGTTCGTGCTTCTGCAAATTTGGTGAAATTGGAAAGGAAGCGTATCTGAAACAACGTTTGATGTGCTTAATGTCTGTCGAATGTTGGTTGAAATATGTAATGTAAAATCTAATTACTGAAATTGATGGAACATTTATTTGGTTTCTGGCGTAATGTGTAGGTCATCAGGAATGTGATAGTTTCAAGCGGTGTTAATTAGAGAATTGCTTAAGTGAGGTTCCTTTTACAAACTTCATAGCTGGTATCTATTTTGGTTGCCCAAGTGATTTCCTTTGAACATTTTTCCTTTTAGATGATCGTTCAGTAGTGTGCTGGTAGTGCAGCAGTTTTGTGAATCATTAATCTCGCCTTGTATCGGTCAACAGTAAAATCAGCTTTATACTTCACTTTGTACACCTACTTGTCATCAATTACCTTATTTTTTTTGGTCTCAAAGTCTCATATTCATCATTCATTACTTTTACCCAATGGCTCTTGTCCTTTAAAGCTATTGCTTCAGCATAGCTCACTGGTTTGTTTTTTAATGAAAATGGAATAATTGCTATCATTTCCACATTACTATAGAATTACAAAATTAAGGTAACAAAGAGATTGAAGGATTGTACAAAAATTAATGAAACAAAGAAGGTGTGTAAATCTATCATTGCCTGCCTCGAGTTAGAACAAGAAAATAGTAGATCAATGAAAAAGTAGTAACAACCTGGTTAATATCACTTCATTTAGCTATGAGAGGCCTTAACTTCTAATCGTGAAATACGGTCAAGGATTTTTTTTAGAAAACGGTTTAATTGAAGACAACCGTAAATTTAAACCACTCGATTCTTCAAGTAAATATATGGGTACTGTCAGAGACAAAAAACAGCTCGTATGTAACTTGTCCACTCGTATGTAATATGCTCTTTACTTCTCTCGTTATGTAATATACTATTACAAACTCCCATTCCAACAACATTCTCATCACGTTTCCGTACTTTGTCTAATGCATGTGCCCCAGAAAATAAATTATTCCTCAATTGTGAAGTATACAACACACCGGACAGTTTCTTAGCATTTTTCCATCGAAAACCATTATATTGTTTGTACCACAACCTAGTGGGTTTAATAATATAACATCAGCAATTTTTACTTATTTTAAAGATTCTAATTCATGATATTCACTGAAGCATTATTTCCCATAATTAATGTGATCACTGGCACCAGTACCACCTTATGACATTTAAAGCATTTAAACTGTTTCGTTTTATCACCTAGTTTGTTTTTTTTTCGTGATTCTTTCTCTTCTTCTTGTATTTTGTTCATTGTTTTCATTGTTTCCAGTGTTGGCTGTCAATTCCCATGCACTATTGAACGAATTGTACTCTTCTGGCAAGGTCACAGAGATCTTCTGGTCCATTCTCTTGCAATGATTGTTACCATATTCTCTGTCTATTGGTTGATAATTGGAAAAAAATTTTGATTCATAATCAAAATGCTTTCTTAAACACAAGTTCAATTTGTCCTACATTGACTTTGATTTACAGTTTTTAATGTGCGTCCCAATGCTATTACTAACTGCCATCCCAATCATATATTGCGCACGTGCATCCTTTTTATCCATTGTTTCAACTCAAAATCTTCACCCCTAGTTTTTTTTACTGTTCCCGATTATCTCGTAGAATATTTATGTCACAATTAATCCTAAGTTTATTTGAAATTTTCATTTGGTTTATGTTCAGGGTCCTGCAATTTTTCGCCGTTTAGCATCTATTTTAGGCCAGTTTGATTTTATTGAATGTCTGAAGAAAAAAACGTATCAAAAATTGTTCCGTTGCTCTACCAATTCAAACAAATAATAACGTTATACTTTTTTCCTAATGCTCCGTTTTGTTGGGTCCATATAACCTGTTAATAATAGGCCGATGATTTAAAATGTCAGAACAATTAAGTAAAACCTGTACTTAATAATTATGTTTGATTTTGTCTTACACTTAGCAAATTAAATAATGTTTTATCATAGTTTTCCTAACTCTATTTAGTGCTAAAGATTTTTAGAATTTCTGACTGAGATATGGTGTATTAAAACAGTTTTCTCTATAAATTAACAAGGAAACATCCCAATGCTCCCCAAGTAAAAGTTGCAGAAAGTGTCACATTTTTATTGCAGAATTTTGTTTGTGTGATTAACAGACTTGAAGATATTCTCGAGAAAAGGCCACTCTCCTATCTCGTTAGTTATTTATTTCAAAATAAATTTGACTAAAAATAGCATTCTTTTCGTAAAGTGCAATTTCAGTATTAAAATTTTCAATTTTTAAATCGGCACGTAAATTTATTTTATGACACAGCAGAAATCTGTATTTTCGAAAATGTAGCTTAAAATTTATATGCAATTCTCACTGTATGCACTAATGTAAGTAGTATTTTGTTTTTACTATTTGCCCTATTTTCGTTCTTACTAAGATTTCAAAAATAACCAATAAATAAATTCAACGAATAAATAATACAAATAAAACTAAAATATAATATAACTTAATAAAATTTAAACTGACGAAAAATAAAGGAAGCAACAAAGAATAGAAAAAATAAGAAGGATGATTTATATAATTACTTACATTATTTTTCGTATTCCTTATTCTATAGAAACTTATTTATACAATGTTAGTCCAATAAAAAAAAGCATAAATACCAGAGAATGCTTGTGTCTTTACAGTAAATTTACTTTTGTATTTGCATTTTCGTAATTGATGTCTTCTTTTATGAGGTTAACGAGAAAATAAATAAACCAAATTGGCTCTACTAAAATAATGCTATTCAATATAAACGATGTATTTTTGAATGTGGACTTGACCCTTACAATTTATATCAGTAGTTGACATCGAACACATTTTATAGGATGCTGGTTGGTAGCATATGGTAGTTTATAACATTAATGAAACTTTATGTCGAGGAAAAAATATACTTAGTGCCCATTTCCAATCGTAACTTGACTCGTAAAAATTTAAGTGTATATTTATTTGATATAATTGAATTTTGTGTGTGTTATTGATATATAATACGTTTTCAATATTTTGGTTGAAGTTTTTAGATAAAATTTCATCGTTAAAGGTCAAGTTCTTTGCAACAAAAGATAGTCAAGTTCAATTTCATCTTAATCTCACATTATTAACGTTGAGCAAATGACCACATGATCCAGTGAGACAATAAAACCTGCTGATACAGCTCTGAAATCAAACGTGAATCCATATACATTTAATAGGGTTTTCTTAATGAGATTCCTTAATCAAGATGGTACGTAACTATACAAAGTACGCAACTAAAAATTATTTCAGTAAAAATTTATTACTTCTAGAATACAATGTCGTTGCATTAGAGCATTATATTTATATTAGTTTTTGATATTGTAATGCATAGATTTTTAATGTCAATACATGAACTAACGTTGTTTAATCTAAAACAAGAACGGGCTTGCACCATCTGCTTCATTTTAATATCTGCTCAGTAAAATTTCATATCTAGCTATTACAGAAGTGGACGAGGAAGTAATGTCAGTTACCTACAACGATATAGTATAAAATAACTATGTTTAATTAAATCTGTAAAAACTGGGAAAAATACCCTTTTACAACGCATTCTTTTTAATTCACTTTGTAATATGTATATATCTACTCTAAAATTGCAGTTGTTCTTGCTGAATTATAGTATATACTTTTTCATTTAAGATTATGTTGAGTGGAACTTTAATAAAAATAAATGTATATTTCTACCATTCTTTGTTTCCAGACTTTTTCTCTTAAATATACCTAATGTTTGCCATTGTATGATTTAACACACAATATTCGTTAAATGAAATATGAAAAGAACGTTACACTCCATATCAAATTGAAATATTACCAAGGAAAGGTGGGGAATGGCCATCTAAGAAAATAATTTTTTTTACATCATACTGTTAGCCTTTAATCAAATTTAAATATTGATATAGGAAGGTTGACATATATATTTTTGTTATATGTGACATTTTTTAAACAAAACTAATTATAATAAACAATCTAAATAAGTGCCTTTGATCCCATTACCCCATCATGAGGATAATGGGAGCCACCACTTATTTTAATTGTTAAAGTAAGAATAATTTCTAACAAAGACCATATAAAAAACTAAATCTAAGAAAAACGGAAAGAATAAAAATAAGAACAAAAATAGTAAAAAATAACTCTAATTTTGCCTGTCCAAACAAAAGTCACAAACATATCCTTCAGGGCTCTCTGCACCCGAGCATTCAAAATGTGCCCAAATTCCGCAACTAGTGCACCGATACCACAATTCATTTTTTCTAATATCGTCACAAATAATCGAATTCCGTCATTATCAAGATCGTCACATTCATCGTCATCACACAATCCTGTTTCAGTTTCCGAATTTGATGATTCGTCGGAAAACGTTTGGACTTTTTCGGCATCTGTTGGGTTTTTAAATTATTTCTGAAGCAGATTTTTTTTACTTGGCGGTTGAATATTTTTATTTTCTGGTGATGAAGCAAAAACCTGCCGTTTTGATTTTTCTTTAGAGGTTTTATCATTTTTTTTGTTTGCTCATTTTACTCATTGTTTGGTATTTTCCTTTTCTTCTCGTTCTTGTCTTTTCTGTTGGTTTTCTTAAAAAATATTTTCATTGGGGTTTCAGTTAAAATTATTGAATGTTGTTTTGCCTTGAATTCTTTTTTAGGTTCTTTGGCATTTCTGGCTCGGGAGAAATCATTAAAATAATATCAGAAATTGATGGCTTATGGTAATGTCTTATTTGGGGGAGTTCGTGGGTGAGTCATCTGAGTAGGGATGTTTATATCTGCGTTATCCTTAAGGTTATCTTGTACCTCTACGCAAACTGTTGACTGACAATCGTATATAAAATCTGTATCAGTAAAAATCGGGACAATGCCAGTCCATCTAAAACCTGATACGGCTTTGTCTATTGAGGCCACTCTAATGTATGCTTTATCAAAGATACTTGCAACATCATGAGGTGTTATCTGGGATAAATTCTTCGATCTCATGTGTAGATCACATTCCTTATAATAGGCCTTTTTCAGGGGTCTAAAGAACGTGACGTCCAACGGCAGCATTCGGTGAGATGAATGCGGCGGTAGTGAAAGCATAGTTATATAATTGTTCCTACAATAATTGTAGGCTTCAAGTGTTGTGTGACTAGAATGATTGTCTAGCACTAGCAGAACTGGCTGGTCTTGACTCGATTTTGTGAATTTAACAAAATGCTTTAGCCATAACAGAATCATCTCATCGTTGCTCCAGCCGTTGAATGTGACGTGATATTCAGCATCAGCGGGTCCGCCTTTAGCGAGTAATGGTGAAAATCGTTTCCTTGTAAACAAAAACAAAAGTGGCACATACAATCCAACGCAAATTACGGTAATATTTTTGCCACGTTCCCAACTAGTTGCCGAATCTATTCTTTTTTGTCCTTTTTTTTGTTAAAATGGTTCCTGGTTCTTGAACTGTTTTTATGCCGGTCTCATCCATATTATATATATTCGACTTTTGAAATTTATATTTGAATATAACAGCTTCAAGATTTTCAAAGAACCGTGTGACTTCTGATTTGTTGAAACCTTTGATACGATTGATACTCATGGCTTCGGGCTTACTGACACTAATGGTAGGATTTCGTTTCAAGAAATCTTCCAGCCAGTCTCTTCCATCTAGCTGCTTCTGGGTGTTAAAACGATGCTTTATCTTAAGAGTTTTTGCGCATCTATAGGCAAGGCGACAAAACTCCCACCATAGAACATACTGGAAAGCTTAATTAGAAGGGCAGCCATTTCTTTTTATTGTTCGATTGTAAAACAAGGACGTCTGCCTAATTGTGCCGGACACTGTAAGTTGCCCTTCTTTAATCTTCTCTGGAATGTTTGATAGGGGATATTACATTGAAGGGCGGCTTTTCTTATACCCATTCCGTTAGCCACCAACCTAACACCCCTTTGGAGGTCTTCTGATGTCCACAAACCCTTATTGGTTTTCTTTTCTATGTCCTGGGCATCTGAAATAAACATTTAAAATATAAAAATGGGTCCACCAAGTTGCAATTTTTATTTAAAATGTTTAAAAACAGCATCATTTAACAGAAAATCAGATGTAATACAATGAAATTACATACTGTTACAAACCTATAGTGATAAAATAATTTGGATTAGACAAAAACAAGTAATACTTACCGCACCAATAGTTTACACGTATCACTAGAACAAGATTTCACAATTTCACTACAGTCCAGTCAACGGTTTAAAACGAACTGATGTAAATAACCGCGATATCTATGAGTCATCACAGCTCAAAAGTAATATTATGGCGTTCCAATCCGAAATAATAAGGTGGCTACCATTACCCACTGGTTCTCACCCCCCCATCTCTCCTATAGTTTTAGAATCCAATTATTTAAGTTTTAGTGTAAAAAATTGAAACGTTATTGTTTAATGAAAAAATGAAATTAATAATGAAGTTATCGTATGTATGTTCCTTCTAGGTGGAGGTCAAATAACAAAACTAACGGTCGTTTTAGATTTGCATAAATGCCGATTTTCGTCCTAGCTTGAGTGGGCTTTATCGAGAGTAATTACATTTAATAAAACCGTTTTAGTCAGATATTTAAAACGATTGATCAAAAGATGATGAGTATGTCATTAAAAACTTAATAAATCATATAAGAGTCACATAATTTTAAACGAACGAACGATCAAATAAGAAGGAACATATAATATGTGTCCTACTAAAAAGTTGACATAGACATTTTTACTATAAATAAAAAATTCATGTATCTTTTCTCTGGCACAATTCGATCACAATATTAAAACATATTATTTTGAATAGATAAAATAGAACAAATTGATGTGATAATAATGAGTATTCATGGACGAATTGGTTAGCCTATTATTTTTTTGCGTTCATCAGGGTTCGATTCGATTGTAGTATTTTTGTATTAACTTTGTTATCGATGTCATTGTAATACAATTATGTAAAGTAAATTTAACATTTTGAAAAAAAGATTAAATTCATTTTATAAAAATTGTAATAATAACATCTATTATAACTTTATTAATAAAAAATCATAGCAATCGCGATCGAACCCGGATTTTTTTCTTGTAAATCATTATAAAAATTTTATTTTTTTTATCAAAATACGCTTGACGCGCTTACATTACCATATAATTTTTTTCTCATTTATCTATCAATTAATAGTATAATGTATACGTAGTAGAAAAAGCGTAACATTTCCCGGCAACTAGACGACGCCGTTTGCCGTGTTTTAATAAACATGTTAAGTGAAGATGAATCTATGCCGGGAACTCCACCGGAACTTGCGGAAGCAGTAACTACAGCTACTTTAAATCTGCTTCCAAAGAAATCAAGGGAGAAATACGTGCAAGCGTACAGGCGCTTCATGAATTTTCGTTTTCGGAAAATGTTGTAATCGCATATTTCTTGGAGCTGTCAATTTTGTGGGCAAATTACTGATTGGAGAACATGAACACTGATAAATTTTTCTTCAAATATCAAGTGGTTGATGCTTATTTAAATTTAGGTAATCCGGCAGAATACACCGGCCATCACTTCCGTCGCTCCTCTGCGACTATTTTAGTTGATTCTGGTGCAGACATTACCACTTTGAAAAGACATCGGGGATAGAGTTCTCCCAATGTCGCAGAGGGATACATTGAGGAATCTCTTAATAACAAGGTGGAAATGTCGAAAAAAATCTTTACTGTGCAACAGCAGAGTAACTCTACTAGTTCAAATGTTGATGTTAATAATTCCAATATCAGTGTTGATACCAATATTTCCTCAATATTTACGACTTGTAATCTTGACCTTTTCATTTCAATATTCTGTTAGAAACGTCACAATTTCTGAACGTTCGGCGAAAAAATATGTTGTGCTCAAATTATGCTAGAAAAAAGATAAGCATTAAATTTAAATTTTACATAGAAAACGCCTGTGTCAACTTATCCGTGGGATACACTGTATAAAACTAGTTATACACTGTGTTCACGGATGGGGTATCCTATACGTGAAAAATTTTTAATTTTAGTTTCAGCAAAATGTCATTTTTGATAAAAAGTTTTGTTTGTTCTAAAACCTCATAAAATGAAATAAAAATCAAGTTTTTCAAAACATGCCAGTTTTATGAAAACCGTTTGAAAATAATCTAGTGAGTGACGTTTACGATGTACCAAGTAACTGTCAACTTCGGTAAATAATTTTCAAATTGTCACTTCTTGATGATACTTTGACCACAATGTTAATAGATGTTCTTTATTTACGGTTAGTTTTTCTTACATAATTACTCTGTATTGTTATTTTGATAATGACTATAATTCTTTGAAAAAACTTAAATATTATTCCATTTTATGAAGTTTCAGAGGAAGTAAAACGACATTTTTCGCTAAAACCAAAATTAAAAATGTTTCACCTATAGGGTACCCCATCCGTGGATACACTGTATAATCGTCAAAAAATCAAACAAGTTCAAATAAATAAGACAGATATGGCAGAGAAACGAAATTATCGGCCAATAGTTACTTAAGAGTCATCAAAAAAACATTGAATTTGAACTTAAATTAAAACTTCTGCTTTATTTAATTAGGTATTTTAATTTTCCCCAACTTATCGGGTTTTCTGGTAGGAAATACCTAATTTAATTTGAAGTACCTGCTTTTATACGTAGAATCAGCGTGGTCGAACCATAGAAGTTGTCCAAGATTATCCCAATCTGTATCTTATAGAAGTAATATGTTATGAGACTTGTATTACTAAGCTTCCACTTCATCTTGTCATGACAGGCATCTATGTTTCAAGACATAGGAATACATGCATTTGAATGTACTTGTACAAAATGCATACTTGGATAGTTTTGGACAACTCGTATGGTTCGAACGCCTTAATCGAATCGGTATATGTTTCATTGATTCTAAGTCTTGTGACAAGCTTTAACTAAAGACTTCTTGACATGAACATAATCCAGAAAATACAAAAAAAACAAAATCCGGAAGATCATAAACAGAATATCAAGGAATAAAATTACGGTACATTACAAAATTCCAGATGTCGTTAGATGTTCCAAAACAAAAAAGACGCAGAATGAGGGGAAAAATGAATAAATCTAACACCAAGAGATGTAGCATGTAAGTAGTGGGTTTTGTAAATATAAGTATAAGAAAGAAGAAAATTAGACACAGTTAATATGTAATGTTACTAGTAAAATATAGACCACACCCAAACGCTTTACTTTACGAATATGCAACATTTTGCTGCGGTGAATTAACCATTTATTACCTACTTAATTTAGCTTAGTACCTTCTATTTAGAAATACTACGTTGATTTATATGACAAAACATTATTTGGGTAGGTATGAACAGTGTTGTGCTTAAAAGAAAAGGGAAACCTAAGATAAAACTCTTATTTTTATGTTGAAGAAGAATGAAGATTTGATAATAATTAAAGAATTATTAAAATTGATCTTGTTTTCTTCCATCAAGTAACTGATGAAAAACGCATTGGCAGAGCAGCATCTAGATTGCCGAACATGTTGATTATCGTCTTCTTCTTCTTGTTTTAATAGGATTACTCCTGTTCCTTTTCAACTATTACAGCAATTCTCTCCTTCTTCGTACTGGTCTTCTTAGAAATCGCTTTCCTACTATTGACCTGTCAGTCATGTATTGGTTGTTTGTTGCATTGATTTTCACTTTTCACTTCGCATTCTATCTTTCAACGTTTTCCATACTTAATATTACATCTCAGCTGATTTTATATCTGTCTAGTTTTTTATGTCTCTTCTCTAGTTTCCGCGCCATACGTCAGTATTGCTCGTATTGTGATTTTATAAATCCTACTTTTGACCTTTGAATTTATGTTTTTGTTAGTCTATATCATACTGTTCAGTGTACTAGATATCTTGACCGCCTTTATTACTTGTTTCTGATGTTGCCATAGCTTACTATATTAAGTCCTAAGTACGAGGGTCGTCCCAGAAGTACCTAGCCTAACGGATAGATGGCGCTACTAGGTTGAAAACACAGTGCGCGTTTGACAACACGAATCTTAGCAAGTATACATGACAAGTTTGAGCACGTTCGGTCGTTTAATATTTGAACAGTAGCGATTCTCAGTGAACGTGTTTAGCGTATTCATAAAAATGGAAAAAATTGACCATCGTTACGTGATACAATATTTTCATTTGAAAGGGTTAAGTCCAACCAATATCAAAACCGAGCTAGATGGTACTTTGGGAGAGTCTGTTCCATCATTTGCGACTATAAAATATTGGGTGGCTGAATTTAAACGAGGTCGAAAGAGTTGCGAAGATGAACATCGCAGTGGTCGCCCAAGTGAGGTCGCAACGCCGGAAATGATCCAAAAATTCCACAAAATAGTACTCGATGACCGCTGATTAAAAGTACGTGAGATAGCAGACATGGTAAGCATTTCAAAAGTGCGGTACATCGCATTTTGGCCGAAAATTTGGAAATGAAAAAGCTATGCGCGAGATGGGTGCCGCGTTTGTTAACGGCAGAGCAAAAACAGCGTCGTGAAAATGTTTCAAATCAGTGTTTATCGATGTTTCGCAGAAATAAAACCGAATTTTTGCGCCGATTCGTCACAATGGATGAAACTTGGGCCCATCAGGGTCCAAAGGGCATTATCTTCATTGATTATCTTCCACCAGGAAAAACAATCAACGGCCAATATTACGCGAACTTATTGCAACGTTTGAGCGAAGAAATAAAAAAAAACGACCGCATTTGGCAAAAAAAAGTCCTGTTCCATCATGACAATGTTCCCTGTCACACGTCCGTTGTCGCGATGGCCAAAATCAACGAGTTGAAGTTCTAACTGCTACCCCACGCACCTTACTCTCCAGATATGGCACCCTCAGACTATTTTCTTTTTCCAAACCTCAAGAAAGGGTTGGGTGGTCAAAGATTTTCGAATAATGAAGAAGTGAAAGCGGCGGTTGATGGCTATTTTGCGGAGCTTGACATATCGTACTACAAGCAAGGGATCGAAGCATTCGAACATCGCTGGACTAAGTGTATAGAGTTGAAAGGAAACTATGTAGAGAAATAAAACCGATTTTTGCCAAAATTTTTGTTTTTTCATTGTTAGGCTAGCTACTTCTGGGACGACCCTCGTAATTAAAAGATACTAGTTGTTAACTGTCTAATTCCACTTTAAGTTCATCCTTGATGGTTTGTATATTATTCCCGATGACAAAGCTGTTCTCATTTTTTCAGAGTATAATTTTGGTATCGCTCCTGTTCTTCTGGTTTCTTTTGGTGAGGTTGAGAAATGTGGCAAGTGTCATGGTGATTGACAGTGCAAATTAAAAGAATTTATTAAAAAACACATATTGACCTAAGCATTCAGGACTATTCGGACTAAATCTAGAGATGAAGTGGATGCAAATTACTTTACTGTCTAAAATATTAAACTTATTAAAAAATATGTTAAACAACTTGTTGATTATTCCAAATAGTAGAAATGAAAATCAATTTGGATTTATGGAAGGTTTTTGTACTTTTGTTAGTATCCCACACCGTTACCTCGATGAAGGATGCTTGACTATATGTACTCTAATGTGGGACAAGTTAGAGCGACTGTCGACTGAATTTCCAATGGCCTAGACCGAATAATAAACTCTTTCACGTGATTGAATGCTATACAGCCTCCTACGATAATGACACAACTCTACTTGCGGTAGAAAAACAGTAGGAGAGGGCTGTAATTAAGTCGGAAACTGGATTTACCTATAGTAAGATTCACGAAGCAAAATAGCTATCTTTTCTCATCCAGAAAATTAATAATTCAATAATTATTTATTGGCAACTAAAACTAACGTTGGTGGCGCTATAGTCAAAGTTAATATGGTGGGTATACGTAGGATACTTTTGTAAAAGTGCTATTAAACTTCAGTACGTTTATTCCTGCTGCATATGTTACACCTGTTCTAAGCTTTGTTTTTTCAATTCATTATAAAAAAAACTGTCTTTTTCAAGACAAATTCGCAAATTTGCGTTGTTAAACGGTAAGTTATTTGTTTAAAATTACGTTTGTAACTAGTAAAGATTTATAAGTAAATAAATGACCACAAAGGAACACAATGGTAATTTCTGTTTGTTTCTCATAGTTATTGGAGTGCAATGTTCAAACTACAGACGTTAATGAAGTTTGTGAAAGGGACACCTGAATCAAGAAATGTAATAGAAGGAGAAGAGGTTTAATATGCAGACCATATTGTTTTGTGCGGAAGAACAACTCAAGATACAAAGTCAGTTGAAGTGTATGCCTTGGTCCTCCAATCATCAGCCACGACGACTTCACCACCTCATGAATTAAATGGTGTAATGGTGAGAGGGACTGACAATTGTTGGCAGATTAAATGTTTCGCATGTTCTTGCAAGGCCGGAGCATCTGAATGCTGTAAACATGTGGTAGCTGTTCTTCTTCATTGCCAAAGGTAACAAGTTTTTTGCATTAAAATCAATTGGAATTTCTTCAAATAAATATTATTGCCAAAATGCACAAACATTGTTAGTTAATTGTTTTTTTTCCAGAAAAGGTTTGGAGAATTTAGAGGTTCTGTCATCTACCGATCGAAAGTGCTTGTGGAATCAATTAAAGGGTACATCGTTAAAACAATACCAAGATACTCAGCCGATAACACAATTCTGTTGTTATAAAGCCGTTAATGATCACTCAATATCCAATATTATTATTGATGATGAAGAAATTCGAAAAAGAGCAATTAAGCGTTTTCCATTATCAGCATTAGCTAGACATGCACTTAGTACTCCTCCACAATTTATGCCAGAAATAGATTTTGAAGAAATAAAATCTAATTCAATATTCAAAGCAATATGTGAACATATGAATTTGTCTAAAAGTTTTATAGATGTCGATGTTAGAATACAAGACCCGGAGTGATTGCTGTCGCAATTTTTATAGGTTGTGTGTTTTTCCACAGAGTTCTTTGGAAGTGTGTGAGAGAACAATAAATAAAGAAGAATGGAGCAAAGAAAGGAGATTTCGCATTACAGGTAGCCGATGTTATGAAATTTTTACATATTCAAAAAATAATTACATTACGAAAAGCGTTTCTTGGTTTTCACCAAAACCATTTTCCAATAAAAATGTTGAGCATGGAATTAAATTTGAACCGATAGCTCGCAAAATGTATGAGCAGATCACACACAATAAAGTGATTGAATGTGGTCTGTTAGTGCCAGAATGTGAACCTTGTTTTGGATATTCTCCAGATGGAATAATAGTGGATGAAGACCTAAAACTTGTGAAATTGATCGAAATTAAATGCCCAGTTAAAGGATCAACATCTTCAATAAATGATGTGCTCCCATTATGTAATTATTTAAAATTATCCGATAATGGTCGGTACATGTTAAAGAAGAAACATTCTTATTACGGTCAAATTACTTTAGGAATGATAATTTGTAATGTAAAAAAATGTGATTTTCTTATATTTTGCAGTAGTGACAATTCAGTCTTTATAGAAGAAATTAATTTAGATGTTGACTTCGTAAAAGTATTAATCTCAACATTAAAATGTAAATATTTTAATCATTTATTACCAACATTTTGCAGCAATCACATTTAATAAAAACGTGTAAAATCATTAAATAATTTTAAACACATCCAAATGTTATTATTATCTACCTTAATAACTACAGTTGCAATAATAATATATTGCGCCTAAACAATGAATTCTAAAAAATTAAAAATGTACCTAAAGCTAAAACTTGTCATCCGCAAGAATTGGCGAACAAAGATTTGTCAAGGCACATACAGTAAAGAAAGCTTCATTAGCTATGTTGAGTAAATTACACTCATATTTTCCAGAAAATAATTTAAACATTTTAATCCTTTGGTTTGATCTCTCAATATGAACACGAGCACTGGCTATATCTCTATTTAATAAAGCTTCTGATTTGCTAAATACAGATTTGCCTTTTAAAAATGCTGGCCGAATAATAGAAATTTGCTTTATGGAACACATCGAATCTATCAAAAATCCCTTATCTACCATGATTGCATCACTTCGATCCAATTTATTGAGAATATTAGATTAGATTAGATTTATAATGAGAATATAATTTTGTTCTACATGTTAAACACTTAGGTTTCTGAATGCTAATTTCAGTACAATCTAGAACGATTCGAGTGTTCTGAAAATTTGCAAAACATATTGGCATCCTATTTTTAATTTCTTCTTTTGAAGGCCAACAAACAGCAAAGTTAAGAATGCGCCTTAATATAAGAATAATATTGACAAAAATCCTTTACATGTTGCAGCTGTTATGTTATTAAATAGTGCACTTAGAAATTGGAATGAAACATTTTGCTTAAGTTTCAATAAAGTTAAAACTACTCTTTCATATACAGTAAGTTTGTGGATTCTTTCATCCTTAACAACTCGAGAAACTTCTTCAACAAGCCACATTAAAAGATCTTTGCATGGAAGACCTGTCAGAAGTTTAACTTTTTATCACTATCGATTATGTTCACAAATTTATTAATTAAGTCACCACTTGAAACTTGTATTGAAACATTTCGTTGAGAGCTAACGAACACTGGCACCAAAGAATGATCTTCTGCTAATGATGGAGAGACTGGTAACGTTTTTTGAATTCTAATAAAATATTTGCAGCATTTAAATCTTCCTCCAAAGGTGTTTTGAATTCACTACAATCTTTTTTTTCTTTAAGAAGCAAAATTCGTCTGGCTTTCCTCGATGCTCTTGATGCTGCCAAGAACTTCAATTTGGTAAGATTACTACCACATGGACCCCTTACTGGTTGTTGAGGCAAGTTTTCAGAAGGGACAGAATTCCTCTTTAAGCGTCTTCGGACGTTTGTAAATTCTAAAATAATCATTAAGATAATTCATGCAAAACAAGTTCGGTTTTACATTGAAATACTATTTACAAAATCGTTAACACTTACGTGGCAAAATAAAATCTGTTTCTTTAAAATGAAAGGAACAAATGCGCATTGATAAACTTGGTTCTTTTCCCATTTTTAATGCTAGTATCCAAGCTAGTCTCCTATCAATAAACTCCTCTTGTCCATATTTGTTTAAAACCATAACCTTCATTTCATTTTTTCGTGGGAAGTGATGGAAACTAATATCCTTTTGAGTTTTATAAAAATTACTGCACCCATAGGCAGAACAATACACTTTGCTTTTATTCATTGCACTAATACTTCAAATACATTTAAATTAAACCGATTTGAAGTGATCTTGCACATGTATTAATATTAGTATGATATTAACAGTCCTACGTAAAGAAGTTTCTCATTTTGCCACCAGATGTCGTATCGCTTAGTTTTAAACACCAATTACCTACTTTCAATACCTAATCATACATAACAGCATGTTATCGTTCACTATGTTTGGTGTTCTTTCTATATGTATGGTTGGAAAAACTAAGTCAGATACAATACAGAAAACATTGTATCTGTAGTATTACCGTCAAATAGCCAAATTAATAGTCACTAATTATATGAAATTGTTCGAGAAACTATAACGACATAAGTTGAAGAAAACTTTTCATGTGCAAATATGCTGTATTCTAATGCATATTCTAACAATGGTATTTAAAATAGCCACCTATGTTATGTTCATTACTTTTTCGGTGTTTATTTTTAATTACTTTAAATTGGTTTTATAATTATAGCAGTATTTTCCTTTTTTTGTTTATTTTTTTAACATTTGGAGAATTTATTTTCAACTTCTTTTTAAGTGCCAAAAGTGTTCAGTTTCGTACATGACTTTTAAATCCTTTTTTGCTATTTGGTGTTAACTTTTTTATTTACTATGTTCTGCTACAACTCCCTTATGTTATAGTTATTGAGCAGAAGTTGTGGGATTGCAATTGTTCAAGGAACTATTCTGCTGCAATTACGTTGTTTTATGTACAGTACACTTTCTGTTCGTAATAGTTAAAAGTTCGAACCAACAATGGAAACGTAAAAATTGTTTTCGCAAATTTTTTCTTATTTGTTTATTATTAAAAACAAAAATCTAGTATTAAAAAGTTTAGAGTTTATTAAAGTATAAAAGCTTTATTGTTAAGTTCATATGTCATTAGAATGTTTTTGCTGTTAAAATATAAAATAAAAGTTTAAAAGTATGTGTTTTAAATTTAATTATTGTTATTATTTATTTTCGTTACAAGTAAAGGGGATTTTACAAATCTTTCATTCGAAATTTATTTTTAAAAGTTTTAATGTTGATTTGGCGGTTTGTTGTAAAATAAAAATGGTTTATTATTAAAGTTATGTTTATATTAAATTGATTTCTGCAACTTACTCAGATACTAAAAATGTTACAATACAAAGTTGAAACTTTTATAGAGTTTAAAAAATATGAGCGATAAATAAAAGTTTACTCATCAATTCCTTATATAGCGTGATTAGAATTTTCTCTTATTTCATTCAATAAATGGGTGGGTGGTTGATTTGATGCTACAACATCAATTGATTTATGAATTTTTTCTTGGTATGAGTACAAATTTTAGATTTTAGAAATTTCTAATGCAGTATGTAGAAAATGTTTGTAGAAAATACCAAAATCAAATTGAAGCATAATGTCGGTTTTTTTTATTATTAAAGGGATCGATGTAACAATGTATTAACACAGGGAATGCAGAGTTGAAATTGCAAAATTAGTTTAAGTGTTCCCTTGGTGATGATGATAAGCTTTGCTGCCGAAGCGTATAGGAGTTAATTACTTTAAGTAATAATTGAGTATTAACTTTCTCTCACACGTTGTTAAATTTTCGTAGAGGTAAATTAAGATCAAATTATTTGAAGGTAATGATCTAATTACAGTATTGCAGTGTAAAGTGCAATGTTTAACACATAACAGTTTTCGAGAAATAACTAATTCTTAACGCATATCTTATATAACTCAGCTATGATATATGACCTTTTGTGCAATTTTTGCATTGACAATAATTGTCAATTCAATATCAATAAGTAATATTTCAATTAATTTTCAGTAATGTTTTACAGAATACGTACTACCATGGCGTTACTCACAGTAACATTGTTAGCAACAAACTATTTATAAAAACTAAATTATATTGTGAAAGTAGTTAAACTTAATAAATATTGAATTTAAAGTAAACAATAATTGTACTATTATTTTTAAGAATATATAGATCTCTCTAAAAGTTTTCTTTGTGACTCAACTAACCGAAGGTATTGATTTTCTAAAAAATAATTTCTTACATAATAATAAAGTAATAGTTATTTACCTAACGAGTTCGGGAAGATAAATTTCCCGCATGAGCACTTTGTTTGCCGCACGACCTTAGGGGAGTACGGCATTAGATGCGAAATGCGGGAAAATTCTTCTCGAAAAGTTAGATATATTATTTTGTAACGAATAACTGTTAGTAATAATTGATAAATAAATAAATTCCACAGCTCCTTAGTTTTTTGTGTTTACAAGAAGTTTGAGTTGGTAGCACTGTCCCGCCGATTGCTGGACATGCGTTGTCAACTAATACCAACCTAACAAAAGTTTCCCTACTCCCTCGGAAACTAAAAAACACCTCGGTGAGGGAAATGAAACTTTCCGTGCATCGAGGATAACCGGAAATCAGTGATCTTAGGCTATGAGTACAAAAAATCTTTAATGCAAGTACAAAGATGTATAGCCATTTACTCAGGTATTTAATTAAATACATTAAATGTGTGCGAAATAACGGAATTAATTAATAGAAAAGAAGGCGCAGATAAACAAATGTACATGAATGGGCAAAAATAACCCTATCAGTATTGGAAGGAAAGAGAATATAGGACATCCGATGTGGAAAGAACGAAATGTACTTACATGAGAGGAAAGAGAACGTCAGCGATGCATTGGAAAACATACTACAATTTTTAAAAATTTTAATAGTCAACTAACATTACAATGCTATAATTATGAATGTCAAAATCATCAATAATCTCTCATATGATAGTTTTAAGATAAGTGTGGTGTCATGAAGGACGCTTGTCAGCAACGTAACTCTTTAACCTTTACTAAATAGTAATCATAATTTACCCAATTTTCAATGATACATAAATAAATTATATATTATTTTACATTTTTAATAAAGGCTTGCATTGTAAGGTTTCTACTGCTGCGAATATTTTCTGTTAAATTATTATTAATTTTTCTGACTTTTACATCGGTAGTTATGACTCTTTTTTAAGGCTAAGGAAAACATTCTCATTATATTCTTTCAATTGGGTCAATTTACTGATTTCATTATTTAAATATCACTGTTAGAGCTTTAGTGCAAAATATGTAACATACATTACACAACAATACATTTTTACAATAACAAAATAGTCAATAGTATAAAATTTTTTAATCCATTAGGTTAGCATAAGTGTTAGTCTAATAACTTGTTTAAGATAGAATATATTAAGATGCCCAATGTAGTTAACAATGGGTGTATGTGTAGGCTATGGATATAATACAAAATCAAGTTAGGCCTACTAAGAAAGCCATAGGCCTGGTAAAAACAAACAAGACTATTCTTTTTCTTTCTTGATGGCAATCTTCCTAGGAAACTTCCCTTTTGTGACATTACTTATTTTTTTTTACCGCAAAAGTCACATTTTATTTCATATCTGGAGCAACCTTCGTGAAACCATCGAGAACATTGCACACACTTCACCCAGTCTTCTTTTTTTGTGGTTTCATTATAAACCTCTCCACATCCTACACACTCATCTTCGTTCCATTCTTCTACTGACGTACCTTCATCTTGGACTAAGTCTGCAGAATCATAGCTTTCTGAGTCTGAACTTTCAAAATGTGTAACTTTGCCAGATGGTTCCTTTTTTGGTTTGAGAAGCTTCTTTTTTGATTCAATTTCTTTTATCTGTTTTTCTTGTTTCCTTCTCTTTTTTTGTTTTTCTTTCATTTCCTGTTTAACTGCTTTCCTTTTTACAACGGCCATGTTCTCAGCTGAATTTAATACTTTTGAAACAGTCGTCAAACTTCTCTTAACGGCTGCTTTCTGTGTGAGAGAAGGAACGGGTGATGTATGTTCCAGAAGTTTAGATGGAGTCATTTTTGACGGTGTAAGGCTACTAGAAGTCGACTTTGAAGACTTTAGGTCTAGGTCTAGAGGCTCCACATTTTACTTGCATAGGCCTACTTGTTGATGTACTGGGGATACTAGCAGGATCAACTAGAGTTCTTGGTACTGCACAAGAGACAGAAGAATCCAGTATCACTTGTAGGCAAACTGGAGGCAACATGATCATCTTCGTCGGTTGGCGCACTAGCGAGAGTGTGTTCTACGTCATGGACAATAGGAACTGCACCAGAGACATCGGGTTCTAGGTAGGCGTATTCTAGTATTACAGTCATATCTAGAGAGACTATGCCACAAGCTTTGAATCCACTCACACCGTTTTGTACTCCTGCAGCTTTGGTCCATGCAGAATTGAAGTTTTCCAAACTGCTGACAATTGATCTTTCTGGATGGGTTGCTTGTAATGAAAGAATTACAAGCACTATAAAAGTAGGACTTGAGTGATTTAAAAAAAGAGCGGTCCAAAGGTTTTTTGTGACATTTTTACAACTGAACCTGGTGGCATCTCATCCATGAACTCAACTTTCAAGTTCTTGCCCTTCATTATGCAGTATGGGGGAAGAAATGTACCTTCAGCGCTAGCACAAGCTAAAACTGAGATGGTTTCACCCTTTTCACCTGACGTAATGAAAGTTACATTTTTGGAACCTTTAATGGCAACAACATTCCCTGGCTTGTTGTTAAGTTGAAGTCCCGTCTCATCCATATTAAAAATGTGCCCAGGCTTAACCATCAAATCGTTTTCTAAAATAACACTTTCGAGTAACTTAAAGTACTCTTCCACACACTTCTTGTTCATACCCTTAGCTCGGGATACAGATACACCTTTCGATTTTGTAATAGTAAGGGTAGGATTTCTCAAAAGAAAAGCGTTCAGCCAATCATAACCAGCTTTTCTAGTTTCCTTGTTAAATTTGTTAGGTAGTTTAAGCTCTTCAGCAAGCTCAAACGCCACGCTTCTCACTGAATCCTTGCAAGGAGTGAACCCGTGAGCTTGTAACTTTTTTATGTGGCCTAAAATCTTCTGTTCGTTTACTGTTCCTAGAATGGATGAAAAGCCTAGGCTAACCTTTGTAAATTTTTGATCTTTAATCCTTCTTTTAAGAGTGGTTTTAGGAATTTGATAAGCTTTAGCAGCAGCATTGACACTCATTTTTTTATTTTTCACCGCATTAACTGCTTGTATTAATGAATCTTCCGTCCACGTCCCTCTACTGGTATCTTTTCTTATGTATTTAGTTGGCTACGTTACTACCTTAAAAAACTTTTGGACTTACCAAATCAGACAATGGTGTTTTTCTCTAGAAATATCTACAAAAACACGGCACAATCAACAGCGTGCGTTCACTATAACTGAAGCAGACTCACAACTAACGATGGTGCGCTCGAGCGTCACAATTCGGAACTAATGGATTGGGCCATCTCACCCGGTGGTCCATCTCTCCCGGACTTACCCTACAATAACTGTTTAACAGCTTCATCCATATTAGAATTATGTTCATCCAGTTCCATTTTCTAGAGAACGATAAAATTTCTGCTTCATCCTGCTGATCTTCTGTATGATTTTAGCTTTACAATAATTCATTAAGTGTGTCCAACTGTCAATGAAATAATTAGTGAACAACGTGACACGCATGATAAGGTTATTAACCGCAAGGCAACTTTAAGATCACACAGTTGGATCATTGAATATAAATTTTCTAGGGCATCTTGTGTTAGTTTCCTGATAATACAAAACAAAAGGAATGGGTTTGTAAATAAACTTCCTGTATGTTCAACACAGTTTGGGTTGACAACAGAACTCCACTCTGAAATGATTTCCACTCTCCTTTATCAACAGTCATGTTATAAGTAATGTCCATGAACTGTTGGTTTCTTCATAGGCTTCCGGATTATTTTCAGACAATCCAAGCTTACAGGATCTTGTTTTTATAACGCTCAATCAATTATACATTTGTTTACAACACCAAACTGTAGTTTCATATTTGGCGTGAAGATGCCTTTTGAAATATAGTATCTAATAGCAGCTGTCTCTTGTAGCAATGTTTTTAAACATATGCACTGGATCAGGCATTACAAACAGCTTTTCTTTTTATCTAGGACAGTAGTTTTTCATTTTTTCGTGAGGGCCAGCAGTAATATTCATTAATCGCCAGAAACCGCGGTTTACTGGGCCCATGTCGGATATAACCGTTTTTATAGTTAATCCAGTATCATGTAAGGTCTTGGTTATGTTAAACAATTATTAAAAAGTGACATAATATGTTTTTCAAATGGAACACCCTGTATAAGATTTGCTATTTTAAAAGTATACATTATACACTACTAAGAAATGCCAACGGTTAACTATAACGGCAATTGATTGATATGTCGTTGATTGAAATACTAGTAAAGATAGTCAACCGCTTGTATTTGCTTGTATCACGGATGCAATTCACATATGCATGTTGGGTTGCGTTTTGTTTACTTTTTCACCTGTACTGAAGCGCTAAGTTATAATGTGTACGATTCTTGAAATAGAATAGTTCAATTTATTCCACCGTTGTAAAAATGGCGCAACATACAATCCGTAAAATTTACTTTTGTCAATACAATGTTGCAACGTTTTCAAATATTTAGTTAACGTATTAACTAGTAATTAAAAGTGACGAATTTTTCATTTATGAATAATACCATTGATGATACATATCTTGGATTTTAATGACAATGTTTTTTTTAATAATTTACTAAAATACATGCGAAGCGTTATTTGTTAAAACAGTTTGGTTTGGTCGGTGTTAGATAAATAAGAAACAATTATTTTACAAATTATGCTTGCACTTTATTTTTAACTTGCAAATAATAATGTTGACATTTGTTTGTCATTTAATAACTTCGTTAGGAATAAAGTAGAACATACTGGGAGAAATACCACTAGAGTTCAGAAACGCAAAATTATTGGTTTTTGTATCTACTTGTTTTACGTGTTCAGTTGAAAAGGATTTTAAATAAAAATTGGTTTTCAAATTTTTCAATTCAAAAGGCAACAAGTTACCGTGTTTTTTAGGAAAGTGGGTTCCACTAGACCTTCAAATTTAAATTCACTTGGTAATAAAACCTATTCCTATTACTTCTAAAAATAAAAGTACTAGATTTTAGCTTGAGGTGTGTTGTCTCCCGACGCGGTGCGGATAATACGTGTATAATACACTATTCTTTTCTGTGACGAAATAAATGACGATTTAATATTGAAAAATCATATTACAATAGAATTAGAAAATTATTGAGGGAAATTTGGTGTTAAAAATAGTACTCACTTTTTTCCGAGGGAAAAAAATAATTTACGAAAAGTGACACTTTGTTATCTGTTAGTAGAGATAAAAAGTTAGGATTTTACTCTTTGAAACTGTATCAAAATATCATGGTTTCGAATTAAAATAGTTTAATTAAAGTAAAAATAGCTCATTAATTATAAACATTGTTTCAAAAATTACAATTCCAACTGATCTAAAATAATAGTAATAATTTACAAACAATTTACACATAAATAATAACGTACCTAATACAATGCTATACATAAAACATATCCAAACATTTACACTTATTTATGCAGATAATATTCTTATTTTATGGTGTGGTTTTGTGACATCACTGTAATTATAGCTATTAGAAATATGTTTATTAGCCTCCCACTTTAAGGTTCGATATAGTTTTATTTTAACCAACTGATCGATAATTAACAGTTTATGAGTGTCGCATTCTCTGAACCATGAATTCACACTGCTGTTGAGACATTTTTTATACGGAGTTTAATTTTTTCCAATAAACCATAATCTGTTTTAAAAGATGAAATTCTTCAGTAAAAAGTTTCAATAAAAAAACACAAATTTTGAGAATTCGGGTGATGGTCTGTGTAAGTATTTAATTCCATCAGATTTGCTGTAATCTTTATATAGAATTAATGATTCGTTCACATTGAAAACACTTGAGTCGTTAACTGTTAGCATTTCCTTACACGTATTACAATGTACTTTTTATATATGTAGTGACTTAAATAACCCGCAACATACGACACTGAACAAGATTCTAAAGAACTATTAATTACGACATTGTCTTCATTGATTTTGTTCTCCAGACAGGTTCTAGACGATCTCTTTGTTTCATTATTTTCTACACTTTCATTTGTCCCAATTTTGTTATCCTCTTCCTCATAGTTAGTGTTAAATTGTTCATCTATACCATATAGTATCTCGTCGTTATCTTTTTCACAATTCCCTTGTTCTATTGGTATTTGCAAGCGAATGTGCATGTTATGTTGTAATGCAAGCCTAAATTCGCGGGCAGACGGTTGGGCATTATAACCTCCTCTAGCACGAATCATTGAAAAGCATTTTCTAGAGGATCTTGATTTATTCGTGACGTTAAAAAGTACAAAGTTCCTTCTCCCTTTAAGTCCTCCCACAGACTTAAAATTGAATTTATAGTCCATTGGAAACCTGCGATACAGTATATATTTTTCTTTCTACACCGTTCTCATAAAACTTGATGGAATTGAAGTATTGTACAGAACGTTTCAACGTTTCGCATGGCATGTCTTTAAAAACTGAAAGACCACGCTTGTAGGGATTCGGATCATTTACTGAAAAACTATTTAAACAGTCAAAAATGTTGTTAATTGTTTTAAAAAAGATGCAGTATCTAACGCCGTATTACTTGTTAATTGACCCGTCATCACAGCACTGCTAATTGCTGCAGATACAGAATTGCTAAATACCTGAGCGGCGTATTTAACACGCATCTTTTGAAAATTTGATGGGTTAATATGTTTGTCCGTAATTTTTAACATGGATCTTGCTACACTGCTACACTGATCAATATAAAAGTGTTGACAAAATCGGTCCACTGAATTTTTTATTGTTGACGACTATTTCCAGTTTGCTGTTCATGACATTGTTCCTTAAGCTTTTTAGTAAATGAGGAGGATCATACGCTACATATATTTTGTTATTGTCGATTTGAATTGTTGGATTTTCTTTTGTGGCGCCTAGACAAGATAGAGCACTTCTGTTATTAGATCCTTGGTCGCAAACTAACGCTCGAGGTTTCAATCCAATTTGAAACAACTTATGCATCACTTGCTTTATAAGAGTACATAATATTTCGCTTTTAACTGAACCACTACTGAGAAAATAACAAAATGGAATTTTCCAATTATACAATATTCCTCTCAAATAAAAACCAATCCATGGTTACTTAAAAACGGTTTACGTCCTAATTCCCCTAAATCTTGATATCCTTCGACGTAGTCCCAATATTGGTTATAATTTAAATTTCGTTTTAAAGTAATTTCGTCACACATTACCACGCACTGCTTTTCTTTGTCTGTCATTCCTTCAACTTTTTTTAATTTTTGTATAAGAACATTATTTGTCCCCGATCTTAAATTAACAATTTTCAACCACGACTTGATTGTTGAAATTGCTGGCAAAACAAATCCTAAATGGTTCAACATAAATTTGTAAGCGGTAGGCGATTTATAATACAATGATAATGCCAGTTGTTTTTCTGAATCCTTCCATGGAGTTCGTGTTCGATGAAAACATTGCATATTAATAAATGTCTTCAAAGCCGGTTTTTTGTTTTTAAAAGACCCGAAATTGTGCTGTTTTGAAGTTTGCGCTTCAATCTAAATATTTCACACTTTTGACTATTCAATTTATTTTTAAACTTTTTAATTTTAAAAGAAACGGTTGTCTGTATAGGTTTATCAGAACTTATACTTGCACTGATTGTTGCACTTTGAAGAACATTCACAAAGGAGGCATCACTAACTGAATCGGCGTTGTTCTCAATTTTTTTCTTATTGGCTGACAGAAAATAGTTGTAATTACGTTGCAAATACTTTCCGCTAGAAAATATATTTTCATAAGTTCGCACATTATCAGATTTATAAACTGTCAGAACTTCTGGTGATTTCTGAGTAGGATTTCTTTCTAATCGCAAAGACTTCGATGTATCCTGTTTAGGTTCATCTGCAATCAAAGCAAATAATTGTATTTCTTGAAATTTGGGCTTTTTAAAAGAACTTTATTTATGTATTGGCAAAATTTTTATAAAAATGAAAGTATTTCTTGAAATTGATTTTGTAATTTGTACTTTGCAATACCAGTAGTGGTGAGAAGATTGAAGACATGAAAGTGGTTAAAAGTGTTATGTAAAAAAATTGAGTTTTGAGAACGTTAAGATACTTCTCACCACTGGGTACCTACCAGACCGCTACCAATAAGTATTAGCAAATTGTCATTGCTGAACAAAAATTATTACTTACCCGAAACAAACTTCTTAGGAACTGCAGTAATATTAAGTTTCTTCTTCGCAGCGGAAGGATCTCGAAAACTACTAGATTCAAAATGCTTCTCACAAATTAATTTATTTCGTAATAAATTAAGATCATCTAGTAGTACTAGCTTTGAATTACCACAATTCATCACCCAATTTTGCATCTATTTAGACAATTAGTAGGAAACCGATAAAAGCTGATCGTCGGGCAATTTTTTCTCGAATTATTGCAACCGTGATATACACAGCGATGACACGCAATAGTATTACTCATTTTAATGGATAAGTTTTTAAACCAGCAATCCGATCTTACATGTAAATAATAACTACCGAAATGTTTTAAAAAATCAAAATCAAACTCAAACCGAAAACCTCTTAATATTGAAACAAATGTATTACGAGGAGTCTTCCGGATTATCGTTTATGAGTCACATTCCTTATCGGCTTAGTCAGAAATTCTACAATTGCATACTTTTAGCAACACCTTTAGTAAATGAGTAGGCTTGTTATAATATTGTTTAGATGCAAACAGTTGAGTACGTTAGATTGTAATATAAGAAAATTCAACATTCGTTCCAACATAAAAGGGATAGCGTTTCTATGTTAAAAAATTTTAATTTCAATGACCAAAATTTAGAAATTTACTTGCGTAAGCCTAATAGATTTTAAAACATTTTCAACGGATAAACGATGTTAATGTAATAAATATATGAGTATGGAATTTTCAAAAGTATTTAAAGAAATTGTTTTTTTGGGAGAACGTTTTTCAACGATTTCTTTACGAAATTAATACTTTTAAATCTGCAGGTTTTTTTCATAATAATAAACTTTATTCACATGTGTATGTATACAATCTTTGTACATATATGTGTTTGTCATGATGGTATAACCATTGTTATAACCTTACGTAAGAAAGATACAAATAAATATTATTACATTGAACAATTAACAGACAATAGAAAAAAAATATATAACAAAGGACACACATTTAATTAGTACGTCGACAAAAATCAATAAATTCTTGTATATTGTAGAACGCATGTTTTTGTTTGTTTGTCAACATTGACTCAATGCACCAATATTTCAATCAACGGCATGATGCATTGGCAACAATGTCGTGCCTTAGCATAAACTATCAGCAAAATTACAGTTTTCTATTTCACATTTATCGGCAATACTGTTCTGTAAATTCTACAATACAATTGACGTATTTTCTTAGCACAAAGCGATACTACCGACCTCTGATGTTTAGAACAAATTTCGGGGTCGCATAATCCCGTAAGGTTGACTATCTTTACTAATATTTCAATCAACGGATATGTGCAATATCGTCATCAAAGCGACAACTTTAAAAGCAAAACAATTGTTCTGATTTACAAGCCAAATTGAAGTTATTGCACATAACAATCAATTGCCGTTACAGTTAACTGTTCGCCTTTGTTAGTTTCTACTAGTATTTACGTGTTCTTTATACACGAGATGTCGTTAAGACACATATTTCACTTATTATACCCTACCTATTTGTATTAGGTTTACCTATAATTACCTCGTGTAGATAAATGAAAATGTTAGAAGTTTAGCCACAAATAGCTTATAAATGTTCAAAATATCTTCCATAATTTTTATATATAAGCCACGAAAGTCACTTTTATCAGTAGTCAAATCCTTAATCTTTACAAAGTTAAAAGTTATATTCACAGTGATTTGGTTTTTTTTTTGGGAATGCAACTTGGTCCAATTGAGATACTCAAAATTCAATATCTTGTCCTATAAATCGAGAAGTGACGGAAATATTACAATGCACTAAAATTTAGTCACTTTTATAACGGCTATGAGTGTACTAAGAAAATAGTACCGTTGTATTTAACTTTTTTCCAAAAATCACAAAAATAAGTAATCATTAGATAATGCTATTTAGTTTATTTGTTTTAAACTAAATAATTCAATAAACAAATTCTATTAAAGAAACATAAAATGCCTTTTCAAACGAGACCAATATATTTAAATACGTTAAATGATTTAAAATGTAAACATCGAAAAAGCATTAGCATTTCTCTCCCTTATTAAGGCAAATACGAAAAAAATGTGTAAAAAAAGTTATACCGTAACATACAAATTATCAAATGATGCTATGGATCACGGTTCAACTTTCCAAAGATCTCAAGAGATTTTAAGAGAAACCGAGAACAAGGGAAAAATGTGATAGAAAGGATACAAAATACCATTATAAAGCTTCTCCAGAGCTAAAATTAAAGCAGCGATTTTTGCTACCAAAATTAGATTAAATAAATGCACCAAAAATCAAAAAATATGAAATCGCTTTCGAGAAAGCTATTTCTGTTTATTGTTTTAAACTAAACAATTCAATAAAAAAATCTATTAAAAAATCATTAGAATGCATTTTCAAATGAGACTATAAATGTTGAAATAGGTTGAATGGTTTAGAAGATATTAAAATGTAAACTTCGAAAAATGGATTGGCTTTTCCCTCCCTTATTATGATAGTATCAACTTTGTATTTTTATTGCAGTTGCGCCCCCTAGAGGTCATTTTACGTCCCTCTTTATATATACGGATTTGCCGCTCCGTACTCTTATCCGGACACCCTGTATAGTCCAGAAGGAGAAGTAAGTTTAAAAATATCCAAATAGACTGTTGTGTTATAAAACAAATATTCAAAACAATAAATTCATTTTTTACAAATTAATTCGATTAAGTACAGTATTTAGAGTGAACTTGTATCCTGAAATTTGTAGGTAGGTATCTTGCAGAAAGTCTTTATTGTTCTATATATTGATTATAGATAAAAAGTTAAGCTATAGTTGAAGTTGCGAAGATATTACTTGTACTTTCTAAGGTAAGGTTTTCCCTTTTTTTTATTTATGAAAGCAAAAGTTATCGTTGCACAATACAAAACTTTATTGAGTTACGGTTGTTTCATTTTCATTTTGATGGCTTGAAAATCTTTCGATTGAAAAACTTACTTTGTAACAAGAAACCTATTTTTTATTTATTGATTTCTAGCAAGAACATTTACAGCTAGTTCTTTTACAGAAACTTTTAAAACTTGGTGCAACTCTCATTCAGTGTTCTTATTTTGAATAAACTTAATTTTTAATGTCTCAATTGAGGTTTGGTACCTAAACTTTTAATATCCGATAAGTATGTACATGTGTGATTTCAGCAATGTACCATCACGTTAATAATTTAATCTTTCATTTCTAAAGCTTTAATTTAAACTTTTTAATTATGACTTTTTTCAACGATATGTTATCATTTTCAGTTAACATATTAATTAAAAAGTCTCACTTAAAAATATTGAACAATTTTATATATTTTCTCACTTTTTCGCTTAAAAAATAGTTTTCTGCAAATACTAAAATTGGTACTAGGGGAACAGAAAATCACCGCCAAGATTCCCAGGACATGTATTGGAAAAGTCAAGGACCTATTCTGAACACAAGAGAAAACTAAAAACCGTATTACTTTTTTTATACGGTTTCACTACAATATAATGAATAATCCATAAATTAATTTGCTTTGATAATATTGTATGTACTGTAACAATTAGTGTGGCAAATAATATTGAATTTTTTCTTTAAATCTTTGTTAAAAAATAATTTCACCACCATATAACTAAGTTATGACAATCTTGTAGTAATATTTGTTATTACTGCTTATTTTACCATTATTAATACAACGAATGTTGAAATAAAAAACTGGACTGGGCTGGACCGTGGAATTGAATTATTTTTTCAGTGTACAGCAAAATAACGTGTGGTGGCGTGATAATAGAACCTAAAAATTGACAAATATGAAAGTTTTCTTAAATGTTTTAAATTCCAACCTAAACTTTGTATCAGCTGGCTATTTTGTTAAAAAAAATGTCAAAAAAATGCAAGACCTACCCAGCCCTGTTTTTTATTTTAAAACTCGTTAGATCATTTCTATACATTATGTATGTATAATTTAATTGTGTAAAAACTGAAAATACGAGGAATAACTGTGTATAAATTGAACTTATGTTATCATCGTTTTTACAGTTGTTCTTTTTTTTATTCCCAAGAATGCATGTAGAATAACAAAAATAAAAAAAGGAACTAAAACAATGGTACGCAGGTACAAAATAAAGGTAGAGTGCCTAGTATACTGGTCTTTGGAATAAATAAAGAAATCAATTCATAGTTATCTTTCTTGAAAAATGTGCTACACATTACCTTTGAACGGTATATTTAAAGTGCAGGAGCAAAGAAACATGACACTTCGCAATTCCCAAATTGTCTACAGAAAATGATTTGGAATCATCCAGGTCAAGAAAACGAATGCAGAGAAATTATTATTAGAGATTGAATCACCAGAAACTGAAACCAAAAAAACTAAAAACAAACAATACACTTTAAGGAAAATGAGACGATACTTAATATATACTGCGGGTAGCCATAGCCAATGTAGTTATTTATATACAAGAGAAGACTATCAAAATAATTCGATTTCGTGCTTCTATTCATTATGTATGCTGATTGTAAATATGTATTGTATTATATTGTTGATGGATTAAGTATAGATTCAGAATCTTATAAACAGTGACTTTGTGTTAAAAAATTTAACTAATCAGCCCCAAAGTAAAAATGAATAGGTAGTTTAAGTGAATCTCAAAACATTCGTTACATAAATCTGTTTACTGTACACCTAGACATATAGTTCTTTCTTTTATAATAAACAATCCAAGGAAGTCAATAAATATAGCACAGTATACATACTAACGTTCAGTAGCAAAACTAGATGTTTCACTCAAAAACGACAATGTGTCAAAATGCACATTATTCAAAATGGCGTATAGATATCCGTTGATTTGTGTTGTTTGTGTTCTTGTAGTATTCATTCAACATTATTAATTGACATTGACTAGTTTTAAGTGTTAAGTTTAGGTAAGCATTTATTAATTTATTTATTTGATAACATTACTATTAATTTCAATTCAGAATTATTCTAATCATTCTTTTATAGCATAGATTAAACAGTGTAAAATAAACATGCATGGTAATGTTTCAAATTCTACAAAACAGTTACTGCAGTCATCACAATAACTTAGACCGCCTAATACGCGAATAACTTTGCGCTGGATAGAAAAAATCCTTTTTGGCCCATATCAAGTTGCAATAATTTAAGTGACAATGTATAATAGCAAAGTAAGAGGTTTTTAAAACATTAAAAGAAACATTATCAGCTAAGGGACGTAAGATGAGTAAAACTCAGACTTGCATCTATTGTTATTCCTAAAAAATTTTACAGAATCTTAAGTAAATATTTTGGTGTTTTTTAATGAAAATAGCATATTAATTGTCTTATTTTTGTTTAAATTAAGCCTATTGGCAATACACCATTACCTACAGATTGAATGATTTGCTTGGACGTTTCCAAAATATTTGTATATTCGCCGTTTATTGTGACTGCTGCATTATCGGCACATAATATGCAGTTTGATATAATTTTAAGGTGTGAAGGAAAGTAATTTATAAAGATTAAAAACAATAGAAGCACAAGGATGGATCCTGGAGGAACACCTCTTTACACTATTAATTGGGATGATGTTTATTTGTTAAATATGAAGCAATTAAATTTAAACTGACTTAGTTAAAGTTATACAGCTTAGCCAACTTATTTAATAAAATATCGTGCGATAGCAATCAAATGCCCGACTTAGGTCCAGAAATATTGCTAAAGATTGTTCTCCATTTTCAAAACACTCTGTAGTGTCTTCGACATATTTAATTATTTGATTGTACATTGCACGCTCGCAAATTTTTGATGATGCAGTCTGTGATTTTGCAATCATTCTTATCCCCTTTTTGTAAACAATGGAATAACCAATGTTTCTTTTAGGTTAGGTATCAGGAAACTTTTCATTAACAAATGATTCTTGTTTCTATTTGCGATACGGCATTAAATGAGAAACTCAAATGAGCACATTTACTTTTAATTAAAAGTTCATTATGAATAGAGTTATTAGTTTGAAAGGTAGTATTTGTAGAACAACTAATAAAATGTGCATTAAGTATATTTACATCTACGCATACATAACTTTTTTTTGCTTTTTTGTTTCACTAAAGGTGAGTTTCCACCAATTTTTTTTAACTGATATACTCCTCTAATGGAGACCTTCTAGGTGGAGGTGGCATGCACAAACAATTGGTTGTAATTGCTGACGTTTTGCTTACCATTGTGTGGGATTTATCAAGGCTATCTACAATATCAAGTTGATAGTCAACTTAAAATTAAAGTAGATCAATCGATGATACCGTCATTGATTCTAAGTTGATTATTAACTCGGTATTTTAGATAACCTTGATAAAGTTCTCACAATGTTAGGCGAAACGTCGGCAATTACAACCAACTGAGTTGTTTGTACATCCCACCTCTAACTAGAAGGACTCTATTAAAGTATACCGATCGATTTGCAGAGGCGTATGCAAGTGTCGAAGCTTTTTATCAGTCGTAAAGAAATTATTTATTTTAGTAAGCACATTAGGTGTATTACTAGGTGTATTTATAATTTACCTCATCCAACAAAAACTATGAAGACTATCATAACTCATATTTCATCTTTTGGGAGCTAGGTATGTACAACAATGTTTTTTGTTAACTAACATTACACCGATGCACTTGCTGTGGTATTTATAAAATATTGTTTAAAATTCATTTCTCTGAACTGCAAATTAAGAGTTAATAGAATCTTCCTCAGATAAAATACAAATGCATTTTACATTATAATTCTGTGAAAGGTTATTTCCTTTAAATGTACAGTTTTCAAAATGGCGTCAAGGTTACTAAAATATGATTCAAACATCAAGGTGCCGCAGAGAAGCTTCGTTTACTGGTCGTTAGTATGAATACTGTAACTATACGTTCAAAATACATGTCAGATAATCAGAATTAAAAGGAAATGATAGCTTATTTATTTTCTGGGAATTAAGGAAATTTTTGTACGATCAATAGTAACAAAATGTTAACAAAAACCGATTGCAGGGCCACAGTTCATAATATTCAGAACGACTTTTAACTATTACAATTAATTAGAAAACAGTTCCATAATAATGCTTTCTAATTAAACCACCTATACGTCAGTTGATACTCCACATGATACACCACGAAACTTATCCTTGTAGATCATTGATAAAATGTCAACTTAGATTAAATATCCCACCTTTCCTCTAAACGTTTGTATGTTCTGGACACCACATAAAATGGCCACCGTCCTTATCGCTTAAATATAATAATATTCCGAGCTGTTAAGAAGCGTAACACTTCATTATATAACGAATTGCATTTTATTGGTTAATAAATTAAAAAGTTTTCTGAAGTTTTTTTTATTTATTGAGAATTCAAAATTAATATTAAACACGTGATTATACATAAGTTAAAAATTCGTATTGATCGAAAATGATCAACTTAGTACGTCGGAAGATATAATATTATCATCTTCCTCCTTAATTTTGTTCGTAATTGTAACACGATTAGACATCAATTTGGATTTAAAATTGGTTTTTTTAGTAGAATTTATTGTCAAGGAAGGCATCAAGGTAGGGAGTTGAAATTAAAATGAACAAGATAAAAATTTTTTTACGTAATTATTGCAAAATTCTATACTAATTAATGTCGAGATTAATAGATTTGACAAAATTATGAATAACTCGCCCCCCTTCGTCGATTGTCTTTGTTAATTTATTAATGCAGTAAAACAACTTTATTGAAATTAGATTGTTGTTATGGACCTCATAGGCACGAAACAAAAAAATTTCATAGTATGGAAACTATGCTATTATTTATTGCCACTAATGGATTTAGTTTCAAGGTTTTTTGAAAAACAAATAAACTTAAACTGACGAGGATTCTCATTATTTTACTGTAGCAAGATTAATGTTACATACTTCCGAAAAATTTTTATTTTGACTGAAATGTGACTTATATCGGTGTCTGCTTATTTATGCTATAGCATAACAGGAACTACGGAAAAAGATAAAAACGATTTCCTCACGTATAATCCTGTTTTCGATGATTTTGAATTTCTACCTTTTTTCGTTCAGTCAATAGAAAAACTTGATATAGAATGATATCTTAACTTTTAACCAACTTATGCAGATGGAAAACATATGCACGACTTTAAAAGTATAAAAAGAGCCTATAAATTTTAAATTTACAAAATAAAATCTGGGAATTTCTTTATGTGCTCATGCATATATCTTCAGAATTGTCGGAAACATTCAAAAATTGAAAACTGTACTTCCGTGTTCACCTACAGCAATAAATTTACTTAACTCTATATAAACTAATAATTTATTGCTCTTGCAATAAAACAAGTGACTTATAATCTTATTAGCATCAATATGTGGTTAGCGAAAACATTGTATCTTTAAAAACTCTTACAGACGTCGTTAGAGTAACTTAATGCTTTTAAACATACACATATACGGTTTATTGACTTTTTATTGTTATGACAAAAGCGGCATAGAAAGTTTAACAAACCGATTCAGAAATTTACAAGAATGAAAATTCGGCTTCCTCTGCTAGCCTTCATTGATCTAATTGAATAGATAAGAAGTTTTCTCTAGATAAACAGAAATAGATTCATTCATCTTAACTTTAGAAGAAAGTAACTGAACTTGACGTTATTTTTAAAGACGAAATACTATTAATACGCAATGCTTTTTGGGTATTCTATTATAGCAAAAGTTGAAATGTAAAGAACTTTGTTTTATAGATCTTTCGGAAGCGAAAAAGAAGGTTATTTGGGAAATATAAAAGTCTATTTAATCTATTTACCCTTCTACAAGCTTGCTAGTTACTGATTCATGGCCTCTTCTGCAGATAAATTTTCTTGTACTTCCTTATTTTACCACAAGATTTATGTATATGCCCATGAGATTCAATACAAATCCAAAAGGGTTCATATTAACTCACTGAGAGTGATGAATGGTTTCCAATATTGAATTTAAAAGCAATACTTGCAATTACCCTAAGTGTTGTTCTTTATTACGTAATATATTACTTAAATATCTTAATTAAAAGATAAATTATGACTGCAGAAGTGGTGCAATAAATTAAAGCTTTATTCTTAGTTTGGAAAATACTTCATATATTGTGCAATGATGCAATTTGTATCGTTTGGGAAATAATATTGATGTGTGTAAAGAAATTGGTTATATACACTAGACAACTAGACTAATAGTACGTAATAAAAACCTTTTCATTTAGTATGTAAGTTTCGATGTTTTCTTATACTAAAATATTTGTTATCTATTTCGATGCTGCAATGGATAAGCTATTGATGAGAAATAGCGTGCTGTACGGGATCTTATTAACACACTAATAATTCGTCATTCGCAGTACTGGTCATTCGTTTTGATAATCAAATTTTTTAAGCTCATTTATTGAAGACATTCAAAGTAAATACAAGTCAAATAGAAAAACAGTTATTTGCATCGCTAGGACAGAAACTAACCTTTTCCCAGTGCGAGGATGGTTAACGCCTTCGCCTACAAGTCAGAGCAGTCGCAAAAATAGTCAATGGTCAAATTTGTTGAAACTTAAATTTTCAATTATTACTATATGCCGAAACATTTTCGGTTGGTAATGCCATTTGGCAGCTGTCAACACGGTGTCATTTTGGCATATATTAAAATACGTGTTTTTTTTCAATGTTTGCCTTTAAAAGGCCTATAAAATCCTTCAAAATAAGAGTAAGAACTGAGGGCGAAAAACATTAACATTGAAAAACTTGCATAACTTTTATACCATATAATTTTTTTACAAAATAGTAGGCTTTGAAATAGTCAGTCGTTCGCATTGCAAAGAAGGCAAAAGTTTGCAAGCAAGTGGCAGCAAAAGTCATCAAGCGGTACAAGGAAGACTTTACCATAACGCGGAAACCAGGAAGTGGACGACTAGAGGGTTTTCATTCACCAAAAAAGGTGCAAAAGGCAATATCTGCGATGGTTAAGAATCCGCTGATATCGAACCGGAAATTAGCAGCAAAAGTCCACTTGTCGGAAAAGACAATTCGAAAAATAAAAAAAAAGAGTGAATTTAAGTCCTACAAAGTTCAAACAACTCCAGATCGTAATGCGGAGAAAAACATTGAAGCCAAGAAACGAGCCAGAAAGTTGAGAGCAGATTTTTTCCAAAAACGTCAATGTTGCGTGATGGACGATGAGACTTACGTCCTCGCCGATTTTTCTCAACTACCTGGTCAGGAGTTTTATGTTTCCTGTAGATGAGGAAATGTTCCTAAGAAGTTTAGAACTAAAATAAAGTCCAAGTTTCCAAAAAAATATCTCGTTTGGCAGACGATTTGTAGCTGCGGTGAAAGAAGCCAATCTTTCATAACAAATGGAACAATTAACTCCGATATCTACATGAAGGAGTGTCTCCAAAAAAAATTGCGGTCTTTTCTGAGTAAACATAAGGTATCCACATTTTTTTGGCCGGATTTAGCTTCGTGCCATTACAGTAAGCAGACAAAAAAATGGTACGAAGAGAATCATGTCGATTTTGTACCCAGGGAGGCTAACCCACCAAATTGCCCTGAGCTTCGCCCAATCGAGCGGTACTGGGCTTTGGTGAAAAGAAGCTTGAAGCAGACAAAAAAGGCTACAAAATCGATTAAAAGTTTTAGAAAATGTGGACCGTAGCGACCAAGACAGTGTCGAGCACCACTACAAAAGCCATGATGGAGACCATTCCCGACAAGCTCAAAATTTGTTATGACGATAAGTCTGATTGATTTTTTGGTTTTTCTCAATTTTTATATAATAAATAACCTATCCAAAACTAAATTTTTTTTTTAAATTTATTTAGCGGTTTAAAAGTTATGCAAGTTTTTCAATGTTAATGTTTTTTCGCCCTCAGTCCTTACTGTAAAGTATTATTTATGTATTCCAGCATGATGATTATACTGATTTCAGTGTCATGAGTATAATGTGATATTGCCAACATGTCGTAACTTTTGCCAGACCAAGAAAAGGGGTGTTTCTGCCGCTTTTAAGGGATGAAAATCAATATTATGGACAGAGGACCGAAATAGTATTTTATGTTGTAAGGACAAAGAATAAAAACATTTCGGACGATTTGCTTATATAGCAAAGAGTCCGAACACATACATTATTTTTAATCAGAATTCAAAATAATATTAAATGACGCCCCAAATTAATCAAGTTGCCATGATAATTTCATTGTAATCAGGAGGCGTTGACATTTTTTTATATAGGTTTTTGATTAACATACTTAGTAATTATTGTTTTTAAGTTTGGATAGTTAGTTAATTATTATTTAATTTAATTGTTGAATCCTTGACTTTTCTTGTTAATTAGATAAAGTTTCACATAATGTAGAAATAAACAAATTTAATTATTTTAATAATTTTTTGTCGACCGAAATACTTATTTACATTAGAGTGTGGAAAGTAGGCTTTTACGACACCACAGCTCAATAGCTGGAACGTCGTAAAATCACTTTACACAGGAAATTTGTATAATATTTTTTGGCCGACGATCATCAGGAAAATGGAAAAACAGAACAAAATTATTCCTACTCATTTTAAGTAGGCCTGGCTATTTAACCATTTTGACATACACCACTTAATATCTGCCAGTCCATTTGTTTAACTGACGTATATATGACGCCATCAATATCTTTATCTTCATTGTACAGAGTAGACCGATTAGGCCTACTTTTTGAGACAAATTAAACAGCAAAAACAAAAATTTGCTTTGTTTTGACAGATGTGCTGTGTTTCATTGTTTTAAATTATTGCATCGCCTACTTACAAAAGTGCAAACTAACAAATTCGCTTGTAATTCCGTAATTTTCTAAAAGAACTTTTATAAACTAAATATTGTTGAAAAGCTTACAAAAAAGGATTTTAATGAAGTCAAAGTCAACTATGGTTTCCATTAAAAAAAAAAACTAAATTTATGTGGCATCTCGACTATTGGTGACCAAAGTTAAAAATTAACTTCTCCTTTGATTCTACGCTAAAAACTACACAACCAATGTCTTTACACTATTTCCTGAATTTTTATCAACAGATGAGATATGGAACTTTATCGAAATTTGGAAAAATTCAATTTTGGTCCCTGCATCATCAAAAATGAAAAAAGCAAAGTTTTTGTTTCGTTTTTATTTCTAATTGGCCTAATGCTACAGTTTTGCTCTAACAGTAATAGTTACCGAAACACCCTGCAACCCCATCGAAGACACAAAAACAGAGAATTTTCTTATTTTATAGATTTTGGCTAATTATTTTAGTCGCTTTGGATTTTTTTTAGGTTTTGCCACTTGGGACTTTTTTACTTTAACCGTTTTGGTTGAAAGTTCGCTGTAAAAAACATAAAATTATAATAATTAGACTTTTCATCAATTAAATATTGAATTACCACTTTGTATTGCAAACTATTTTGAAAAAACCCTTAACAATGTTCTAAAAATGATGGCAACTAAAGTCGTCGGAGTGAAAGAATCAGTCATACATAGTCATTAGTCCTAAATATAAAGTAGTATGTATTTATTTTCAAAACTAGTGCAGAAATACAATGTTTACAAAATTATATATTTTTTTATATAGTAAGCTATGGTGCTTTTGATAAAATAAAAGGAAAATGCGTTATGTTTATTATATTAGTAAACGATAAAAAAAAATGTTCAAAATGGTTACCATTTTCCCTGATACAAAGTTCGCATATTTTGGTTATGCGTTCTAATGCATTTAAAATTATTATTGACGACCTTTGTAAGTCCCGGAAATTTTTGTAAGTTCATATGACGCTGACTATAAACTTCATGTTTTAAGTAACCCCACAAAAAAAGTCTAGGACGGAAAGGTAAGAATATATAGGAGGCCATCTTATTGGTCCATTAGTTCCTATCCACTTGTCTGGAAAATGGTTTTCAAAAAAGAAGCGTGTCATTAGAGTATTATGAGCAGGCGCACCGTCCTGCTAAAATAGATGGTATTTAAACGAGCCCTTGGAACATTATCAAAGAGCTCAGGTAAAATATCTTTCAAAACACCAAGGTAAAGTTTGCAGATAGACCTTCTTCGTAGATTCTAGAACTTAGTTGTCGTCCGAAAATGAAACGCTAAAGCCAAACCTGCCCTTTCGTTCACGCTCAAATATAAAACAAAAATTTTATTGAGGCCAATGTCTTGTGTTGTTTCTATTAAAGACACCATGCTTCACTCGACGATATCACGGATCTAGCAAAATATCCGTTAGTTTGAATTTTCTGTGAATACCAATTACAAAAGATTATACGATGTTCTGTATCACCTCGGTGCACGTGCTGAACAATTTTTGTTTTAAATGGTTTGAACTTATGGTTTCTTAAAATTTGGTGTGATCTACTCCTGATCAAGCCAACTTCTGCCTCAATGACTCTACATGATGTTGATAGAGTTGCCTCTACAACGGCTAAAACATTAATTTCATCGACCTCTCGATTTCTTTATTGTAGGATTTTGACCTTGGTTTTGAAAATGAACGATGATTAATTAAATTATTTTTGAGTATAGAAAACCTATCCGAAAAAGGTTGTCTTCCGTCAGGATATCGAGAATATTATAAAATAAAATAATTGAATTAAGGAGAAATTATATCATATTTAACTCTTAAAATATAATTCTGCGGCCTCAATTTTCGTTGGATTGTATGTAGTAGACTAACATACCAAACTTTAATATTTTTATGTTAAGCGTAAGTATAACAAATTATTGTCAAACTATCAAAAGCAAACTGAATGAGAGCCTTAACAGTAAGTAGTCTTTTGTTTTATCAATAAACGCCATAGTCTACTATATAAAAAATATACCTAATTTTAGAAAAATTGTATTTTTGCAGATAGCCTTAAAAATAAATACATACTATAATATGTTTTGGAAAACCCAAAATGACCAATTTAACTAGTTAAAAATATATAGGGTTTTCCATTTAAAGTAAACATAATTTTGTTTGCCTTATAATTGAAAAACGGAACGCATTAGGACAAAACAAACTATCCCACTGGATTCTACGGAAAAAGTTCTATAAGAGTACTATTTTTCAATTTCACCTTGTATCTTCTCAGAAACCAAAAGGGCTATGAAAATTTTCTTGGTGACATCTTTAGTTTCATAAAAAAGGAGCCCAGTGTCAAAAAAGCAGTAACCCTCTATGTCTAAAAATAAAAGAGATACCATGCAAAAGTGTCGAAAAATGCATGGATGGGTGACCACTTATTTATGACACTTTATTTTTTCTGTCAAGGATATCAAATTGTTTATAATTATAATGCAAATGTTATAAAATAATGTAAAGTAGCACTTGTAAGTTATTATTACGTTAAATGAAACAGAAATACAAATTTATTTTGAAGAAATGAAATAATTTATTAATATTGTACTTACTGATTTTTAAAGTAGGATTTTCGAACATGTTGACAAGGGATTTATTTTTTTAGAAATTATATTTGTGAAACTGTGACACATTTTAACGACAGAGGTATAGAAAAAACCTTGTTGTGTAGACTTATCGAACTCGCTGTCATCACATTTCGTTTCGACTTTTGGAAAAATGTGTTACTGATTTATTTTCTAACTAATCCAAACAAACTCTCTTGTATTTTCTTTAAGCTGTATGTATATTTATTAATATTGTTAACATAAACACTAAGTATAGAAATACAAATAAATAGTTTTTGTTGTTTCAATATTTACCAGTTTATATTTTTTTTCTACTCCTGATTGTAATTCATATATTAGAGTTTTACCATCTGTCGCAATCAGTACTCTAATGAAATTCATTACGATACAAATTTTTATTACGATACAGATTTGCGACATTACGTAATTATCAAATGTTCCATAGTTAGGATACAAATTCAGAATCAATAGAAATACACCGTTGTTTATTGCACTTATCGACTGGTGCTGGGTCTAAAAGTCAAACATAAATTTAGTAAATTTGACAATTGTTAACTATAGTTTAACATTATGGGGTCGTAGAAAAAATAGTGTATGCAGTTCGCATGTAATGACTATTAAGACACTCGCAACGTGTATTAGGAAATTCGCCTTCGACCCATTTGCTAATAGCGTTGCTCGTGTCTTAATAGTAAACATTACATGCTCAGTGCATAATATACTATTATATACGCTTAGAAAATAACAAAAATTGTTGAGATAGTTAGATCGAAAAAATATCAAATTTTACCCAACCATAGATAAGTTTGTAATTACCTAAATTCAATGCAATGAGGTTTGTCGGTATATATTGACATTAATATGGAAATATCAACATCCCGAAAAGTTTGTAGTATCCGGATATTTCTGTTTCCAGGTACAACATGTTATGTACCTACATCTGTAAGCTTTACTTGGATACTTCTCATACAATCTAAATTATATCTCAACACAAATATTTCTTTAAACCATATACTCCGTTTATTCTTAAATTACTATGGATAGGGAACTCCTTCAAATTGCTGTAGCCACTTGCAAATAAAAGAATTGTCATATACAAAACGTTTCAAGCGAAAATAGTATTTATGACTACAGCATTATGATGGAATTTCCTTTACACTCCCTGTTTACCTGTAATGCTATTGTATTCCTAAACCCCCACAGAATAAAGCAGAAGTTCTACAACATTTTTTTATATTTCACGATGTAATACGTTTATGGAATCACGTACCTAATTTAAAACGGACACAATTTATACATTCCTCGTACATTTTAAATTTAATGACTCAAAATTGTTACAAATAATAAAATGTACATATCATTAATGACTTTCATTATTTATTTATTAAACTGCTCAGTTTAATGACATTTTTATATTGCAAAGTGGACGTCACAAAGAAAATAACTCATTAATCTGGCTTGTTATTTTGTCTTAAGGTAATTACGTAATTAAGGGAAATTACTATCATTAACGTGGTAGTAGGTATATATAAAGAATTCAAATTTCGCATGGGCACTATTATACAGTATTGCAATTGCATTCGTAGTGTGTCTTATAATATGAGTTACGCAAAACATCTGCATAGAGAGGGTCGGCAAGTGCTACTTAACGTGTACGATTACTTTTGTGAAGAGAAGGAGAACAATGGAGTGTTGTTAAGTGTGAAATCCGTTCAAGAGAGAACGGCGGCTGCGGTGGGAGTCAGCCAAAAAACTGTTTCCAATGTGGTCGCTTTGCGAAGTACAGGAGAGGATTTGGAACCTAAAAAAAGAAGAAGAATGAAGCTCAAAACCAAAAACCTGCCAGACTATGTCAAACGTGGTGTTAAACAAATTATTTACGGCATGTATGCTCAAAAAGAGCACGTAACATTAAAAAAGTTACAGGGTGAAATTATAGAAAGAGAGTTGTGTACCGAAATATGTATAACAAGCCTTTGGAAAGTAGTGGCAGAGCTGGGTTTTAAATATAAAAAAACGTGCAACAGAAAAGTGCTGTGTGAGCAGACTCACGTCGTTACCCAAAAGAAATAGGTTTTTACGAGAATTTCTTAAAAATTTTAATTCTTTGAATCGTAAACCATGCGTTTACTTAGACGAAACTTGGGTAATGAGCAAAGGCACAGATCGAACATCTTGGCAAGATGGTAGCAGCAAGAGTTTAATGCAACCCACGAAAACATTTTGCGGCAAGAGGTACGTGATAGTCCACGCGGGTACGGAAGAGGGGTTCATCCCGGATGCAAGTTTATGTTTCGGGTCCTCCAACAAATCACTGGATTATCATGATTGCATGAATGCGGAGCTCTTCGAAAGGTGGTTTGAGGACAAAGTTTTTAAACAATTAGAGGAACCATGTATAATTGTTATGGATAATGCTCCGTACCATAGCAGAACGCTTCACAAAAATCCTTCTTCGACCTGAAAAAGGAAGAAATTGCTCAATGGTTGAAGAACAATGGAATCAATTTTGAAGAAAGCTTATTAAAAGCTGATTTGTTGAATTTGGCATGGCAAAACAAAAAAGAAAAAAAATATGTTGTTGATGAGCTAATTGCATCCTATGGACATGAAGTACTCCGCCTCCCGCCATACCATTGCCACTTCAACCCCGTAGAAATGATATGGTCTACTTCAAAAACTTTCTATGACAAGAATATTAGTAAAACGTCAGGAAAAGAGGATGAAGTGTTGAGTACATGGAACCTTGCATTACATCATGTAACTCAATTCTACCTCTTACAAAATTGGCTATATAACAATAATCTAATAATTAATAAGGAAAAAAACAAATTGTGTTTTCTTTAAAAATAAATACAGTAAAACGGAAAATCCGGTAGCGGTACATTTAAACAACGAAGACTACTCTGTTGTAAATAGTATTAAGCTGTTGGGAATCTATTTGGATAGCACGATGTGTTGGGATTCACATGTTGAGAGTCTTTGCTCAGCATTGACTACACAATGTTACATGCTAAGACAGCTGAACGCGAAATGCAGTATCAACATCTGTCGACTCGCGTACCTTAGCTATTTTCATACTAAATTAAGTTATGGAATAATTCAATGGGGAAACTGTAAAAACAACACTTTCAACGAATATTTACACTACAAAAAACAAGGTGTGCGTGCACTTCTCAATATAAAGACAACAGATAGTTGTAAATCTGCATTTTCGAGGTTTGCGCATTTTGACTTTAGCATCGATTTATATTTACGAAACTGCAATATTTGTTCATAAAAACAAACATTTATTTGAAAAGTATAACTTAAATCACATGTATTCCACAAGAAATAAAACTATCTACAACCACCAAAATATAACACCACATGTTGTCAAAAATCGCTGCATTACAATGGGTGCAAAATTTACAATAAATTGCCATACACTATAAAAAACAGCCCATTACATAAATTTAAGCACTATTTAAAAAAACTATCTGGTTGAACAATGTTTCTACGAGATTAGAGAATTTATATAAACTGTGATCTCTGCTCTTTTGTGACAGATTTATCTTTAGTAAAGTTACTGTACTTTGTTCTTTTCTTGAAGATAAATAAATGATTGATTGAATTGAATTGAATTGAAATTGAATTGAATTGAATTGAATTGAATTGAATTAACTCCGGAAATGTGGAAAAAGAGTGTTCAACACACACAACGAGTTATAGATGAAGTAAGACCGTTAATTATAACGGACAGCGAAGATGAGGAAGCTGGTGATGCTGACTGCAGTTCCCAATCAGAAGAAGATGAATTTTAATTTATTTATAGTAGTAAGCCATTAAAATAAAATGTAGAAGGAATGTTTGTAATTGTGTCTTTTCTAAATTGTCATTAATCAGTAAATAATGTATCTTGAAATAAGAAAAAATGTTGTAGAAATTCTTTATACAGGGTGAGGCACTACCAACGAATTATTCTGTAGCACTAAAACGACAAATAATATAAGAAATCTTAAAGCATACATACAGGGTGTCTCAAAACTCACGACCGTGGTCTCAGGGGATGATGCGGGGGACTAAAATAAAGCGAAAACGAGAATGAAAAATTTTCCGATCTGTCTTCGTCTGGGAATAATAAAAAATATTTTAATAAACTTTAATTCATAATAGTAACCAGTGATAATGACCTAAAATTACAAAAGATGTTTAAAAATACCACCTTCTACTTCAAGGCACCTATGCGCACGAGTTACAAGATTAGTCCGAACTTGTTTAGCATGTGGTCATCGATCAACGCCACAGCAGCATGCATACGGGCGGTACACTCTTCCTCCGTCACAACTGGTTTAGCGTAAACGTGAGTCACTAACAAACCCCAGAAAAAATAGTCCAAAGGATTAAAGTCAGGAGATCTCGGTGGCCATGGGATAGGCCCACCTCTTCCGAGCCATCGTCCCGGGAACTGTTCATTGAGAAAGTTTCTTACTTGCAGGGTTTATGTGCTGGTGCCCCATCATGTTGAAAATAACAGCGCAGTCTAGTTGCCAAGGGAAGATCATCAAAGAATGGCAGCGGAAGTGTCCAGTTAAAACTGATGATAGGTGTTCCAGTAAGGCGTGGGGTAAAGGTGGAGTCCCATCACACTATTCTGAAAGATGCCAGCCCTAACATTGACGCACCAGCGTCTTTGGTGGGTTCTTGGCCGTGTGTTATGAGGATTTTCATCTGCATCAGCCCAGACGCGAAGATAATGCGTATTTATACTGCCTTCGGCAGTAAAAGTTTTCTCGTAGCTAAACACAATCCTATCAACGAACTCTGGATCCTGTTCTACATTTTGCACCAATCATCCACAGAGTTCTGCTCGACGTTCCCTATCACCCTCATATAAAACTTGAACTTTTTGTGGGCGGAAGGGATACAAACCATTTGAACGTAACAGTCTATGAATGGTATTTTTACTGCCAGGCATGTTCCGTGCAAGTGTACAGAGACTTGTACTGGGTTCCTCTTCTATCCTTTCCAGAATCTCCTCTTCTTTAGCGACGTCTAAGAGGGGAGGACGGACATCCGTATTTCGTCAAGGATTTACATTACCAGTGTTGACTAATCGTTGCTCTATGCGTCTTATAGTTTTTGTAGTAGGCTGCCGACGGTTTGGAAATCTTTCCGCATAGACCCTAGCTGCAGCAGTGGCATTATCATTGGTGAAACCTAACACCTTTACCATATCTACATACTCTAGATTAGAATAGTATCGGTCCATTACACAAAATTCGCAAGATGTCGTGAACTTTTATTACAACGAACCAAAGACCTAAACTTGGGTTTACTTTTTTGCAAATTTAATAAACAGACAAAAAGTAGTCAGCTAAAGGTCACAAATACAAACACTGATATATCTGTCATAGTTCAAGAGCCCACTCGAAATACGTAACTTTTAGAAATATTTTTGTTTTTTCCACTAACCCCAGACGAAGGCCGATCGGAAAATTTTTCATTCTTGTTTTCGCTTTATTTTAGTCCCCGCATCATCCCCTGAGCACGGTCGTGAGTTTTGAGACACCCGGTATATCGAGATTATTTGAAACCACATTTTAAAAATATTTTTGATTGTACAGGGTGCTCCAGAAACACGTACTATATCAAAGTTGGGTTATTTTAAATAGAACACCCTGTGTTTTTTTGTTTTGAATTGTAGGATAAAAAATAATGAATGTTCTTTAACATGTCCCTATACCAACTTACATCCGTTTCTGAGATAAATCGATTTTACCTGATTTGCAGACCCTCCAAAAAAATGCAATAACTTTAAGATCAATAAGAACAAGTAATTTTGTTTTACATCACCTTACTAAGAACCTTCAACATTCCTTTTGCAATATTTACTATTATGTTATGATGTACAGAGTGTATTAAATACTACCGCATAACACTAACGTCTTAAAACTTAAATAACTTGCTTAACTTAAATGGAACACTCTGCATTTCTGTAGCCTGTTGGAATCAGGAACTAGTTACCTTTCAATTGGTGTTAAAGTTACCAACCCTTAACTCAGATAGTTTCCGAGATATTTCAAAATTTGCTAATTTAACAATTTGCAATTTACTGGAATTTAAGTTACCTGTGAGATATCAGTAAAATGAACATTATCTTTAATTATTTTTAATGTATAGACCAATCCAGCTTTAAATATTAACATTAAAAAAAAATTTTTTTAACAAAATTATAGAAATGTGCTCATGACTTATGCCGGGCAGTAAGAGTCAGTCGAATCACGCCCACCTGTCACAAACAACAGCAATCGTTATTAGTTTCAGTAAAACAAACTGTAAACATTGGTTTAAAAAAAATTCTAAAAATAATGGTTTTCGAAATTATCGTACTACTATTAGAGCGATTTGTATTACATTCTTAGTTAACAGGTTAAAGTTTGTCGATGTGTACAGTATGATCGATTTTTGATGTACCAAATAACAGTTGCTGTTGTTAAACATCAGTAAATTGTGACCTGTGTGCGTAATTCGACTGACTCTTGGAGCCTGGGATACTAGTCATAAGCACATTTCTGTTTATTCTTTTTGAAAATAATAAATATTTTTAAAGTAAATATTTAAAACTGAAAGTTACAAGATAATATCCATATTGCGGATATTTTACAGGTAACTTAGATTCCAGTACATCGTAAATTGTTAAACTATCAAATTTTTAAATATCTCAAAAACTATCAGAGTTAGAGGTTGGTAACCCTAATACCGACTAAAAGGTAATTAGTTCCAGCTTTCAACAGGCTACAGAAATGTAGGGTGTTCCATTTAAGTTAAGCAAGTTATTTAAGTTTTAAGTCGTTAGTGTTATGCGGTAGAATTAAAAACACCCTGTACATCATAACATAATAGTAAATATTGCAAAAGAGATGTCGAAGGCTTTTAGTAAGGTGGTGTAAACCAAAGTTGCTTGTTCTTACTTATCTTGAAGTTATTGCATTTTTTTGGAGGGTCTGCAAATCAGATAAAATCGATTTATCTCAGAAACGGAAGTAATTAGGTATAGGGACATTTTAAAGAACATACATTATTTTTTATCGTACTATTCAAAAATAGAAAAAAATACAGGGTGATCCATTTAAAATAACCTAACTTTGATATGGTACGTGTTTCTAGAGCACCCTGTACAATCTAAAGTATTTTTAAAATATGGTTTCGAATAATCTTGACATATGTATGCCTTAATATTTCTAACATTATTTGTCGTTTTAATGCTATAGAATAATTCGTTGGTAGTGCCCCACCCTGTATATACTTATACTGTGAAGTTGACGATATTAATTTCCCTTAATTCTGTAATTACGTTAAGACAAAATAACAAGCCCGATTAATGAGTTATTTTCTTTGTGACGTCTACTTTGCAATATAAAAATGTCATTAAACTGAGCAGTTTAATAAATAAATAATGAAAGTCATTAATGATATGTACATTTTATTATTTGTAACAATTTTGAGTCATTAAATTTAAAATGTACGAGGAATGTATAAATTGTGTCCGTTTTAAATTAGGTACGTGATTCCATAAACGTATTACATCGTGAAATATAAAAAAATGTTGTAGAACTTCTGCTTTATTCTGTGGGGTTTAGGAATACAATAGCATTACAGGTAAATAGGGAGTGTAAAGGAAATTCCATCATAATGCTGTAGTCATAAATACTATTTTCGCTTAAAACGTTTTGTATATGACAATTCTTTTATTTGCAAGTGGCTACAGCAATTTGAAGAGTCCCTATCCATAGAATTTAAGAATAAACGGAGTATAAACACTTTGAGCCGTATTCACTAATGTTTTTAAATCTGCCTCTAAAACTAGTTTTAGTAAAAATTACTTTTAAAATTAATCACCCACCTGACCATATTCAAATATGCAATTGAATCGGTTATTGTTTAATTAACCTAAGTCATTTCTTTAAGATTGTGGCAAAATGAAAAAATTGTTTCACATGTTCGTGTAATGAGAATACTATTCTGCAGAAGTTGGAAACTGTAAAATGAGTGAAGTTCCATACAATGTTTAACAAAATGTTTATTTTATCTGCGGCTGAATAGTGTTCTTATCATTACACGAACTTGTGCCACAATTTTCAAAAAATGACTTAAGTTGTTTAACTGATACAATTAAATTTGTCTTTAAATACTGTTAATTAGCAGTTACTAAAAAAAATTTTTGAGCTTAAACGTAGCAGTGAATAGTTACAAAAATGTAAACTTACGACTCTTTTTCAATATTTTACCAAAACTAAACAAATTCCAATGTCCAAAACTGGTTACACAGGTAACACGTTTTTGTATGCAAAGTCAAAAATCTTATAAACGGTTAGATGTAGGTATAGAACATCCTATATAATAAAGCGCCTATTTTTTTTCATGTCTGTCACCGAAATTAAACGGGTACTTCCAGACGTCGTAGAGACTTGAAATTCGGCAAGCCGATGGGTCTTACTTCAAACCAACAAAACAATGTTTTTTTATTCAAGGCAACCAGGGTCCCTCCCCATAGGCTAGCCTTCAAACCATTAAAATTTGCCGTCAATCAACGGATTTAATCCTGTTATACTAAAATGCGTTTAAGTTTACAAATCTAAAATATGAAAACAGCAAATGTTTGCATGTTGTGATATCGTGTCTACGTAGTGGAAACTTGTAAAATAAATGTTTGGCTCTGAAAATAGTTGAAAATTCTACTTGGACAAAAATCTCAAACAATGTGTAATATAATCCTTGAACCTAATCACTAGTATAGAGTGTTTTCCGAAATTTTTGATTCTCTTCTTTCTCTTTTCAATAAAAGGCTAAGAGTTCTACACTCGCTCAACGTCATATTTGAAAGTGACTTAAGAAAACATCCGAATAATTCCAAAATAAATTTTGTGTACAGTTGCGCAACTGAGTTGTTTAGTTCTAAAATACTGGGAGACTAGTCGATCAATCGGATGCCGAAGTAGTTGGCCCACAAGTTGCCTACGGCTAATAGCGGCCTTATACGTGAGTGTCAATGATCAGTCCAATTTAAAGAAGATAAAAACTATCCGATTGTCTTTCTGCATTGATTTGTGCCAACATCAAGTATGTGATACTATGGTATTACTTAAGAGTATTCGCATTTGTTAAAAAACGTATCCAATATTTGTATCAGTATTTTTTCGTGTTCATGACCCATCACTTCGTAAGTTGTTTTTAACCTAAAAACTAAGATACTAACCTGTCTAAAGATACGGCAATCAAACTATATACTGAAGCTGCAACGGAAACACCTTGAATGTATGGAACAGTCTTGCACATCCACCATCCTAGTACCCATGCTGAAACAAAATTTAACTTAATATTTCTGTCGTTTTATCTAAATAGAATTGATTGATTTATTTATTCGTATGGTAAATTATTATTCATTATTGTATTGTGATGTAAGTGTTATGTATAGTGCCCCAAAAGATCAGTATATAAACCTGTATAGTGTGGAGACGAAACCGTGTGCAATTGTAGATTGGTTCGTCTTCGCAAAGCATTTGCTTTAAGGTTTAGCAAAACCACTAAAACCTAAACCTTAGTATTCCATATGTAGTAATCGATAACGTTATTAAATAGTGTAAATTTTCATATTACGTATTTATGTATTTTAAAATAAAATTTGTAAGAACCTGTAGAATAGACTGATGTCAGATTTAGGTTTTTGATGTACACTTGCTATCTATAAAGTTCAAATTGAAATTATATTCTCAGGTACTTTTTGATTTTAGAAATGTGTATAATAGTTAAAGAATATTTTTTCACAGACAAAATAGGGCACTATCAACGAACTGTTGTGTATCTTCAAAGCGACAAACAATGTAAAAATTATAAGGTTATGTATAAAATATAAATATAAATACCAAATTGAATGCTTTCGAATGCAAAGACCTAACCAAATCTAGAACCACAAGGAGATTACAAAACACCTTACAGATTGCGATAGAAGAACTCATGTTAACAAGTCTACAAAATTCTCTCGATCACTACGGATACCAAAATACTGAACGTCTTTCTTTGAAAAGGGAGTTTACTACAAAAGGTCTCCAAGTATATAATGCGTTACCAGCTAATATAAGAACTGAAACTTCGATAAAAAATATAAATCTTTGTTGGGGACGAAATTATTTGAAAGTTGTTTATACAGTTTTGATGAATTTCTGTAGTTCACTACATTAAAGAAGTTTTTTGTTTCAAAGATGAACCACTTGAGAAATTTAATAATAATTATGTAATAATAATAAAAATTAATTAATAACCACACTAATCTAATTAACATTCGCCGTAAATAAAGTTTGACGTTATCTTTATATCGTTTGATCTTATTTTTTCTTACTGCGCACGCGCACAAATAATAACCGCGGAAATTGCTATTTTAAGTGTCCCAAAATCTCCGATTGACAGGACAAAAAAGAAGTTTTATTTGGATAATGTTATGTTTGAATCTGAATTTATTAAAAGTAATGTACTTTAAATCTACAAAATTATTAATTTAATCAAAATGCAAAAATTCATTATCGTCAGATAAAATGAGTAATATATTAACAGAACTTATTAAATTCCATAAACAGTAACAGGCATCAAACTTTTTTAAGGTCGCTTTTGAGGTAGGAAAAAACTGTTGTAAAGATTACAAATATGATAACATGTCGGTTTACTTACTGATTGACAAAGTACAGTTTCTTTTATTCAACTTTACCCTCAACGGTCATACGGGTGACCCAGATGTGATCTTTAATCGCTGTAAAGAAGAGCTCGTATCATCACTGAAGACAAGTCCACCTTGCACTGATGGAAATCTACAATCCATTCCATCCAAATATTAGAAATATGTCGTACAATTGTGACAGTTTCATTGCTTCACCCCAAATTCATCGACTGAAGACTAGGACGTAAATTGTTTAGCGCTTCTGTCTTACAGATGTTGTTTTGTTTGCGTTGTTGGGTGTTGGTTTAGAGGCTACCTTTGAGGTTTTTATGTGTAAATGTTTGAGGTTGAGGTCCACATTTGTAATAGTAAAAAAACATAAGATGCGTGACACTGTCAAAAATTAAACTTTAAGAATTTTGGATTCGTTTATATCGAATTAGATCATCTTTTGTTCCTCGGAACCATTTTGTTGTTTATTTCCGTTCTAGTTCGTTGAAGGATGAGGTCTTCTAAAAAGTGCTATTCGTTTGAAGTAAACACTAATGATTAAATTTGATAATTAGAATGATCATTGGTTTATGAGCAATGTCGTCCGAGCAAGTAAATGCATACATATGATTCTTAAAATTCCTTTTACAGTTTTTTTAACCAAAGGGAATGATTTCTTTTTCTCTCTAGGTTGGGATTTCATTGGTTTTTAGGACTGTCTTGTCCTTGGCGATTCCTTTAATTTAACACCTTTTTCTATGGCTTTTCGTTTCTTCTCAACTTGTTTTGTCTAATCTTGGTTCTTGTTCGATTCCTTGTGGAATTTCTGCTTATTGGGATAAATCGATTTAGTAGACTTGTCCACAAGTACCTCACTAGGATCAACTAAACCGCTTTTGGGACGTCGAAAGTAATCCTAAGTTCAACATGCAGCAGAACATTTATTAGAAATATGTTTGGGGTTGGTTGGGCATGAATTGGCTGGTAATACTTTGTCACAATTATTACCTTTCTACTTACTTCGTTGGTCGGTAGGGCAAGTAGGAATTTGGAACTCGTTAAGCTCACAACAATTCGTTTGTGACAGGCACAATATCTAGTCATACCTTTTTTTAACTATCTGCGTTATTTCGTTATTGAATTATTTGCTTGACTAGAGTGTATTGTTTACAATTCATACTGGTAACGCTAGCGTTGTTTTCCTTGATTTATTCCCTTTCTTCTTAATTTTTGATTACTGGGGTTGTAGTTCTTGGGATTACTGGCTGCTTTGTGGTATTCTTGTACTCAAACGGCTACTTGTCGACTTTTGCCAGAACCTTTTTCTTTAATAGATTCCGTTTTCTGAGAAGTGTATTAAACTGATTTTTCTTTTCTGTGTCTGGCTGTTTGTAATCTGGATATGCAACACTAATGCATTTGCTTTCTGGTTGGCTAGTAGTATTGCTTCGTTTTTTTACTTGGAATTTTATCATAACGCTTAATGCGACCAATTGAACATAGCACATACGCATGTCCTCTATTGTTCTTTCTCTCTGAAGTTAGATAACAAAACATAGATTTTCATTTTTTTTCTGATGACTGGTAGGTCTTGTGGGATAACCATAATGCACCAATCAGTCCTTACTAGTGCCTTTTGATTTGCGTTTTTTTTATTGTTTTTTAGGTAAGGTTTCGTTTGTTTTTGTGGTTTCAGATTTTTGTTTTAAAATGTTCGATAGTATAACAATGTACAACTTTGTCTACTACCGAGGCGGAATTAGTAGCATTAAGTTCATGGATTTGTAAAGGGCTTTGGTTAAAAAAATTGTTAAACGATTTTAATAAACTGGAAATTTTAGTGCAATTGTGCAAGCGATTTGGCAACGTCGATAATTTGTGCTGCAAAAACTTTGTGACGTGGGAAGCACTTATTGCTCATTTCTACATGGGAACTTTGAAATTGGGACATGATAACTTTTGTGAAATTAGGTAGGTTGTGCTTTTTGAAACTCCTGCCGCGACAAGCAATGGATATCGAGGAATTGGGCCTCTGTAACATTTGTGCGATCGGTGAGTTGCTTCGGGACGATTGAAAACATTTTTCAATCTCACGATGTTCATCAGATTTCAGTCGAGTGGTTATTGCAGCAAGAGGAAAAACTCCTTTATACTTGCCCTTGTTTTCTGCAAGGATTCGTAGTTCCACGAGGTATAAGAGGAGGGCGGTCTCCAACTTAAATCCGGTTTTGAAGTAAGGAGACGCCCGATGTACGTTAAATTGTTTATTGATGTCGCTAAGAATACAGTACTACAATAACAACTACTGTTGCGACTATCCCATGATTGTTACATCACTTCTACACAGATAAATCGGTTACAGGTTATTCATCAAAAATTGACCCGGTTCATTAGGTTTGTACGGTTTACATTTCGTTATACACCAATGGTTGTTGCTTGCCGACGACATGCTTAATTATTTTACGTTTATGAAATAGATTAAGTAAGGTGAACTTTAATTCATTGTTCATGCAAATCACATTTCGAAAGTTTTTGTTCTCTGCGATTTCATGTACTTTTATATGTGGTGTTTTATTCAACTATACACTTAAAAACTCAACAAATCCTGAATGTAGTTTATTTCATACAATAAAAAGTACATTTCGAAGAATCTGTATTATAACGCGTATGTACGTGACTGAGCATTTTGACCAAGTATACGAGTGATCTTTAAGTTGCCAAATTTATTCCAACACCAGTTTCAACACTATCGATTTCAAGTTTCTTTTCATTTTGCAAATAAAATAAAATTTATAGCTTTAGAGACAATACTACAAATATTGCATTTTTCTTGCATTAAATCTAGGTACGCATTCTTAGCCTTAGCTTGCAGTAACAGAGGGTGCTCTAGATTTATGCAAAAATAGAACGTTTTGTTTAGAATGTATTGTATTGCAATTTTTTAGTGTCGCAACATAGACTCAAATAAAATAAACTAGCGTTTGTCTGTTTAATGATAAAGCACATCAATCTATTTTAATGCAACGCATTAATCATAAGTGTGCAATAAAACACGAAGAGATTATTAGAGCATAAAAAGATATCTACGTACATTAAGTAAATATTGAATTTAGAAACTATAAAGAAAACTGTTTAGCGTATCAATTCTCTTACACCGATCGACTTTGCTATCCGTATTTGTTTATTGTTCGAAATTGATAGAAGCAATCGGTTTGCCTGATTAAATTCGTGTAATGGTATTCTACACTTGAATCGCTCTTGAATTCATTCCTATTCTGTGGATACAATTTTTTACCGTTTTATGTCTTTAATTAAAATTTAAGAAACGCTCGGTTTCATATCCTCATTAAATTAATCAAGGACATGCGTTTGTTTTTTACACGTATTTCAAACGTAATATAACATACTTCTCACTTCCTGAATCAAAGCTTTCATTATTTTCTTGAAATTTAATTCAAAGCAAACGTGTTCTCGTGTAATAGGTACGCAGTGGATCACAACTATTAACAAGCACTAATACTTTTTGTGAACATATTTTATTTCTTTTATTCAGTCCATACTGTCCGCTTATTGCAAAATTCAGCCAAAGAGCGTACGTATTAATGTTCTTAAATGTTATCTAGATGTATAGATGTCGGATTGTATGTTTTTCTTGGAAGAGAAGTAAGAGAGAATAAATAGCAACCCAAAAAACATGGTTCATCGAAGAAGTGACGTTATAAAATATATTCGATGAGATTTAAAACTCTTTTTAAACACTTATCTTACTCATGTTATATTATTTGTTTAATTTTACTAATTTGTTAGATATTCGTAGTGTGAACTAACTTAAATCATTGATAATCAATGCTTAAATGTATTCCATTTCTGGCTTATCATTTACAAATTATAAATTATATTACATCAGCCATGATTTCTATAAAGGAGAGGTGGCATTACAGTACGACCTGATCGCGTTTGGTAAGTAGGAGAAGGTCGGGCAAAGTGGCCACCCTAAGCTTTGAATGACTACCTCTTCAATATATATCAATATATTTTATGTTATATTATCAATTTATTCTCTCAACCTAATGTAGTTTCCATATCAGATTGTTATTTTCGCATATAACAAAGTATTTAATAGTATTCATAAGTTTAAAAGCGAAATGGGAAATTGGCCACTTTACCTACCCAGGTTGGGTAAAGTGGCATAGTCTCAATAAAATTCAGTTTTTGTTACATTAATTCAAATTTTATTAAAATTTCACAAAGAAAATAATGAAATAAGACAAAGTAACTCAAATTTTCTTAATTATTAATTGGTTATCAACTTATCAAACTCAAAATTTAATGTTAAGAACAAAATTCGCAAATAAAGTCATTATCTTCGTCACCACAGCCTGAGCATGCTTCATGAGCCCATCGTTTACAAATAGAACACTGTATCCAGCCATCATCATGTTTTGACTTAGACCAAGTTTCCCTGCAGTAAAAACATTCAGGGTCGTCATCCATATCATCGTCATCAGTATCGATGCATTTCTTAATTTTAATTTTAGGCTTCTTAGCACTTTTATTTGAAACAATAGCAAATTTAGAAACTCTTTTGGAGTTTTCTTCTGCTCCTGTAGTGTTTTTTCTTCTTGCAATTCATTTTTATATGGACTGCTAGTTAAGATTGCTGTACGACCCCTCTTTCTGGTTAGTTTTGTTGTTTTAGGCAATGCCTTGGGAATCGGAAACAAGTCCTTAGGCGATACTGCAAAAGATGTGCTTGCTTGTGGACCTAATATTGGCGACGTTAATGTGCTTGCTTGCGAATCCAACATTGGCGGTGTCATTGCTAGTGTTTCTTCCAGGGTATCCTGTAGAACTGATGGAGACTCTCCTGTATCAGGTGTCTCATTCTCTTTGTTGGACTTATTCTGTTGTGTTTCCGGTTCAGCAAGAACCGTATCTGTTGTGTCTGCAGCCAAAAGTCATGATCTTTAAAGACGTGGCGATCTATTGGCTCTATTCCACATTTACGAAAACCATTGACTGCAATAGACTGTTGGGCTGCCTCACTGTAAGCTTCGCCAAAGAGTTTGCTGAATTGAAAGACAGTTATTGCTCTTCCTGGGTTATTGCGAAGATACTTCTCAACTGCGCGGATGTAGTATTTGTTCACAGGCCCCATGAAAGACACATCCAGTGGTTGAAGCCTGTGACTGCAGTGTGGCGGCAAACACAAGACGGTGGTGTGATTTTTCTTGCCAATTCAATAAAATCCAAATTTTTAGTGTGCGTTTTATGTCCATCCAGAATCAGGAGAGCTGGATCATCTTCAGTTGGCTTGGCGAATTTGAGGAAATGTGTAAACCATTCTGTAAAAATGTCCAACTGCATCCACCCTGACGAATGACAAGCAAATGCTGTACCTGGTGGTGCCCCATCTTGAAGTTCCACCTTCATTCTTTCCGAGGAAAAATAATAAAAGGGGAATAAAGTTTCCACCAGCCGCCATACAAATTACAACGGTGCTTAATATTCCTCGCTCTGCTGAGGTGATAGCGCCCACCTGCTTCTTTCCTTTTTGCGCCAATATTTTAGAGCTCTTACTCTGCACTGTCGTAAAGCCAGACTCATCTACATTGAAAATACGATGAGGTGGGTAGCTTTTTTTAGACCTTACCTCTTCTAGAAGGTCAAAAATTTTGTGACACTTACTTTATTAAAGCCCTGTGCTCGAGCAAGAGAGGTTGCTTCTGGGCTTCTTAGTGTCAGTTCCGGATGACGTTTTCTAAAAGCAGAAATCCATGCTTTTCCAGCCATTTTAGTATCTTTACTAAACTTATGTTCTATATTATTGCGTTCAGCCAACTGATAGGCCAGTCTCCGTACATCTTGTAGAGTTAATCCGTAGAATCGCTTTTCCATTTCTAAAATGTGATGCACTAATTCTTCTTCTTGCTCCGGACTAAAAGTTGGACGGCAAGATCCCAAAATTTTTTTATTTTCAACAGCTTCTTTGTTTATTCCTTTTACACGTCTTTTGAGCGTCGACCGAGGAACTTTGAATTCTTTGCTAGCCTTGAGGAAGCCCATTTCTTCGTTTCTTACAGCCCTTATAGCTTTTTCCATTGAATCTGGGTCCCATGTCTGTTGCTGCGACTTCCGTTTGTATGTACTTGGCATTATCTAAAACAATACTAAACATTATTTAAAACTGGAAAAGCTACTACTTAGACGGGTAAAGTGGTCTACCTAGGTCACTTTACCTAACCACTGAGTAGGCCACTTTACCCGAAACGCCATGCGACGAAAAAGGAAACTGCTCAAATGTCAAATGAGGTTATATTATCAACGTTTGCCGTGAAATAACTAGTTCAATATAGAGACTAAACCGATAAAATATCACATTCTTTATAACTTTTGTTGAGCACAGTAATTTATCACAATGTTTACACCACTTACCTTAGATCAAAGACCACAAAAATCACTTTTTGTAATAAAATCTTTCCACGTGAACCAAGCGCGTCCGTGTTTACTGGAGCAATATGGCATCGGGCATTGAACTGTTTTCACACGCCGTTGACGGATGGCGCTAATTAGTTGGTTTTAAAAAGGAAGTGGCCACTTTACCCGTCTGGGTCACTTTAACAAACCTTCCCCTACCAATATACAAGTTATTTTCGATAAATCCTGTTGTCACTATTACTTGATTCATTCTTATTTACAATTTATAATTTCGGGATTAATCAATCTGTTGGAGTGGGGTTTCTGATAAGATGAGGAGAGTGCGTATTGGAAAAGTAATTACGTCTAAACATTTTAGTCTTGGTCTTTAACAATACAAGGTCTAGGATTATAATGTTTCTGGACAATACATTCTGGTAACTATTATCTTCCTTTTCTTACTTCAGTCGTAGTACTTTTTTATTTGACTTCTTTTTGTTTCTACATATTTCTTATCAACTATGCTACTGTTGCTAATATTTTACTGCTTACTAGTAAAATCGTTCTAATGAGTCTATTGAGGGAGACATATGCAAACCAGTTCATGGGAAACACCATACTCTAGTAGTGCTTTATAAATATCATTATATTATTGTATCGTCACACTTCCTCAGTATATTTTTACAAATGCCGACATTTTTATTCTTAAAACAAATTTTATACAGGGTGGGGTACTACCAACGAATTATTCTACAGCATTAAAACGACAAATAATGTTACAAATTTTAAGGCATACATATGTCAAAATTATTCAAAACCACATTTTAAAAATATTTTTAATTGTACAGGGTGCTCTATAAACACGTAAGTACCATATCAAAGTTGGGTTATTTTAAATAGATCACCCTGTATTTTTTCTATTTTTGAATTGTACGATAAAAAATAATGTAGGTTCTTTAACATGTCCCTGTACCTACTTACTTCCGTTTCTGAGATAAATCGATTTTACTTGATTTGCAGGGTTTTTTAATACTACTCCAAAACACTAACGACTTAAAACTTAAATAACTTGTTTAACTCAAATGGAACACCCTACATTTCTGTAGCCGGTTGAAAGCTGGAACTAATTACCTTTTAGTCGGTATAGGGTTATCAAGCCCTAGCTCTGATAGTTTTCGAGATATTTTAAAATTTGTTAGTTTAACAATTTACGATGTACTGGTGTCTAAGTTACGTGTGAAATATCCGTATTATGGACATTATCTTGCAAGTTTCAGTTTTAAATATATACCTTAAAAATATTTATTTTTTTTCAGAAAAATAAACAGAAATGTGCTTATGACTAGTATCCCGGACTCTAAGGGTCAGTCGATTTACGCACACCGGTCACAATTTACTGATGTTTAACAACAGCAACCGTTAGTGGTACATCAAAAATCGATCATACTGTACACATCGACAAACTTTAACCTGTTAACTAAGAATGTAATACAAATCGCCCTAATAGTAGTTTGATAATTTCAAAAACCATTATTTTTAGAATTTTTTTAACAAAGTTACCAATGTTTACAGTGTCATCAATTTTTGCTGAAACTAATAACGGTTGCTCTTGTTTCTGACAGGTGGGCGTGATTCTACTGACTCTTAGAGCCCGACATAAGTCATGAGCACATTTCTGTTATTTTGTTTCGAAAAAAATTTTTGTAAGGTTAATATTTAAAGCTGGATTGGCCTATACATTAAAAATGTTTGCAAGATAATGTTCATTTTACTGATATTTCACAGGTAACTTAAATTCCAGTAAATTGCAAATTGTTAAACTAGCAAATTTTAAAATATCTCAAAAACTATCCGAGTTAGGAGTTGGTCACCATAATACCGATTGAAAGGTAACTAGTTCCTGATTCCAACAGGCTACAGAAATGCAAGGTGTTCCATTTAAGTTAAGAAAGTTATTTAAGTTTTAAGACGTTAGCGTTATGCGGTAGAATTAAAAACACCCTGTACATCATAACATAATAGTAAATATTGCAAAAGAGATGTCGAAGGCTTTTAGTAAGGTGGGATAAACCAAAGTTGCTTGTTCTTATTTATCTTGAAGTTATTGCATTTTTTTAGAGGATCTGCAAATCACAGGTAAAATCGATTTATCTCAGAAACGGATGTAAGTTGGTATAGGAACATGTGAAAGAACATAAATTATTTTTTATCCTACAATTCAAAAATAGAAAAAAATACTGGGTGTTCCATTTAAAATAACCCAACTTTGATATAGTACGTGTTTCTGGAGCACCCTGTACAATCAAAAATATTTTTAAAATGTGGTTTCAAATATTCTCGATATGTGTATGTCTTAAGATTTCTTACATTATTTGTCGTTTTAGTGCGACAAAATAATTCGTTGGTAGTGCCCCACCTTGTATAATAGTATGAAATTAAAATATATTAAATTAAAAAATAAATTTCATCCAACCCCATATCGGTTGTCATTGTCCCCAAGACACTAGCTGTATTGCCTCTTATGATAGCAAAGCTTATTCGTTCTTGCAGGTAAAGTTTAGCTTTAGGCACTTCGGATTTGTCAATCAATAGCTTTCCCGGTTCATGCAATAACTTTTTGGCACCTTGACTCCACGGACCAAAAGTATTAACTACAAATCCCGAGAAGTCATAGTTATCCTTAATATCAGTATATTTTTGGTGTTTTAATAATTCCACAGAAGCAGCTGCAGAACCAAGATGAACATAACTGTTTTCAATATGAGACGCAGCTATTGTGTCAACACATGTTACGTCCCAGATTAAGCAACGTTCTTTTATCCATGGTATTAAAGTTATCTCTTCTGGTCGTTTACCATAGCTTCTGCAAAGGCCTTGATATTCCAAGGTACATGGAATATCTGCTGAGGCAAATGCTCGTTCCAGAACACTATTAAGAGTTAGTCTAGAAGATCTTCCAGCGCTTTTAGGACAAGAAAGGCCGTTTACGAAGGCACCGCAGACGCATGTATGAGTCTGACAAGTTTCGGAACCAATCCATAAGGATACTGTGATTTACAAATCTTGTTTATTTAAAAGGGTGGCTAGTTGTGACGATGGTAAAGTATTGACTCAGGCACCAGATTCAGGTTATGATGACACAAGCAAGATTGAGATAAGATATTTTCTATTATTTTTTTTAAAGGTAAATCCCAATTTTTTTGAAAATTTAGATTACTCGGTCAATCAAGTTTAAGACGTTCTGTCTGCCAAAAATGTAGAGCTTCCATTTTACTCAAAATCTCAGTGTCTGATTTGACAATGGTTCTGACAAGATTAGAAGTGCAAAAACCCGAAGCTAAAAAAGCTGGTAAACATAGATCTGAAACCGAACAAATACCTAAACCACCTAGGTAAATGGGAGCTGATGCTTGTTGGCAAGAATCCTCAGTAAGTCGTATGCTAAGAATAGTTTTTAGGGTGTTTCTGATTGTTTTGTCAAAGGTTTCTGCATATGTCCCTTTATTTCCAAAAGGGACAACAACGTAAAAAGTCGTTTAGCTTTGATATCCAAAAAGAATTACGAAGAAGAAACAATGTAATATGAGAATTAATCTTGTCTAAATTATTAAATAAATATGAAAAATTTTCTAAAAGCTGAGATGCAATTAAGTAGGTTATTTTACTAGGAGTTAAACAATATCATTGTTGAGCTTAACTAACGCCTCGCCAGCAAATTAAGCGAAACAATTATATTCTTTAACTCCAATTGAAATATATTATTTTTCCGTCGACCTCATTATAAAATTGAGTTTTACGCACTCCCTGAATAATCATAAAGTAACACTTTTTTAAATGTAATACTTTTCGTCCGCAAACATCTGTCAATGTCAATTATTATTTTATGTCAAATTAAATGAAGTCGAAGTAACCAGTATGAAAACCCATTTTTAAGAAAGGATGAATTTAGTGACTACATAGGATATTACAGTACTTTAGGTACATACTGAAACATTTTAGATACTGCAGAATATTGTTTGTTTACTTCCATTTATAACCTCAATTTCTCAATCCCACACAACTCTGAACAAAAACAATTTGTTGTTCAAATTACAAGTAAATGATTTTAAGTGATTTGAAATGATATTAATAAATTGTTTATAGTTTCTACAATGTGCGAAGCATATAGAAGAAGCCTGGTTGTAGTCTCACAATACTCGATACATTGTTTTCAATATGTAACACTTTAACTTCTTTAAAATTATTCATTTATAAGGTAAGACAGAATTCATACGACTTGAGATTGCTTTAGACAATTTTATTAGGTAACATTTTGATACAGAAGCGGAGTTCCGATACAAAATTTTCACGATCATAAAATACAAAACTTACAGTAGAAGTGAGTTAATTATGGGTACCTTTCTATTACTGTATTTGATTGATGAAAATAAGTAATAATACTAATGGAAAACACAAGAACAGTAATTACTTGTGAAAAATCATTTGAATGTTGATTCTGTCGCAGGAAAAAACAAAAATAGAATCATATAAGCCATCAACATTACTGGGTTCAAGATTTATTCGTACACAAAAACAAGGTGATTTCACAGTTTTCAATAAGCTGCAAGAAGATTATTACATTTTTTGAAACATTTTCGGAGTGAATCAAAAAACTACGTTTGCATACTTTCTTACGGTCAGGCAATATTTTTATTGAATATAAAATGATTATAAGTCTGACCACGGTACAAACTCAGTCTTATAACTATTATATGTCCAATTAGTAAGAATCGACTTTAATGTGTTTAATAGGAGAAACTTCATTACATCTTTGATCATAAACAATTAAAGAAATGCATTAATTTTGAGGGTAGGCTTCCAACTATAACTACATTTTTAAATATACTTCAAAATAACACTACCTAAATGTAATTTTTATTATTTTAATAAATTATAAAAAAGTACATGATTTACCTATTACCTATCATAATCAAGTGCTCTTATAAAATTATGTGATTGTTGTAAACAAATGCTTTATCGGTACAATATTCGAACGCGGAAAGCTTTTATTTCCTTTAATAAATTTTGACACAAATGTTACAATACTGAACGGTGAAGTGAACATTAGGTACAGTAAAATCAGAACAAACGTAAAATTTTTGTTTAAAATTACTAAACATTTTGTTTTCAGTAAACGGTAATAAATAGAAAATTAATTAATTTAAGGTCAACGGAAAAAATTAATATGTACCTCGGAAAAAAGTGCTTTTTAATAACCTCGCCTGTTCAGTCTCGTACATAAAAGTGCACTTTTTTGTCCTTGGTACATAAATAACTATTTTCTTCAAACGACAATAAAACGGCATATTATTGAACTACTGGCAAACGCTTTTTACTGTATAATAATAATAATAATAATAATAATACGTTACAGGTTACAAATACCCAAACACGGGAAAATAATCCTACATAGTAACGCGCACAAAGATATGTACATAAATAAATACAAGAAATTACTAACAAAAAATTTCAAAATTTTTAACAAATACAAATCTCGTATTTTTAATATATACATCAAGTATGTCAGCAAGTTTGTCACTTGTAATCTCACAATCCACACAAATTGAATTAAAATTAGCACACATCATAGATAATGGACTACTAGTCATGACATTAGTTCTTCCAAAAGGGATATAAAAGAATAGTGGTTTCCTGGAATTTTCTCTGGGAACATTAAAGTTGACTTTTTCCAACAGAGCAGTACAATCAATAATGTTATGAATAAGGTTGTATAGAAATTTTATGCTTATTTGACTCCTAGTTTGCGAGGTTATCAATTTAAACATTTGTAGAGTACCGAGATATCGAACATCATGAAGAGGATAGATACCAGTTCGTATATACAAGATAAATTTTAGAAAACGACGTTGAATTGATACCAAGGGTTTAATGTGAATGCTGTAAATAAGGTGCCAAACAATGGAACAATACTCTAGTCGTGGTCTCACAAGTGAAAAATGCAGTGCTTTAATACAAGAAACATTTGAAAAGTTTCGGCAATTGCGATAAATGAAACCATAGGCTTTATTCGCTTTAAGTACTATATGGTTAATATGTTCAACAAAACTGAGTTTAGTGTCAAATAGAACTCCTAGATCTTTGACCAATGACACTCGCATTAAAAGCAACAGTTCTTTTGTTTTCACGACTATTTAGAGGTTGGTACTTCGGTTATGTCACATTATGAATGTAACTACGTTACTGTAAAATCAACTCATATTTACAGACATTGGAAGAAAAAATATCATATATAACATATAAAATATCATAACATTGACCCTCGCTAATACAAATTGGACTTCAAATTCTGTTTGGAGGATCTTTAGGAAAACTAAGATGGATTTTTCAAAAAGCTAATTGGATATACTATTGGTTTCTGATAATTATTTTAGGTTTGTAGGTGCTCTTAAATGTGCAGCAAAAAAATCAATTTTAGGTGGTTTTAGGTGTCATCTCTAAATAATGGAAGAAAAGAGAAATGGAATTCATTAATGGAAAATATGAATTTCGTACATTCAAGTCGTAAAAGCTGGGCACTTTTAAATCAATTAGGTTCTACAAATCAATCTTCTAAAACAAATACAAACATTTCTCCAAATGTTGGTTAATGTTTCAAACTCAGTAAAAGTGGAGAAATCGATTATCACAAAGATGAAAAGTGTCTACAAAAGAAAAGAAAATCTACACCTATCTCAGACCATATACCCATATCTTTTACTGTAGAAGAACTAAAACATGCATTAAAAAGACCAAATCAAAGAAAGCTACTGGGTTTGATGAAATACATCCAGAACTTCTAAAAAATTTGGAAAATTACTCTTTGAAGTGGCTATCGTCCAACTTCTTATCGTCCAATAAGTTTGTTAAGTGTAATTTATAAGATTTTTCATAGAATTAATCCGTTAATAGAAGAGAAATTACCAATTGAACAAGCAGGATTTCGATTCGGTAGAAGTTGTTGTGATGAAGTATTGGCATTAACAACACATATCGAAGCTGAATTTCAGAAGAAACTTAAAACTGGAGTTGTCTTTTTAGATTTAACTGCTGCATACGATGCCGTGTGGAAAGAAGGTTTACTTTTTAAATTGTTTAACGTTATTCCTAGTCCCAAATTTATTTCTTTTATTGAAAATATGTTGTCTAATCAGAAGTTTCGAGTTTTTATTGGAGATAAAAGCAGTAAATTTCGATTTTTAATTAATGGTCTTCCACAGGGATCGGTTCTTGCACCTATTCTTTTTAATGTATATATTTCTGATCATCGAAAATTCGCCTACGCCGATGATATGGCAATTTCATTTCAACATTCTGATTTTTTCGAAATTGAAAATAAACTATCTGATGATTTGTGTATTATGGAAAATTATTTCAAAAAGTGGCGATTATGCTTCAATATTAAAAAGACAGAGGTTTCTTGTTTTCATTTAAGTAATAGACAAAAAAGTAGAAAACTTAATGTTATCTTTAATAATACAAAGTTAAACCATAATTTTAACCCAGTTTATCTAGGAGTAACTTTAGATACGTTTTAATTTACAAAGATCATTTAGAAAAAGTCAAACAAAAATGAAAACAAGAAATAATGTCATTCAAAAATTAGCTGGAATAACTTGAGGAGCAGATGTAAAGACACTACCTACAGTTTATTCTACAGCAGAATATTGCGCTCCTGTCTGGTTGAATCATACAAAAAAAATAGATGCCCAGTTGAATTGCACTATGGGTATAATTAGTGGAACCATTAAATCTACTCCTCTCGATTGGCTTCCTGTTCTTATATTATGATGATATTACTACATCGAACATTCGACGAAAAGCTGCGTTCAAACGAGAATGGGATAAACGCCAACTTAACAAAAACTTACCAATTTGGAATGACATTGACAACCCTCTTGCTAAAAGACTTAAATCTCGAAGTCCTATATGGTTGCAATACTACTTAACTACGGCTTTTTTTGAAGTTGAAGAGTGGAAAAAATTATGGTCTGGAGTTGATGTTTTCAATAAACATCTCATTGATGATCCAACAATAGAAGTCTTGGCCTTTGATCAAAAAAGAAAAATTTGGTCAAAAGTAAATCGCATAAGAACAAGCTATGTTGTTTAAATGGGGTGCGATTTCTAATCCAAATTGTGACTGCGGAAACGAACCGGAGACCGTTACACATATTGTAGAAGATTGTCAATTAACGAAGTTTAAAGGAGGGTTTCCAAACATTCATAATTTTTAACGGCTTATGAATCTCCAGGACATCAAAGTTCATCAATATGTTGTATTCTTGTCCTGATTATCTGTTTTTCCATTATTTTGTTTTGCTATTTTTTTAACCTACTATTTTTTTCGTCATTTCGTGACTGGTGCTTGGACCGGTCCATTATATGTCGTCATGGAATGGTTGTGCTGTTATATTTTATGTTTTTATTTACCTTCTATAATGTTTACACACTTAATTAATATTATTACATATGAATACTAAGGTGGGTAAGAGTTAGCATGTTTAGGTTTTAGTGGTTTCCTAAACCTTAAAGCACATACTGTGCCAAGACGAACCATTGCACACGGTATCGTCACCATACTATACTGATCTTCTGGGACACCATACCTAACACTTACATCACAATATAATATTTAAAATGTACCATACGAATAAATAAAAATAACATAAATATTTTATGTAGAGAGAAATTGGTTTACATGGCGTCTTTCAACTGCTAAACACAGGGGCGCCATGAAAAGTATCAATTTTGCTCCTTAGAAAGTAACACCATTTGTGCTAGTATCAAAATGAAAAGTTTCAAAAGCGTCACTTTAACTGTATCCATAAATAATTTGAAAGTAACCAAACAATTTTATTTTGACATTTGTTTTTAATTTAGAAAGCTTTGTGTAAAAATAATACTTGAAAACCACGTGTCACGGGTACACGCTTTTAGATTTGTGTAAACCTTAAACTGATATTTTTAAAACTTTTAATTCAGTGTAAGAGTTTACCATAGATGATTTATCTAAAACTTTAATACACAGATTCCAGTTATAAATGTAAATTTTTTTTTGGGTAAGCACAATTTAGATTTTACAAACTCTCATTTTTTATATTTCAATGTTTAATAGCTCCAACTATGCCTTTGATTTTCGTGTTTTAATTACGATTAAATCTTATCACCATTTCCAATTTAATCGGTTACAATCATTCGTAAAACGTTATAATTAAAGTTATATTTTCATAAACATTTTTTTTTAAACCGTAAGTTTACAAGAGCTGACACTGCAGCTTTAAAATCTTATTGTAAAATCGAGCTACTTGTTGCCTAGCGCTTCTGCTTAGCAAAGATTTCCTCTACCCAATGTTAATGTTACAACTTTTCGATGTATAAAATATTTTAAGCTCGCATGAGAGAACAAGGTATTGGCTCAATGTACAGTATTCGCTATAATCTTCTTGTTTTTAAGTTTTTCGTTAGTTTAGAGCTTTCATTTTTTTCTTTGAGCTGACGTTTATATATTGCAAAAGTTTAAGATTTGTTAGATTGAAACTCGTATCATAGTTAATCAATAATATCGTGTCTGCAAGACAAAAACAATAACTTGAATGAATAGAAACGCCATATTGTTACAGAATATAATTCTCGAATTAATTTTTTCCACCCTATTAATCTTTTGAAACTTTATTTTAAATCACTCGTAATAGAAATTTAAAGTTATATTGAAACAAATGCTCTTTCAAATATTTTATCTCTTAAACATGCTACAACTACTCCTTCTGTTTATTTTAACTACTGCTTCTAATTGGCACTTGAGTATTTTAATTTTAAGTCAAGGATATTGTTCAATAAAGACCTTATAAATGGAAGGAATAATCCCCTTGAGAAAATGAATTGCAACTTTTTAAACAAAAGAAATGAAAATCCTATATTCAACAGACAATGGAGAATTAATGCAACTTGAAAAAATATAAAATAAATGTTTTGTTACATTTGTTTATTAATCGCAATCGTACATTTTTCAACGTTGATGTTTTCCAAAGATAAAATAGTGTGTAACCAACGTTGATTAAATGAAAGCTCTTGTTTTGCAAGTAAGTATTTATGAATAGTATAAACTACAAGATGTAGGATTCGTTATCGCACAATGGTGATGGAAGTCGGGGCGGGAGACGCGCAAGAGCCAGTAGACGTAAACGACGAGCCGTAGACGAATGTATTTTGGGACGATTATCATTTTTCTAAATTAAATTTATTTATGTATTTTTATGCAATTTATTTTGTTTATAGTGTGTCCAAGATAAGGATGAACAGCATGGGAATCTCGGAAATCGTGAGAGATACAGAGTCGATTAAATTTGGAAAAAGTTGCCCACTCGAGGGGTCGACATTTTGCTGTTGAAAAACTCGTTGAGTTCGGCTTACTTTCGGAGATATACGAAAAAAACAGAAATTGTGCCATTTCGTTTTTATTATATTCTGAAGTTATTCGAAAAGTTACAAAAAAACTGAATGCACTTTGTCATTGCCACTCTTTCTGCTCTACAAGATGGCGTTCACAAATTTTTAGTACAATGTTTCGTTTCAAAGAAACCATCATCAACTTTATTTTTTCTTATGGCACTCAAAAAAAGTACACTCTGTATAAGAAAGCATTTTGCATTACAAATTCAACGATGTACTACACAATAGGGCTATTCTTAATTTTATTGAGAAAAAATAACGTTTTATTAAATTTCTAATCTTTTTGGTTTAGTGTGCGGTGAATGAAACCATGGCAACGAAAAAATGAAGTCGAATTAACAATCGACTTCATTTCTTTCATTGTTAATTCTGACAGAATCTATTTAAATGACAAAGTAGTATGAGTTTAGCAACGTTTTTCAGTGTAGGTCATATTTTACAATGGAGCAAGTAATGTTTTCAAATGAAGAGAAATTTGATACGCTGTCCTGCTACATTACATGCCGGAGAAATTCTGTAGAAGCCGGCAACCAGAAAAGTCTATATTTAGGCATTTGGTGTCCAATCTAAAAGAATGCGGTTCATTCAAGCAACCCGTACTGTCCCGCCAAAAACATTTGAGCGCAGCAACATTTTCTGTTTGCAGCAATTATTTCAACGCACACTACATCAAAAAGATTTGAAATTTACGTGTTCCATTGTAAAATATGACCTACACTGAAAGACGTTGCTAAACTGATACTGCTTTGTCAATCGAATCGATTCTGTCAGAACTAACAATAGACTTCATTTTTTCGCTGCCGTGGTTTCACTCAGCGCACACTAAACCAAAAAGATTAAAAATTTACGAAAACTATATTTTTCTCAATAACATCACGAATAACCATATTGTGTAGTATATCATTGAATTCGTAATGAAAAATGCTTTCTTATACGGAGTGTACTTTTTTTGATTGCCATAAGAAAAAATAAAGTTGATGATAGTTTCTTCGAAATGAAACGTTGTAGTAAAAATTGGTAAACGCCATCTTGTAGAGCAGAATGAGTAGCAATGACAAAGTACATTCAGTTTTTTGGTAACTGTTTGAATAACTGCAGAATATAATAAAAACGAAATGGCACAATTTTGGTTTTTTTCGAATATCTCCGGAAGTAAACCGAACTCAACGAGTTTTTCAAGAGCAAAATGTTGACCCCTCGAGTGGGCAACTTTTTCCAAATTAAACCGACTCTGTATCTTTCACGGTTTCCGAGATCCCCATGCTGTTCATCCTTATCTTGGACACACATATAAGTAAATAAACATCCTATATATTTTGGGGGATCAACCGGGATTTAAAGTGCGTAAATTGAGTGATTTCAAAGTAAAGTGCCGAATTTAAACGCGTCCAAATGGCGACATTGAGCGAGAACGTGTTAATCGCGAAGAAGATCGATTCTGCGTCTGCACAAGCCAATAAAGTGTTGCACAAGGTTGTTTTCAACGCAGGTGGTGATCGTGGAAACAGAAGGCGTTTGCACGACTTTGGCGGGTTTGAATTTGAAGTGGATTCGAACGAATTTAAAGAGAAGGTCGCCTACATTACCAACAATATCACTACAGGTGATTTGACACTCATTTGTGACGTACTGAAGTTAAATTACGAAGACGAAAAGATAGAAGTTACTAATGCTGTATGTTGACTTCTATGTGACATTTCTTCGGCCAAGACGAAAGAAACAGATGACGAAAGTGACGATAATGAAAACGATGATGACGGCAATGGCGGCCTAAGCGTTGGTACGAATAGTGGACATAAGGACAGCAACTTTTCATTATTGTTTCGTGATATCGATGGGTCCATACGCCCATTTTCAGGTAGTGGCAATTTCTTCTGCTTCTTTCCATGTTTTTCCTTTTTCTTCTAATATTCTTCCTACTTCACCATTCCATGTTTTTCTTGATCTTCCTCTTTTTCTGTTTTCCATTATTCTTGTCTTCCATTTCTGCTTTACTGGTGCTTTTTTATTTATTCTTACTAGATGACCCCACCACGACAGTTGCTTCTTCTGTATAAATTTTTGTGTACTTTCTACTTCCAGTACTTTTTTTATGTCTGTGTTTCGTATTATATCTCTTCTTGTAATACCTTTTATTTTTCTTAGGTACTTCATTTCGACTGCTTGTATCTAGCTTTTTTCTTGATTTGTCAGTACACATGATTCGCTGCCATAAGTTAAAATTGGCCTATATATCGATTTGAAAACTTTTGTTTTCGTTTCAACTGAAACTTCCCTCTTACTCAAAAAATTATTTTTCAGTGCAAAGAATAACCCATTAGCCTTCTTTATTCTGTTGTTGATATTTGCTTCCTGGGTTACTTTTTCGTCCAATACTTCTCCTAAATAATGGAAGTACTTTACTTGTTCAATTGTTTCTCCTTCAATTTCAATTTTCATGTTTGCTTTTTGTTCTCGGATTGCCATTACCTTTGATTTGTTTTTGTTAATTTTCATTCTATTTTCTTTCAGTACCAAATTCCAACTATTTAAATTTGTTTGTAAATCTTTTTCACTTTCCCCAATCAATACGACGTCATCCGCGTATATTCCCTCCGATACCTTGATTCTTTGCATTTTAAAATGTCCAATTGTCATCTTTTTCACACTCTTCTTACATTTTTAATTATTTCGTCCATTAATATTATAAATAGCAGTGGGCTTAAGCTTCCTCCTTGCCTTAATCCTCTACTTGTGTTAAATTTTTTGATGTTTTATTGTCTTTCACAACTGTACATTGGCCATTCTTATAAATTATTTGAATCAATTTTATAAGTTTCGTGCTTACATGTCTTTCCCTTAACAACCTCCACACTGTTCCTCTAGGTACCGAATCAAACGCTTTCTCTAGATCCAAGAATGCCAAATATATCATCCGTTTTTTCTTTTCGTGCTTTCTCTGTGATTTGTTTTATTGTAAATATGTGATCCTGAGCGCTTCTTCCTCGTCTGAATCCACTTTGTTCCTCTTTCATTGTCTCTTCAGTTACCATTGTAATTCTTTTTTCCATTATTTTGAATAATATTTTCATACATATACTTAGAAGTGTTATTCCTCTATAATTGTTACATTCTTTTTTATCTCCTTTTTTGTGAATTGGCACGATTAACGCTGTGGTCCAATCTTTTGGTAGTTCTTCATCTATCCACACAGTTATAATTTCTCCGCTTTTTCCTTTTATTATTTTTGTATTCAGTGTCTTCTCTGTTCTTAAAGAGTTCAATGTTCTATAGAATAGTTTTTTGATTTCCTTTTGAGTCTTTTTCCATTTTTTTCTCCAAAAATCTTCCATTGGTTTTCTTTCGAATTTTTGATCAATTGTTTAGTTGTTTCTCGCTCTTGCTTATATTTTTTGTATTTTTCTCCGTTCTTGTCCGATAAGTAACTTTTCCAAGCTTCTTTCTTTTCTTAATTTGTATTTTAATTTCCTTTGTCCACCATGATGTGTGTTTCTTATTATTTTTCCTTCTTGTTTTCCCACATATCTCTTCCGCTGTGTTTATTACTATGTTTTTAAAGTATGTCCATCCGCATTCAACACTCCTCTCCCTTATTTCGTATTGATATCCTTCTAGTTTCTTGCTTATAGCTTCTTCGTATTTATCCGCTACTTCCTTCTCCCTTAATTTGTAATATTTAATTGATACAAACTGTACCACTTTATTATTTCCTGTATTCCTCTGCGTTTTCTTCTTTTGATGTATATTTTCTCTGATTTTAGCCACCACCAGATAATGATCGCTACCAATTTCCGATCCTCTTTTTGCTCTCGCATCCATTACCGTCCCTCTGTTTTTCCTTTCTATTAATATATAGTCAATTAAAGATCTTTGATTTCTACTTATCCTCTCTCTTGTGAATTTATGAATTTTTTTTGTGCGAATAATGTATTTGTTATTATTAAATCATTTACAATGCAGAAATCCAGCATTCTTCTTCCATTACTATTTCTATTTACTTCTCCATACTTTCCTAGTATCGCTTTGTATTTCTCATCACTTTTACCGACTCTGCTATTGAAGTCTCCTATTATGTATATTTTTCCTTTTACTTGTCCTATAATTTCTGTTAAATCATTCCAAAATTTGTCTTTATTTTCTTTCTTGTCGTCTTCATTTGGTCCGTATATTACCACCACCGTCTTCCTAATATTTGTTATCGTTTCTAACAGTTCGACTGCCAATATACGTTCATTGTACGCTTTCCAATCATTAATTTGATATTCTAAATTCTTCTTGATTATGCATCCCACTCAGGCTGCTGCTCTTGTTTCTTTTTCTACTCCACTGTAAATTAATATATTGTTATTCTTTAATTTTTCTATTCCCTTTCCCTTTCTCTTCGTTTCCGTTACTCCTAATATATCTACTCCAATTTTTCGAATTTTTCCTCTAATTCTATTTCTTTTCCTCTTATACTATTAATATTCCATGTTTCTATTTTCCATATTTTACTTTCTAGTTTATTGATTTGCATATTATTGTCTATTGCCGTGTTCGTTATCGCTTTAAGCATCACTTTGTTTTTCTCTGTCAGTTTTTTGGTGTTAGTTTCCTTCTTTTGTTGATTTATATCTTTTCCATTTATCGTTAAGATTTTATAACCTATTTTACCGTATTTCCCTTCTCCTTTTCTTCTCTTGCCCTTTTTCTAATTTCTGCCTGAATCTTTTGTTCTTTTTTGTTAAATCGCTGTCTATAAATATGGGGTTTCTTCCTAATTTGTATTTATTTTTAAGAACCGTAATTTTGTCTCCAAATGAATCCATCTTTGCCACCACTATACTCTTTTCCCCTTTTTTTCCAATGTCCGATGTCGTTTCTACTTTAACCTTTACACAAATGTGTGTTTTCAGTACTTGTTCTACTTGCTGTTTTAGCCCTTCTTCTTTCCATTCGACATTTTTAATAATTATATTATCCTTTCGGGTCTCTTTATCTTTTTTCTCTAAAGAATTGTGTAAGGGTAAAATAAAAAAAGATGAAGACTTGCAGGAATATTTCCTACCAATGAAGGAGATAGCGAATTAAGGACATGTGGAACCTGAATTGGTTATCCAGTACATGTTCGACGGGATTGCAGACGATATATCGAAAAAAGTGGTTTTATTCGGCGCTAAAACATTTAAGCAGTTTAAAGAAAAATTTGTAATTTATAAAAACATTAAGAAATGCAATGTGAGAGAAGAAAATTTTGAGGTAAAACCTAAAGAAGTAAACAAAAATTTCATCAGAATGACAGGGAGAGAGCGCGGAAGTAGGACTGTTAGCGGTCAAGACAGAGATAGGAGATGTTTTAACTATGGTGGTCTTGGGCATATTTCATCAAATTGTGAACATAAAGAAAAAGGACTAAAGTGTTTTAAGTTTCGAAAAGCCGGTCACCGCGCCGTCGAGTGTAAAACATCCCAAAATTTGTCAACTGTCAATCGATTTTGACTACTAACAGCAATTTGAAAATAGTTAGAATATTAAATAAGGAAGTAGAAGCGCTGATTGATACCAGAAGTAGCGTGACGCTTGTGAGAAACTACTTTTATATCGAGTTGGAATCGCCGACTTTAACCAAATCAACGTTGACACTCACCGGTTTTGGAAATAGTCGTGTTGATGCGAAAGGTTACTTTCAAGACATTATTTACATCGATAGCGAAGAATTCCCTGCTATAATTCATGTTGTGTCAGAAAATGATATTACTGTGAAAGCGATTATCGGGAACAACGTATTGCAGCAAGCGAAGATAACAATAAATACAAGAAGCTTGCCAGGGATATTGAGCATCGGAGTGTTTGAAAATCAGTATTCTATCAACGTCGGAGATGAAGAAGTTAATGAGGAAGAGAAAATAAAAAATCGAAATATGATTCAGGCGTACACACCGGAGAAAAGAAAAACAACAAATATCGAGATGAGAATTGTGCTAAAAGATGAAACGCCAGTGTATCACCGACCGCGCCGTTTAACTTTTGCTGATTGCGAAATAGTGGACAAACAAATTGACATTTGGTTACGTGATGGTACGAAGAAGCTACCTCGGTGTACGCGAGTTCAGTGACAGTTGTAAAGAAGAAGGACGGTTCGCCGCGAATATGTATCGATTACAGAGACTTAAATAAACGCGTCGTAAAGGATCGATTTCCGTTACCATTAATCGAAGATCAAGATAGATTACAAGATGGGAGATTTCAGTACAATTAGCTTAAAAATGGTTTTTCATGTGGAAGTTGAAGGGAGCATTCGAAAATACACTTCGTTTGTAAAATACAACGGACAATACACTTTTAGACGTGTGCCGTTCGGTTTCTGTAATTCTCCTGCCGTTTTTTAACGCTTTATAAATCAAATATTCAGACCTTTGAGTAATCAAGGTATTGCGTTGCCGTATTTCGATGACGTAATTGTGCCATCGATCGACGTACAACAAGGAATTATCAATCTTCAATGTGTTTTAAATACAGCCGCCGATTATGGTTTGGAGTTAAATGTAAAGAAGTGCCGTTTTCTAAAGAAAAGGATCGAATTCTTAGGTCATGTTATCGAAGCCGGAAAAATTTACCCGTCTCCTGAAAAAATAAAAGCCGTGTTGCATTTTCCATTATCAAAAACTGAAAAGCAACTACATAGTTTTCTGGGACTGACTGGTTACTTTCGCAGATGTATATACGGATATTCGACCATCGCACGGCCTTTAAGTGATATGCTAAAAAAACAAAACACTTTGGCCCATTGGAATCGACGTGCATAAACAATATAATTACATATTTGCCGTAATTGATGCTTTTTGGTTTTTGGAAACCCAATACGTATCATATCAGACAAGAGGAACTGCGTTTACTTCTGAAGAATTTGAAAGCTATTGTATAAACGAAAATATTGAACACATGCAGGTCACAACGGGTTTACCGAGGGCAAACGGACAAATTGAACGTGCAAATCGTACTATCATTTCTGTATTAACAAAATTATCGATTTACGACGCAACAAAATGGTATCAACACGTAAACGATTTGTAACATGTTCTTAATTCAACCTTGCACTGAAGCATAGGTCGAACACCATTTGAATTACACTGGTCTACAGTGGGTTTTGTTGCCCAGGATATAAGATCGATTTTGGATATATTTATGCTCACGATTCATGAAAATATCGATGATTTTGTAAGATTTGCTCTGGTTTATTTAAAAAATTTATTTTTATTTTGCGTTACAAGAATCAGAAAACTTAAAACAAAATAACACATATATTAATAACGTCAGTTATGTTTTGATAAATAAGGGATTTTACATCGAGTAAAAGGAAGAAAAATGTCGAAAACAGGTTATATTTCTATAAAACGCCTTTTAAGAGCTTTTCTTTTTATAATTTTCCAGCGGACAATCTCTCTTTTAAGGACCAGCAGTAATCTGCCATCATGTGGCTATCCCATCGACTCTGATACCTTTCTTCCATCACTTTTAGATCCTGGTGGAACCGCTCTCCCTGTTCCTCACTATAATTTCCTAGATTATCCGGAAATTTGTCCAGATGATTGCGGAGATAGTGTAACTTGATACTCATATTTGCTCCAAGAGTCTGAAAGTTTGTCAGCATACTTCGCACAATTTCTTCATAATTTGGTGCTTTATGGTTACCTAGGAAATTTTCAACTACCAACACGAAACTTTTCCAAGCTTCACTTTCCGAATAGTCATAGCTTTGATAAAATCTGTATCTTTCATCAATTGCCGTATTTGAGGACCATCAAATATTCCATCTTTCAACTTTTCCATACTAAGCTTCGGAAATTTTCTACAAATGTAATTGAAACAATTTCCTTCCTTGTCCAACGCTTTCTAAATTGCTTCATCATTCCTAACTTGATATGTAATGGTGGAAGTATGATTTTGTCTCTGCTTACCAACGGCTCCGTGATTACATTGGCTTTACCGACCGTTAAAGAATTTCTTACAGGCCAAACATCTTGTTTCCAATGAAGTTGCTTTGCTCTAATTTAAGGGTATTTCGTGTATCCACTTTGTTGACCGAGTAAAAATTAACCATTTTGAAATCCACGCAGATCGACCATTGATGCTCCGAGTAATTAATTTTTTCTAAAACTAATTTTATATTTTCGTATTCTTCTTTGAGTTTTTGTAGAATGGGCAATCGGAATTGATGCATATTTATTTCCATTGTGCAGTAAGACGCATTTTAAACTTCTTTTACAACTGTCAATAAATAGGCGCCACTCAGTAGGTTTGTATTCCTTTGAGCCCATATCCAGAAGCAGCTTCGCGACATCATTACAGTACACTAGTTCCTCATTTTCACTAAAGTATTGTAGTAACTCACTTTCGCGTGTTCTATATGTGGTAATTGTTACCATCGGTGCTAATAAATTTCTTTCTTTCAATCTTGAAGCTAACAGTTCCGATCCTTTTTTGATAAATTCAGATCACGTATTAAATCACTGAGTTCATTTTGAGAAAATAACTTTGGCGTAGATGTTTCACCCTCCGAATTACTTTTGAAACGTATATAGGCCGCTGAAGATTTTCATTGTGTAAAACAGGACATTTTGTAGACTGTAAATCTGGATATTTCCACGTTTGGTTTCGATTAAAACCTTTCGCATCTACTACGCAAAAGTAACAATCATCGAAATGATTTTTAGGCTCCATCCAGATCATAGGAATACCAAAATCTAATCCAGCACGTTCTCCTTTCCTCCACAACCGTAAAGACTCAACACAAGACTTACAGACTTTATGAGGAACCCATGCCTTATCTAATTTATCCATTTTAAAACCGAAATATTCGGCATAAGTCTCCTTGACGAAGTCTGTGATATTTCTCTTTCGTTTTTCGTTATATAAACCCCACAAATATAACAAAACAAATCAGTACTATATTTACACTTTCTTCGTGATGAACTCATGTTTTAAAAGACAAGAAAAATATATTAGAATGAAAATTCAGTAAACGAAACAAAGTATTGACACACGGCAACTTATACAGATGCACGTCTAAGTACTTCAATATGTCGAATAACTGAGATCAGCTGTTCTGCTGGATATGGGCCTAAGCGCGGGGATCACGTGATATTTGTATGCGCGAAAAGGTGCGCAGAACCTAATCATAGTTGGAAAATTTTTTTTTTATTGCAATCAAGCCGATAATTGATCAAAATATAAGATATGCAATATAATCATGAAAACAAGAGCACATCCAATAATTTCATGAATAAATTCGTAATCTGGGCACTTGAAAACATCAAAATTTGTTAAGATATCCAGGGCAACAAAAAATTTTTTTTTTTTGTAGAGCTGTGTTATTAATTGGAATTAAGATGAAACAAAAAGAAGATTTAGATTTAATAAAATTAATAAATCAAGAAACAATTCAAGATTTTGTTGATGATCGCAATGAACTGAGAGCAAGTGCGAAAGCGAAGATTTTGAAAACTCAAGAGGAAAGCCGTCATACATACAATCTTCAAAGACGACCTGCGACTTCATATCAACCAGGCGATTTGGTAGCCATCAAAAAAATACAAATTAGGAGAAGATCCAAATTGTTACCGAAGTTCATAGGGCTGTACCGCATAGAACGAATAAAGAGTTACGACAGTTACGAAGTTACGATGGAAGGTTTGCATGACGGTCCCTATCGTACTACAACATGTGCCGAATTTATGAAACGATGGTTAGATGCTAGCGATTCATCAGAGGGCAATGAATCACAGGATGGCCGAGCTGTAGGATCCTGCGTTCGTTATCGCACGATGGTGAAGGAAGTCGCGCAAGAGCCAGTAGACGTAAACGACGTATTTTGGGACGATTATCATTTTTCTAAATTAAATTTATTTATGTATTTTTTATGCAATTTATTTTGTTTATATAAAGGGTGATTGTTTGGAACCGTACATTAGAAGAATCTAGGGATGGGGATATCGTATGGCTCTGAAATTTTGTTGTTGGCCGAAGTTCGTTGTGATCTTTGTACTAAAAATATTTTCAAGATGGCGGCACTTCTGGAAATACCGAAGTGGACACATACTCTCTTATTTCAAATACGATTACATATTTTTATGGCTTTTTGGTTTTAGCAGTTAATTTTAGATGAATTTTTATCAGCATTTCCTATACCTAACTGAAGCCGTTCTTCAGATATTTTAACTTTTTGATATTTTTTTACATTTGTAACGTCACGCTTGACGTCATATACTGTCGTTACTTTTGCAGATATAGCCCTAAAATTGGGACGGTGCACAGCAGAAGTATTATTATTTTATCGCAATTACGCAAAATGATATAGCTTCTACAGGGTGTCCGAAATTTAATTTCCAAACAAGACAATTTCAAACCACAAAAACTTTTTTTTTACTTTTTTTTGTCGATTTTGATACAAAATTAAATAAGTAATCAATAATTAATAGCATTTCCTATACCTATCTGCCATCGTTTTCGACTTATTAATGATCTTTACAAAAGTTGAGAATTCGTTTGGAAATAATTGAAAAGCCACGCCTTGGAAAAAAATTCTCACATTGTACTAAGTCAAAATAAATAGTAATTGTCAATACTGCTTATCAATAATTGTCATTGTTAAATCATTTAAGATGGAAAATCAACAATATTCAAACACAGATATTTTGAATTTATTTTATATCCATCGAAAATGTAATAAAATTATACAAAGAACATGCCGTACGTTTAATGAATCTGCAATGAATCAGAGAAAATTTCACCAAATACAATTGAACTTCATAATGTATGGAAGGGTAATATCTGCTAATGGTCGTCAAAAACAAATGATGAAAATAATGAAATTAAGGTGTTAGGATATTTTAATGCACAGCTACTCATTTACTAAAGTGCAGAAACTTCACACAAGAGACGATTCAAGGAGAACTGAATATTGCAAAGAAATGCTTTTAAAAATACAAGAGGATACACTTTTTCTGCGAAAAATCGGGATGTGGATCAAGCTAACACAGAATTTCGAGGATAGCTGGATTGGCTGCAACAGTCTTATACGTTGGCCACCAAGGTCACCTGATTTGACGGGGTTTCATTAAGAACAGGGTTTATGAGGGCCCAGTTCAAACCAGAGAAGAATTGAGGGAACGCGTCAGGGTAGCATTCTGTCAGTTGAATCTAGAACATATTTACAAAGTCTGTGCATAAGCTGTTCATGCAAGGATCAACCGTTGTTTACAAGAAAATGGAGGCCTATAGAGCATTTATAGCATATTTATTTGTATATTAGCTTACCATTGATTTAGTTAATTATCCGTTTCTTTACATTTTGTTAAAACATTATGTTTTAATAAGTTTTAGTTTTTTGTAGTTTCATCATTTGTTAGAGGTTTTTGACGAACGTTAGAAAATTTTATTTAATTTTATTTTTATTTTGACGTACAATGTGAGAATTTTTTCCAAGGCATGCTTTTCAATTATTTCCAAACAATTCTCAACTTTTATAAAGATCGTTAATAAGTCGAAAACCATGGCAGATAGGTATAGGAAATGCTATTAATGATTGATTCCTTATTTAATTTTGTATCGAAATCGATAAAAAAAAGTAGAGCATCGTATTTAAAAAAATCGAGTTTTTGTGGTTTGAAATTGTCTTGTTTGGAAATTAAATTTCGGACACCCTGTAAAAGCTATATCATTTTGCATAATGGCGATAAAAAAACAATACTTCTGCTGCGCACCGTCCCAATTTTAGCGCTATATCTGCAAAGGTAACGACGGTATATGACGTCAAGCGTGACGTTACAAATGTAAAAAAATATCGTAAAGTTAAAATATCTGAAGAACGGCTACAGTTAGGTATAGGGAATGCTGATGAAAATTCATCTAAAATTAACTGCTAAAACCAAAAAATCATAACAAATATGTAATCGTATTTGAAATAAGAGAGTATGTGTCCATTTCCGGTATTTCCGAAAGTGCCGCCATCTTGAAAATATTTTTATTACAAAGATCACAACGAACTTCCGCCAACAACAAAATTTCGGAGCCATACGATTTCCCCATCCCTAGATTCTTCTAATGTACGGTTCTAAACAATCACCCTGTATAAGTAAATAAATTTCTTCAAAGACATAATTTGAAGTGACTATAAAAACAATTATATTACTGGAATAAAGCAGCATAACCATTTTTTTTTGGCTTGCAGTATGGAAAGTAATCGCAGGAACACAACTCTTCTCTTACCTCCAGTGCAGCGTGGGAAATCCATTAAAATTACAAAAACAACTTAGACCGTTCAAATTTTAAGTGAAATGCGTGGTCGCTTATGGTGACAGTCGATCGAACATAAATATAACAGTCGAAAACTACGCTCAAAAACATAGTCGACCGCTACATCAAATTTTGATGTAGCGCTCAGGTAGCAAACATGTTCAGCTGGAGACTTTTGGTAGCTGAGCTGCTCCGGAAAGCCCAGACCTAGTAAACGCAAAACCAATGATTATAGGTACAAGTACAATTCATATCGGTTAGTGTATTTTGTCGGAACAATAAAGTGACTCGAACACTACGTCCTTCACATACATATTATATTTTTAGATACCTACATTTGATAGCTTTTTACAAATTCTCTATAGTATCAAAATGATAAGACTACTTCAATAACAATCATTTTCAAAATTTATGAGTACTATAATTTTTATTATTTGTATTTATTAATTTTAAAGTTACACCGGAACAATACTCCAACTTTCCAAATTCAGAACCAAGTCCATATTCAAGGTTAATTAATACAAGATGCTGATGCCACTTGATGTGATTGATGAACAACTTATCTCCTCTCAAAATTCGATTTGACACTTGTTACGTAACCTTCTGCCACAGAAGTGGGCTTCAATCCGTCACGAATTTTAAGGGTTTGCTAGCTCTAAGGACAACACATTCATTCCCATCAGGTTAACTCCGGTCATGTCATAATTCTTTTTGATATTCGGGATTTTGATGGTCATTATTTTGTTTTTCACTTTCACTAATATCCTAGGGCACCTGAGACAATTATGGCAGGAAGAAGTTATCGTTTTAAAACAATTAAATAGAAGTTTAAATTTATTCATCATCTTACGCTTTTAATAAAATTTTAATAATATCAGTTTCGGATACTTGACGTAAATATTTTCCTTCGCAGCTAGAGTGATTTTCGACATTGGATATTTAGACCAAATCGAAGAGGGTTTAGAGCCTTTGATAAATAAAATAAAAAATAGACAAATTACTCTGTTTCATTTAACGCTTTTTTTGGAAATTCTTCGCTTAGTAACCGTGTAATAAACGATCTGATTATTTAAAGTCTGTATACTATTGGCGCGGAGTAATAAATCATAATTGCTTGAAATAATTCTTTATTTTCTTGTGAAAGCGGTACTTCTACGGTTAAGTAAAAACCAATAAATTCTAACCAAAATACTATCATTGTGCCGCTCTTGCAGCATATCGACCCATGTAGGGTCTGAGAACAATAGTTTAATCTGTGTAAACACGTTGCCATCAGCCCAGGTACTGACGAAACGAGAATCATAGCCGTAGATGTGGGTATTATACCAAGATACAAAAATAATGGTATATAATACGTAAGAAGTAAAATTTGTAATGTGATCTACTATACAAATAAAATAAATAACATATAAAAGGTAGATTTTACTATTATAATATATTTACCTACTAAAAATATGATTTTCCAAACGTATCAGGTACCTACGCCACTGCAATACGGGAGATTCGATAATTCTGACAGGTTTATTACTCCGCGCCAATAGTGTACTGAGTATAGTACCTAACACCATTTTAAAATTTCCCTTAACCATTAATATTATTTTGCTTATGTTGCGTAGCTTTCATTATATAGTTTTGTCTGAATTTGGTAATAACCGAGACAATTGTAGTTAATAACTCCATTTTAGCCGTATTTGTAAAACTGTAAATGCATCTGCTCAACGTTACACTGAATACTAGATATGCTTACCACATCCGATAATAGTATATTATGCTACTAGGGTAGAACGCATTCTTTTGTGTTGAGCGAAGGTATTGCGGCCGAAGCGCAGCTGAGGCCGCAAAATACTTTGCGAAACACAAAAGGCGTTCGACTCCGTGTAGCATATACTATTTTTCTTCAAGCGTAAAAAACCAAATTCTTGAAGTAATTGAGGTGGTTTTAGAATGAATAGGCAACAGCGTTAACTCAACTTTTACAACTGTCAAACAACATTATTTTTGTTGTGTGTATTAACACAGTTTGTAAAAGGAAAATTTTTGTATTAATTTGTAGAGTAAGAAAGAAAGCTATAATTATTTAACAATACAACAATAATAATAATTAACTCTTATTTCAGATGAAAACTTAAAACAAACATTCTTTTGTAGTAACTATATAGTGGAAAAAATACCTATTTCTTATTTATAGTAATATTAAAGGTACAATTTTGTAATGTCGAGTTAATAATATTTAATCCACTACTTGCTGTTTTAGAACTGACATTGACGTCATTATAGTCGTGATGGATTTCATATTCACTTGACTGGGATATGCTCGATGTTGCGGTGGAAGTACTAGGCCTGTTAAGATCACCTGATGTTACGGTAGATGTGTTACCTTCATCGCACCCTAATATTCTATTGGCAATTTCACGTTTGTTTGAAGAGTGGTAATGTCTCCACCATTGTCAACTAACAATGTAGCTGAGGTTCGTCGCAGTGTATGACCAGTGTATTCCTCTGGATTAGGTAGTTTTAAAAAGTTGCCACTTGTTTTGGTATACCTGAAATTTTATGTATCCCCATAACGACACGGTGGCATCTACCATTTTGGTATTTTAAAAAGAATCTTGTTATGTTGATGTCATTAGGTCGAAGTGTCATATATTGTCTACATAAATTTAAATAAAAATCTCCAACTATGGTAAATGTCCGTGACTTATTCGTTTTAGTATTAGGAATTTTTACTAGTATTATACGTTCCAGGTCTTCGATATCCTGTATTCTTAAATTGACTAGTTCGTCGCAACGACATGCCCCACTAACTCCGAATATTAATACGATCTAAGAAAATAGTATCTACTTTAGCGATTGAAAAAGTTATATTTGAAATTACCTTCATGGCCAAATATTCATTGTTTGGCGCATTTTGTAAAAAGTTATTAAAATGTTCTTTTGAGAAAATTTTTGCTTTTTTGGTTGATACCCATCAGCTTGGCGCTTCAAGAAGGAAATTAATTTTGCGTAATTTTTAAGTTTATGTCATGTTTAATATTTAATTGGCACTTTAGCATGGAATATTGTGCCCATAATGACGAACTTTTCATAGTTTCCGCCAAATGGGAAAAATACGCTAACATAACATTTTCTGTGTAATTGATTATATTATTTTCTTGCCCCCATTTCAAAAATTTATTGTAAGCAAAATCATATATTTTGCGCGATTTGTTGGGGATCAAATTTTCAACTAAGGCATCGGCGATTTGTTTTATTTTAGGTGGAGTTCCTTCAATTTGCGACATTTTTAAAAGTTTAAATTTTAAATGGCGTTTCTGCTTAAAAAGTGCTAATACCTCTACCGGCAAACTAAGTTACTAATTGAGCGTAAAATAATAATATTATTGTACGCCGTAAAATAATGTAGTCGTTCTATATATTCAATGCGGTATAGTAAAATTCATATTTTAGCTCGCTTGAAGAAAAATAAATAGTCCTTTAGATTAATAAGCGGTTCAATTGGTTTGAAAATGCAAAGAACGTGAAATTACATTAATCAATTTTTTAAACTATAAGGCAACACATATTAGTTTCGTTATGTACGATCATAAATTTGTATTGATTTAAAATTTTGCAACTTACCGTTTAACTTAACTGCCGACCTAACGATTAATTGTCCTATGGTTAAAGTAATTACGTAGTCAATTATATTCTAATATCATTATTTCCAAAAACTTTGGGGTTGACATCACTACTTTGGCATCACACATACACCAAGTTTAACATCGGAGGTTAGAGTGGTTGTACTAAATGGTTTTATATCTTACCAAATTTTAGGATGTAAAATATAATTATTTATCAGTATGCAATTTAATTAACTAACAACACAATAACAATATAGATATTAACAATGTAATGTTCAATGTATTTGAATATATACATAAAGCAATATAATTCATAATCAAAGTAGGTGCTAAAACAATCTACTTTTAGTCAGTAGTTACGAAAAGTAAAACTTCTCATATAGTGTTCAGATCTCCATCTTCATTTTAAAAAGAATAATGTAACTTAATGACGTGAACAAGTTTAAGTGTGTGAACAAGTAAGGTGGTCTGTTTGGCACCATTACAACAAAGGAAATGTGTATTAAATAAGTGATATATAAGTGTTACACTTGTCAATAATAAGGCCTTACAATTAAAAAAAAAATCAAGGAATACTTAAAAAATGCTTTTGAAATATCTGTCTCTTGTAACTGCAGAAAAAAACTTACTCTATTGTAGACTAAAGAACATATGGAAAGTTCAAATGTGAATTTTGTAAGGGTGGTAAATGACCTTAAAAGCAACACATTAGCCACTAGTACACAAATTTTAAGTAATTAATTCATACCTGACATCCCACGAGAAATAAGTAGTAATTTCTTGAAATCCGTAATGGATGAATTCCAAATAATGGTGAAATATGTGTAGGGTGACCTCGATGACATTTTCATAATTTTTAAATGATTGAACGTTATTGCAGCTGGCAAAATAGCCTTCATGTTGACTTGACCGTTAACAATGATATTCGTAAATTAGCGAATTATATGTATAATTTCAGCAAAATAGAAAAATATTGAATTAATACAAATAAAACCAATGGACAAAGCATGCAAACCTTATTTATCTAGGTACTTATTCCTCGTTATGTTTGTGTCAAGAGAATAAAGGCATCTATAGCTGTCAGGTATTCTTATGATTACAAGAAGGGTGCTAGGGAGTGTTGAACCAAATTGGAGATGTCGGCTGGCGATGTTATGGGAAAGGACCAGGCCTCTAACTAAATCATCTGCTTCAATATTGGTTCCCTTATCAGGATTAGGATTAGGAAAAGAAGTTTAAGCCGAAACCAAAGATCAAAAGAACCCTAACGACCAAATGACTACCAACCCCAAAACACCCATCCTGACTATAACCACAGTAAAAAGATATACAGTGTGTCCGTAAAGTCCCGGAACATGCGATTATTTCGAAAACGGTATTTTTTTTAAAACGCTGAAACACGTCAACTTTTTAATTTTTCTAGCAATATTTTAGCCTACTTAGTTGTTCCAAAATTTTCCGCATGGCGGAGCCACAATCAAAGTCGTATTTTTTTTAAATTACAACCCCTGTTTTTTAATACATTTTTGGAGAGCTACCATTGTCCTGAGTACAATGATGTGCCACATGTGGGGGGTTACCTTAACAAAATCGACTTGTTGCACTTACTGTCACTTTGAAGTTTACTGGTTATTTTTAATGTCAATCATATTTCAAAAACATCACTTGAATAGTTAAACTTGTTGGCAAATAATTTTGAAATGGCTAATCGTCTTAGCGACACCGATAGGATACAAATCCTTATGATGGTCGGTTACGGTGATCGGAGAAGAACTCTTGATCAGGTTCGCACGCTGTTTAATCAAACGCATCCCGATAGGCAGATATCAAAATCAACGGTAAGCAGATTGCTGCAAAAATTTGAGATTTATGGTGAAGTAAAAGACTTGCCAAGATCAGGTTGACCATCTTTGTCCGAGGATGATCAATTGAACGTTTTGCTGGCAATTCAGGATGAACACCAATCGACATGTCGCCAAATGGGCAGGGATCTGGGCATATCTAAAACGTCAGTGCATAAAGTTCTTCGTAAAAACAAATTTCACCCTTACAAGGTAAAATTAGTTCAGGAGTTGTCAGACGACGACTTCGATCGGCGAAGTGAATTTTGTGAAACGATGCAAGAACTTTGTAATAATCCACAGCCGAATTTTGCTCACAACATTGTTTTTTCTGACGAGGCATCTTTTACATTGAATGGCATGGTAAACCGACACAACTGTCGATATTGGTCGGATCTAAATACTCATTGGGTGGAAGAAGGACATACCCAATATCCACAAAGGTCAATGTTTGGGCGGGCATTGTTAGAAATACGATCATAGGACCGTTTTTTATTGAGGGAACCTAAATGGACAACGTTACCTAGAACTACTGCAAATGAGGTAGTCCCTGCTCTTATTCAACGCTTTTCAGGGCCACAGCCAGGTGAAATTGATCCTCAGATTTGGTTTCAGCAAGACGGGGCACCACCACACTATGCATTGCCAGTAAGGGATTATTTATATCAGGTGTTCCCCAATCGCTGGATAGGTCGAAGGGGTCAAATCGAGTGGCCAGCGCGATCGCCCGATTTGACCCTTTAGACTTCTTTTATGGGGACATCTTAAAAACCGGGTCTATGTAAACAGACCTCAAAATTTGGACGATCTAAGACACCGCATTTAAGCTGAGATCCAGATGATCACTCCAGCGGTACTAGCAAACGTACAACGCTCATTTGTGGATAGGCTGGCCTACTGCCAAACAGTTAACGGTGGCCACTTTGAGCAACTACTCTGATTGGCTTCTCAAAAACAGTAAGTGCAAGTTCCAGTGTAAGTGCAAGTGTAAGTGGAAGTCGATTTGTTTAAATTTAGCAAAATACCAAAAACCTGTTTTTTAAAAAAATTTCTTATGTAACCCCCACATGTGGCACATCATTGTACTCAGGAAAATAGTAGCTCTCCAAAAATGTAATAAAAAACAGGGGTTGTAATTTTAAAAAACCTGACTTTGATTGTGGCTCCGCCATGCGGCAAATTTTGGAACAACTAAGTAGGCTAAAAAATTACTAGAAAAATAAAAAAGTTGACGTGTTTCAGCGTTTTTTAAAAAAATACCGTTTTCGAAATAATCGCATGTTCCGGGACTTTACGGACACACTGTATAAAGAGAAAGGGAGAAGAAAGTAAAAATAAGAACAAGCACACAACACAAAGGTTTACTTTATGTACTGCCAGCAAGAAAGGTGACCATCCCTTTGTCAAATGCTCAACCAACTACCCGTAAATGATGAACACCGATAAAATGAGTTGTCCGTCCAAATACCCAAAAAATAATAATGGTCATAGAAATATCGGGATATATCCTGAAATTAAACAGGACTACCGGAATGATAACCTCCTAAAGAAAAAAATTGACTAATATTGAGCCGAATCGAAAAAAACAATTACGCTACTAGAAGACTGTCTTGCAACCTTAGCAATTGTGAGTAACGAGAAAAGGAACCAAGGAGCCGATGCTGAATATAAGAGTCGACTTTCTGTCGGAAATCCTATTTAGGAAAGAAAGTATTCAGTCATCTCACACATCATAATTCACTAGGCTATCACACCAAACTCACAATCCCCAATAACTGTTCAAAATTGCCACAAAGTCAATAATAAAGAAACAATATAAGTCAAGAGATACCAGATTCAAAAATCAGCTGTAAAGCCGTAATAAAGTTTCCAGACAAATCCGTTCAAACCAAACTCAGTTCAGTTTACGTCTCTTACGACGTTTTGAGTAGGACAGAATGATATTAGTGTTCCTAGGATGCCCATCAATTGGCGTATCGGAATTATCTGAATCAACATAAGCAGGATTGAGATCTTTGACATGCCAGATACCAAGAAATCGATGAGTCGAATCTTCCAATTCATAGGTCCATGGAGAGACCGAGCCTTGATATAACAAGGGTCTATAAACTTAGGCGCGAGCTTCGCGTTAAAAGCGTCAGCTGCCAAATACAGAACAAAGATTCGCTTCCATACTCTATCTCCTAGGGTATATTTTACGTGGCGTTTTCGTAGATTGTAACGCGCTTGTTGTTTGGTATACGCCTATTTATTCTTGAGGATAGTATGGCGTAAGTCCCATACAACTTTGGATTAGGAGTAGAAAGGGCGTTAGAGTCAGACGGTTTGTCCGGGTTTACTGAACGATGAAAAGAATTGTCTGCCACAATGTGTTCACGACCGAATAAAGTCAAGTAAAGAGTACAATCGATAACTTAGTGCTTTGCCGTCTGAATAGCACAACCAACATTTGCTGAAGAATTTTAGTGGTTATAGTTGGTTATACCAACGACTTTGAGTAGGGAAGACAAGTTCAAGAGCAGGAGTGAGTGTACATACGGAACTGTATTCGCTATAGACACAAAACGGGATAACAGATCTGGTACGGCGTGTTCTTTTCCTTTCCGATGTATAATGGTAAAGGGTAAAAGCTCTTTCTCTGTCACTGAATAGTGACGTTCTGCTTGTGTTAAAGACCTTCTACGGTAACAGATGACCTTTTCACCGCCCTCACCACGCTGACTTACTACAGCACCAAGACCAAAATTGGAGGCATAGGTTTTGCATGACAAACTCTTGAGAGAAATCGGGACACGAGAGAATAGGAGCAGATACTAAATGTTCCTTTAGTTGACGAAAAGACTGCTGGCATTAATTTGACCATATAAAAGGAGAATTCTTTTTAGTAAAAAAAAATTAATGGAGATGTAAGAATAACAAAGTTAGGAATAAAGCGACGGTACCAACTAGCCGTGCCAATAAAACCTCGAATGTCACTCACGGGTCTAAGTGTAGGAATATCCGAAATGGCTGAAACATTTTCAGGATCCACCAATAACCCATCTTCATATCATATCCTAAGGATCAAAGTTCCGGTAGACAAAACTTACTATTATCCGCACGGATAGTAAGACCAGAAGAACAAAGGCGAGTATAGATTTAAGTTTCAAGTGCTTTTCAAAAATTGGCGTAGCAATGATGATGTAATTCAAATAGGCAAAGCAGACAGGTTCCAAGTCTGCACCCAAAACTTGATCAATCAGTCTTTGAAACGTACCCGGAGAATTATGTAAGCCAAAAGGCATTCGAGTAAACTGAAAGAGACCTCGATTTGGTACAGTAAAGGCAGTGATTTCTTTAGAGTCTTATGTAAGAGGGATTTGCCAATACGCCGAGCGAATTTCCAATGAAAAGAAAATCTACGCAAAAGCGATAGCTACCACCCTTCTTCTTCATCAACACGATTGAACTTGCCCAAGGACTGTTTAAGCGTTCTACCACACCCAACTCCAACATGGTGTCAAGTTCCTTTGCTTAATTGGATCTACATTCGTAACAGTCCGGTGTTGTACAACTTAGCACTGGAGAGATCGTATGAGCAGAGTAGAAGAAAGAAAAATTTGAAGAGTGGAGCGTTATAATGAAGGGGGAAATTGTGAGTAGGCAACAACACGATTGATAGCAGGAGAGTAATCTAGGTTCTAAGGCTATGGTGGTAAAATTTGGTCCAAATTTGCTATATTTTTGTGTTTCCCCTTGGTTGTCCGACGTTCGACCGTAATAGGTATACTAATGGAGACAAGAATAGTTCACTTTACACCATTAGCTACGGTGCATGAAAAAAATTGACAAGGAGAGACAACATACACTAAACCTCGTAGAAGTTCCCATCCCATAGTTCTAGTAGCATCAGAATCTAATAGACCTCGAAAATTTGAGTATTCAGATAAGGTAATTCCGTACCTTTAGCACTAGCGAAGATAAAATCTAACAACACACGTTGTTGTACCTTAACGCCTATGAAAGGAGAAATTGAGACAAGATAGGGGAGAGAGTCCGAGATTGAAGAAGATAAAGAATTAACGATTTGTCTCGTCAACCCTAAGGTCGGTTTTCCAAACCCTGACACTTACTATAGTTACGGCGAGTTACTCCGTGCTCACCACACCCAAAACAACTAAAACTTTAGGTCAAAGACAATCAGGAGATCGGTGTCCTTCTCGTTTACAATTCCAGCACAAAAATGCCGAGAACGTAGGTGGTCGAGAAGAAGTATTCGGAGTAGATGAGGAAGTATTATTCCTAGCATGAGGAAAGCGTGACTTAGTCGAAGACGAAGAGCGCGAGTCATAAATGTACGCTAAAGAGGGTTTGAGTAGTTTCGTAGTTTTCTTAGACGGAGGTGGCTTATAGTTATCCATAGAAAATTTATTGAGTTCGATTTGCTTACTCAACGAGATCAAATGAAACAGGTTCTCGACTGTAGCTAAAACTAATGCGGATTGATATCACGGCATTAAATTTCGCTTAATAATTTTAAGCTGTTGAGCACCTGGAATAGGTTCAGAAAGCTTCTGAAATAAACTCTGCATTACAGCTAAATACACACCGATAGTTTCATCTCCCCCATAGTCCTAGCTTTAATCTCCGTTAGCAAATGAAGATAGTAGTTTACGATTCACTCGAAATAAAAGTAGAGCCATAAATTTGTGAAAGTCTTCTTCACATCCTTGGTTTCGGGTCTTATTCGTTACTACTCTTGCCCGAATGGGATTGGTGGTCGCATCATTGTTACCAGCGTATGGGGTTAGACGATCACAATGTACTACTTTCGGTTTTCCCTCGATAGTTTTTAGATTCGGTAAACGTCGTTGTGGCGACATATATTTCACCACCAGTATTTTAATTATTCTAACGTTCAAATTCTTAAGTTTCACAACATGTACGAGGGGCACTAGAAAAGAAATCTACCTAGCCATGACAAAAACAATTGACACAGTCGAGCATAAATTGTCAAATAGTACAAGTATTCTAATCCTAGTAAAAGTTTCAGCCCCTCGTACATTGGTAATAATAGTTTTCATGTTTATCTAGATCGCACAAGAAACAACCTTGTAAAATATGCATACGCAAACAGTATCGAATACGCAATACTCCCGAGGTATCATGTATCTAACCGTATAAATACCGTAGTAAAAAATAATTTTAGATATACAGTAAATACACTATAGACAGGTGTAATAAGTAGTACATGTACTGGTGACCACGGAATAGTTGATAAAGAGTAGCACCAGAATTAACCGCAGTCTAATTCCGTGTAATGGGTGGTTCGGAATCAAAAGAAGAGCTTATCATTCAGAAAGCCAACGGTAATCCGCCAGTTTCTACAACAAGCGCTTATTTGTGAAGGACCTATGCGCTTACCACGCCAGGAAAGTTAACAAAGCTGCAAACAAACTACAGATGTCCCAACATTAGCAAGTATAAAACTCAATTTTTCTTTGTTTGTTGTTCAACACGACGCCACCGCAAACCTTTCAACCGTTTCAAGCAATTTTCCGCAACATCAATACTAGCCCACGATGAACCGGAACAACAACCACCAACTCCACCAGCGCCTCAATCGACATCGATATAGTTGGAGTCCGCATTCCTCCACTTTGGCTCAAAGATCCACAAATGTGGGTTTTTACAAATATATGGTCAATTCGCATTGGCATGAATCACGGTAGTATACATTAAAGATGTTTAATTGCAGTATTAAAAACAATATCTGTATACGCTGTTATATTCTTTGGTATCACATTCGAAGTAATGAATTCCCTTAATTTATTTTCTCAAAGTATTTGTTCTAATTAAATTTTTTTGTGGTGATTTTGGTTATTAAAACAGAATGACATTGATAATTATATTTTATTTTCTTTTAAACATGTTTATAAAACGTACTGTAAATCAATTCCCACCAAATGGGGAACGTTCTGATTTAATTTTGAAAACGTAAAGTTTACGTAAGTTTCTAGTTAAAAATAGTAGAAACGTTATGTTTTATTCGTAACATAAATTTAATGTGTATTGACAACCAACTGCAAATTTATGACTAAGTAGCACTACCAATTAAGTTATTATTGCTAAACTTATGTTGAATAATAGATTGCTTAAAACATAAATATGTTCATTTTGAAGGATAATAATTGCAAATAGTTTCAAAACATTAGTTAGATTTAGATGTTGTTTTAAGTTTTAAACACAGTTGTTACAATAAACATACTTTGTGTATATTATTGTTTACTTTCATCTAGTAATAAATAATAATAACATTGTTTATTTGTGTTGATGTCCAATTATTATAAAGCATCTACTTCTCATTTACTTCAAATTTTTTTTTGCTTTATGAATTGCTACATTTTAATGTTTGTCTTGTATTATTAATTTGAATTTATCTTATTAAACGTTATTTTCATCAAAAAGTACACATTAATATGTATATATTTATGAAATAAATATTTTGTATTATTTTAACAACATAGTTTTTCCCAAGGTTTTTCTAATCTAAGTGAACTGTAAGTGTCCACTATCCACTAATGTTACATAAACTCACAGATAAAAAACAAGAACCCTGAGAAGGCGGATTTGGTGAGTTTTGTTACCGAAAGTTGACTACCTGAAGTTTTGTTACCGAAAGTTTGCTACAGAAGGTTTGTTAGGGAAGAAGTCTTGTTACATAAGAAGTTTTGTTACCGAAAGTTTGCTATAGAAGGTTTGTTACATAAAGTTTGTTATATAAAGTTTTTTTACATAATAGGGGTTTCTGACTATGCTTAGTCCACTATATTGCAGTTCATGTTCTGCTATATAGAGCTAGAAATCTCAAGTCATCGGCGGGGAAGCATAACCCCGGACCACTTTTGGGGTTCAAGGGCAGGAGCCCAGTCAAACATATAAAACTAAGTCTGGACATTAAAAATTAAATATAAAATAATAAAATATCTTTGCGATTTATGAATATATAAAATATATGTTTTTGCGATTTTAAGATATAAAATATTACGGCGGGAAACCAGTATGACCTCCGGTATCCGCCGTAATTAGTCGACGACATAGTAAGAAGTATAACCTTGCAACTATCGACGTTTTCCTCCGATCGCCGTTCCCCGATCGCACTGCCCCCTAAACAATACCTGCCCCCATCACACTACCCCCGAACAATATCTACCCCCATCACACAAAGATAACTATTATAAACGAATGTTACTTGAAATAATTGTTTGTTTTTGATTGTTTTTGTTTTAAAGAAAGAAACTGTACTAACTGTAACCTACCAACCAACACCGTTTACCACCAAACACATGAAAACAACTTAAATTGATTAAAACAAATTTTATAAAAAAAGTTTTTTTTTTTTTTAAAAGAAATGGTAATAACTGTAACCTACCAACCAACACCGTTTACCACCAATCACATGAAAACAACTTAAATTGATTAAAAATAAAATATTTTTGCGATTTTAAATAATATTTACAAACTATATTACACATATGTCAACAGTTTAAGATCTCACTAAACAAAAGCTAATTTTCGCAGATGTTCTGCAGCAGAGTGATTCTCGTTTCCGTACTCAGTCACGACGAGTTTCAATTTCTCAGCACTTTTTGATATCGCACTTGGGGTGGCTCAATGTTCCCATTCAAAAACTGCTGGATCTTGGTTTCTACAAGGGCTTGCTGACTCTTTAATCCGTTGATTAGTTTATATATTGTAGGGTGAGCTACATCAAGTAGAGTTGACAATGCTCGATTGAAACCCTCGCAATTATTGTTCGTTTTTGGCAAATGTCTTTGTTCATTTTTATACTGACGCTATAGTAAACATAAAAATCATATGTAAAAAAAACTTCTTCCGTAACAAACCTTCTATAGCAAACTTTCGGTAACAAAACTTCTTATGTAACAAAACTTCTTACGTAACAAACCTTGTGTAACACGGTTTTCGGTAACAAAACTTCAGGTAGCCAACTTTCGGTAACAAAATTTCCCATTTCGAAGAAGGCGTGGTTGGTGTCGTCGTTGTTTGATTAAGTACAGGCCAAGCAAAATTATGTACCTGAAAGTTGTGATTGGATAGATACTATATTATCGCAAGTTTTAAATTTTAAAATTAGTTTACACATTTTCTGTGGTTTTTGTTTTATTCTGTGCGCTGTACAGCTAAAGTTTCTAGATTATTAGAGAACCGCAGTTCGTTTGTCCACTACTTTGCAGGTAAAATGGCAACTTATGCTTATTTGTGAGAAGATGGATTTATCCATGCAAGTGGACGTCGTTCATAGCTTTCGATACAATCAGTCACAATTTATTGATATAGTTACGTGTCATTTAATAATTACATTTCCACAACATTTCATGCAACATTTGGAGTTCCACAGGGCAGCAATGTAGGGATACAATCAGTCACAATTTATTGATATAGTTACGTGTCATTTAATAATTACATTTCCACAACATTTCATGGAACATTTGGAGTTCCACAGGGCAGCAATGTAGGGCTACTACTATTTTTATTATTTTTTAACGACATAGTTAACTGTGTTAAATTATCGGAATTATTACTTTATGCGGATGACTTAAAAATATTTAGAGTTGTTACGGACGTCGATAGTACAATCAGACTCCAAGAAGATCTAGATAGAATACGGAACTGGTGTGTTATAAACCAAATGAACTTGAACGTAAACAAATGTTTTTGTGATGTTCTATACTAGAAAAATGAACCCGATAAAATTTTCATATAACTTGAATGATTACGTACTAGTGTAGAAAAATTGTATTTGTGACTTAGGTCTATGGTGCGATGATAAATTAAGCTTCTCTAATCATGTGGTAAATACTGTTAAAAGTGCTAACAAAATTTTAGGGTTTATTATCAGATCCACAACACAATTTAAATCAACTTCGGTAATTACGGCGATATACAAAAGCTACATAATGTCTAAGGTGGAATATGCCAAAATTGTTTTGTATCCATTTTACACCAAATGCAAGCATATGTTGGAAAATGTTCGATATAGATTTTTAAAAATAAAATATTATCGTGAAAATAACATGTAAGTAACTCCTACACTGTCACCAATATTTAAACAACTATTATCACCATATTCTAACAATAGAACAAAGAAAAACTCTGGTCATACTTAGTTATTTAGAAAAACGTTTGATGGAAAAAATTGATAATTCTTGTATATAAGAAAAAGTTGCTCTCAACACCTAGAATACACAGTTTAATAAAATGTAACCTACGCCGAAAACCAATTACCTGTTAAATACTCCAGTTTTCAAAATGTCAAGTTTATACAGGGTGGGGCACTACCAACGAATTATTCTATAGCATTAAAACGACAAATAATGTTAGACATTTTAAGGCATACATATGTTAAGATTATTTGAAACCATATTTTAAAAATATTGTGGATTGTACAGGGTGCTCTAGAAACACGTACCATAACAAAGTTGGGTTATTTTAAATGGATCACCCTGTATTTTTTTGTCTATTTTTGAATAGTACGATAAAAAATAATGCATGTTCTTTAAAATGTCCCTATACCTACTTACTTCCGTTTCTGAGATAAATCGATTTTACCTGATTTGCAGACCCCCCAAAAAAATGCAATAACTTCAAGATAAATAAGAACAAGCAACTTTGGTTTACACCACTTTACTAAAAAGCCTTCGACACCTCTTTTGCAATATTTACTATTATGTTATGATGTACAGGATGTTTTAATTCTACCGCATAACACTAACGACTTAAAACTTAAATAACTTGCTTAACTTAAATGAAACACCCTACATTTCTGTAGCCTGTTGAAAGCTGGAACTAATTACCTTTTAGTCGGTATTAGGGTTACCAACCTCTAACTCTGATAGTTTTCGAGGATATTTAAAATTTGATAGTTTAACAATTTACGATGTACTGGAGTCTAAGTTACCTGTGAAATATCCGCAATATGGATATTATCTTATAACTTTCAGTTTTAAATATTTACCTTAAAAATATTTATTATTTAAAAAAAAATAAACAGAAATGTGCTTATGACTAGTATCCCAGGCTCCAAGAGTCAGTCGAATTACGCACACCGGTCACAATTTACTGATGTTTAACAACAACAACCGTTATTTGGTACATCAAAAATCGATCATACTGTACACATCGAAAAATTTTAACCTGTTAACTAAGAATGTAATACAAATCGCTCTAATAGTAGTACGATAATTTCGAAAACCATTATTTTTAAATTTTTTTTAACAAAGTTACCAATGTTTACAGTGTCATTGATTTTTGCTGAAACTAATAACGGTTGCTGTTGTTTGTGACAGGTGGGCGTGATTCGAGTGACTCTTAGAGCCCGGCATAAGTCATGAGCACATTTCTGTTATTTTGTTAAAAAAAAATTTGTTTAAGGTTAATATTTAAAGCTGGATTGGTCTATACATTAAAAATATTTGCAAGATAATGTTCATTTTACTGATATCTCACAGGTAACTTAAATTCCAGTAAATTGCAAGTTGTTAAACTAGCAAACTTAAAAATAAAAAAATACAGGGTGTTCCATTTAAAATAACCCAACTTTGATATAGTACGTGTTTCTGGAGCACCCTGTACTATCAAAAATATTTTTAAAATGTGGTTTCAAATAATCTCCATATACGTATGCTTTAAAATTTCTTACATTATTTGTCGTTTTAGTGCTACAGAATTATTCGTTGGAGTGCCCCACCCTGTATAATAAATTACCTGACCATATAGATTTATTTCAATTGGAATTTACTAAATTTAAAAATGAAATTCAGATTCTGCTTTTAAAAATAGGATTTAATATTAATTTTAATGATAACCAATAATATATCTAGTTAATTCCTTTTTGTTTTAAATTCGCATACACACATACATTGTTACTTTTATTATAGTATAGATTGTTTAAGTTAATATTATGCTTTAATTGGGATACTTGTTCCTGTTGAGTAATAAACAATATTATTATTATTACTATTATTATTATTATTATTATTATTATTATTATTATTATTATTATTATATTATTAAAGTAAAGGTTAAACAGATCTTTAATCTAAAGAACTTTAAGCACGGATGACGATTTTTAATTTAACATAAATTGTTTTTAATTTAACATAAAATGTACTAAATTTAATTCAAACGTAACAAGGTCTGCTAGGTACAACGTACATAATGCTTAAAATTGAATTTCAGCATATTAAAACACGCAGCTATTTCATAACTTCGGGTTTTAATATTGGTGGAAAACAATATAAAAACGGGTTTTTAGAGTAGGTATTTTGTTAAAATTGATTTTACACAACAAACATAATCGTTTTTAAGGTTTTGATAATAATTATCTTAAATGATGTACCATAAGGAAGGATTCCATCGAAATCTGTTACTGTGAAAATAATCTTCTAGCTTATTTATGATATATATAAAAATAAAGAAAACCATCTTCGGTATGGTGTTACGCCTTTCACAATGTACAGTTTATTTAAACTTTTTATTAAATCACTTGAGCAAATCTAATAAAACTAAAACAACAAACATCACTGAATCATATGAATAAATGATTTGAAATTTGTCGGTAACCCAGTAAACGAAATGATATGTAAACTTATGTTCATAAAATTATGTTGCTTTTAAAGTTTCTCAATAGCACTGACAATCTATCTTTAAAAACATACAATAAAAAGGAAAAAAACCTTCTACTTTCCTCGTGTTTTTACGTAGAAAGTAAAATTACACATACGTGCAGTTTGTTTGTCCTTGCAAATATAAAGTTTTACAATCACGATCTAAAATCTAAAATAGAAAATTATTGCAGCACAGTATTTTAATAAAAAATGTATTCTCGCCAAAGAGAAAGGATAAATTCTTTCATTTTCTTGTATACATTTTAGTATAGATTTCGTTCATTGACCTACGACATGATAATATTTTTGTTAAAAACTCAAACCACAACTCTGTCACATATAGCCTTATGTTAATCCCCATAGTCTCCTTTTATGTTTAGCAAATTTTGTGACTAAACATAATCCAGCGATTCCAGTAAATTGAAAGGGAAAACGAAAACCACAGTTAATAAAACGACACATTTGCTTCTACTATGCAACGTCTACTACAATGAGAGGTCAGACACCAAAGATTTTAGTTTACTCGTCGTGCGCAACAATTAACGAAATTCTATTTAATTTTATATACGTTATAATGTTCAGAAAGACATTCGAAATTTACATGTACTTCGAATGATTTCTGCGTTAATAAGCTTCTGTTTTAATCAAATAAGAACAATATAACGGAGAACAAAAATTTTAATTTAAAGTTTTAACTTGTTCAACAGTAAAAAAAAAATATAAACATTAATTCTTTGTTTCATATACTTATAATTTAAAATGTTTATAATAAAAAATAAGGAATCCGAGAGCTCTTTTTTAATTCTGCGAATAGACTTCTGCGACCGCGCTTTTGACCGACTTACTCCATGGTGTAAGAGGAGTTGCGGGACCTACGGAGGACTGTGCATGCACCCTTTACTGCTTTCGCTCGTATGTACCCAGAGGGATGGAGCTACTATAACATTCGGGGAACACTACTGGACCGGAAAAATTTCCTCTGACCGGATCTTCAGAGAAAGAAGGGCTATTAGTGGGCATTAAAGTCCCACGGAAAAGGCTTCGTGGAAGCTGCCCCTGGTCGTCGACCTTGGTGACTAGTTTTTCGGTCACCCGCCGCCGTGACAAGTCCGTTGGCTGCTTAGACTAGATAAGAGGTAGGACTCGTAATCGTGCGCAAATTTTTGTGACCGAGTGCATCCATTTCATCGATATATACCGGGTGACCCAACCAAACTACAACAGTTTGATTGCTCCGTTATTAATCATGATATCGATTTCTGGTTTTTTTATTTTATAGATATCCATTAGTTGCACTTTTTAGTGGTTCCAAACTAGGTAACTGAACCAAAGTTGGGTTTTTTAAATGGAACATTCTGTATATCTACACTTATTTGAATTCTCTGTTAAAAAATAACTTGAGTTTGTAAACATGCTCACAGCTTACACGCTTTGTTATTTCTTGTCTATCTTTTAGCAATTGGTCCCGTATTATAGTCAAAAATTCTGAAACCTGATCCCTGCTGACGTTTTTTTAATTCTATACAGGGTGATCAAAACCACAACATTACCTTTTTCTCAATTTTTTCAAATGGAACACCCTATATACCGATGTGTCATTCGAGTGCGATTTTTAAGAGCTTTTTAACGATATAACACACTTGGGTGTTAGGACCGGAACTTTTTGAGATATTCCACAATTATTATTTTTTGGGGAACTTTCACTCAAGGAGTAGCACTAAAATTGATATATACACATTTCGAGTAAGACAGGATATCTTTCTGGTAACAATTTGTACAAAAAGTTATTGCGGCATTGAAGTGTTGTATTTACGTCTTTAATATGATTTAACAACATAAAATTTTAATAATTTATTTACAACTTTCCAAAAAACTTAAAAGACCAACATTCAACTTCTCCCTAGTTCAGTAAGTGTTCAAAAACATTTCCTTAAAGATCAAGTTTACAGAAATCGACCGACAAGGGCAGAAGAAATGCAAATAAGAATAACCGATGTTTTCCGTTAAATTTTCCACTTGTTCTCAGGTGCGTTAAGCTTTCGTTCGTCCGACGTTCGTAAATGTGCTTAGAGCAACAAGGAAATGTTTTTACTAAACTAGGGAGAAGTTGAATGTTGGTCTTTTTTGTTTTTTTTTAAGTTATCAATAAATTATTAAAATTTGAAGTTGTTAAATGATGTTAAAGACCTAAATACGACAATACAATACCGCAATAGCTTTTTGTAAAAATTATTGCCAAAAACAGATCCTGTCTTACTCGAAATGTGTGTATACGAATTTTATTGTTATTCCCATTTTGGGTGAAAGATCAGCAAAAGATATTAATGCTAATTGTAATTAAGCAATTTCATTAATTTTTATTTTTTAATACTGTTTGTGGAATATACTCAAAAAGTTCCGGCCCTAGTACCCAAGTGTGCTATATCGTTAGAGAGCTCTTAAAAATCGCATTCGAATGACTCATCGGTATAAAGGATAGCCCATTTAAAAAAAAAAATTGAGAAAAAGATAATTTTGTGTTATTCGACCACCCTATATAGTATTTAAAAAACGTCAGCAGGGATCAGGTTTCAGAATTTTTGACTATAATAGGCAACCAATTGCAAAAATATGGAAAAGAAATAACAAAGGGTGTCAGTGCTGTGATTTGTCAAAGACTTTTTTCACAGTAAATGTCAGTTAACGCTATAACAGTTACTGCTAGACACTTAATCATGTATACAAACATAAGTTGTTTTTCAACAGAGAATTCAAATATACGTAGATATACAGGATGTTCCATTTAAAAAAAACCAACTTTGGTCTAATTACCTAGTTTAGGACCACCTTTATATAAAAAGAATATTTTTAAAAAGTGCAATTAATGGATATCTATTAAATAAAAAAACCAGAAGTCGATACCTTGTTTAATAACGGAGCAATCGAACTTTGTAGTTTGGTTGGGTCACCCGGTATACAGGGTTATTCACGGTATACGACACAGAATATTACAGCCAAACTATTGAATAAGAACGGAAAAATATATTTGGGATGGATAGAGACCTATTGGAGTAATATTTTAAAATTACTTTCAAAATATACAGGTGTCCCAAAATACACAGAACGTATCAAAGTTGTGTTTTTTCTTATGGAATGCCTTGTATATTATTACATTTTCAGTTTCTACGTTCAAAATAAGACTGGTGAAAATCAGAGAAACATTTGAGTATAAACTAGGTAATGCCAACAGATAACTGTAACAAGGATTGAATGTTTAAATTCAATTCAAACTTCGTTACAGTTATCTGTTAATTAGTTTATACTCAACTGTTTCTTTAGTTTTCACCAGACTTTTATGTTTTACAATATTGTAAACAGCTAAGGAATTGATTCGTTGAGCAGATAATTGATTTGAAGAGATATTATTATAAAGTAAATTTGTTTGTTTATTAAATTCTTGTGAACTCTATACATATCTATTTCTCTCAAAATTTAGTACAGTTGATAAAATGTACACAATGCAAATCTTCTCCTACTTACAAATACATAATATTTACCTGTCAAAGATATAGCTTACTTGATAAATATTAAAATTGTTACAAATCAGTCTTCATTATAAAAATTTGCATTTTTCATGAAAACGTGAACATTTAGCTATAGGACACTATAATATTGTTTGATAGACAATTACATTTTACATTTGTTGTTGGCATAAAATAGAGGGTGTTCCATTTAAAATAAGCAAGTTATTGCATTTCAAAACATGTCATTATTTAATCTCAATTTGTACACATCCTGTGTATGACAGTGAATTTTTCACAAGTTTTACATAAAATCTGATCAATTCATAGACACTAGTGCAAATTTAGTTTGGAAAAAGATATTAGTTGCTGAGATATGAATTGGTAAAATTGTGACGACTTTTCATAAAATATCTCAAAAACCTTTAGGTTTAAGTAAGATAAACCTCTATAAAATCCATTCTTATTTTGAACGTAGAAATTGAAAATGTAATAATATACAGGGCATTCAATAAGAAAAACACAACTTTGATACTTTCTGTGTATTTTGGGACACCTGTATATTTCAAAAGTAATTTTAAAATATTACTCAATAGGTCTCTATCCATCCCAAAATATATTTTTCCAATTTTATTGAATAGTTTGGCTGTAATAATCCGTGTCGTATACCGTGAATAACCCTGTATATTTCTGCATATTCCAGTGGCGGAACGTACAAACATTATTTGCCATCGTCCTACGAAAGCAAATCATTCTTACAAATAAAAGAGGGGGGACTCGAAATCATACGTAAGTGATTTTAAGTCAATTGCAAGTACAGATAAAATAATAATAATTCAAACTATAATTTTATATTTGCATATGTACTGAATTTATTTCACAAATGTACAATATGTATACACCCTGTTCTACAGGTACATATTCGGAATAAACCCTACTATTCAACTCATAAATTAATTGTGATTTGGTTTCCTTTCTTCAGCATACAATTTATAATTTCATTGGGTTCGGTAGTATACACATGAGCGGGGTTGTTGTTCACAGTCAAGATCGTGAAATTATTTGTTTAAAAGAATAGCGGAAGCAACGGGTGTTTCTACCAGAACAAGGGAATGCTAAGAAAAGTACATCAAAACCTAAAGAAAATAAGTTTAACTTACATCGGAAAACAAGCCCGAATCCTAAATTCACCACCACCATAAAGGTGGGTTTCAAATAGCAGAAGTACATCAACAACAGAATGGTCTTGTTAGAAACTTCTGCAATAAAATCAAGCGTACTGCGTTGCTGAGAAAAATAGAAAAGTATGCTGAAGGCAGGATCATTGTTTACAATGTCGAATCTTTATCTGCACAGGTCCCATTCAAGTTGCATTGAATGGTACGATGACAGTAGCAAGGGAGCAAAAGCTCTTGTTTAAAAAGGACAAATGCATTGTTATAATGTCTAAATCGCGATTGAAGTCTGGCGATTATCACGATGATTTGAAAAATGGTTAACTGAAAAATTCCAAATGTTTAGCCTAGTTCAGTGTTAGCTTCATACCATAATATTTTTACCAAGCCTAGTCCAACATGTGCCTGGAAGAAAGATGGTAAAAATGTTGTTTGAAAAACACCAACCATTGTGTATATGTCTACAAGAAACGCATTTGAGTCCTGGACAACCATACTCTCTTAGAGAGTATGCGGTAGTTAGGCGAGATTGTGAAGTCAATGATCCGGCAAGCGGAGGGGTTGCTATCCTCGTACAAAATCGCGTTAGATTTCGAGAGATAGCATTAAATACTGCACTCCAAGTGGTCGCCGTTGAACTGATCCTACCAGTTAAGGTGACAGTATGTAATATACAATTACCAAACCGAAATTGGGAAATCACAGATATCCAACGAGTCGTTCGACAACTCCCGCTCTCTTTCATATTACTTGGTGATCTTAAGGCTCATAACACGCTGTGGGGTTTTTCAAGAACCGATGATAAGGGTCGTATTTTGCAAGACTGGTTAGAAAGGAATGAAGTAGTGCCACTTAATAGCTGCTCTCCGACACACTTTAATGAGAAATCGAACAACTTCTCTGCCATTGACCTTACCATGACATCGTGCTCACTGGCAGCATCTTTGAAGTGGTGGGTTGAAGATGACTTATACAACAGTGACCACTTTCCAATTAACCAGATGATTCACCGCAGAACTTCTATGACAATCTAAAAGTGTTTTTGGTCTCAATGGGTCTTTTTTAAATCATGTACAATTTTTGTAAAAACACACGCTATTTTTTTTAATCATAAATTAACAATATTAACAATAGAAACACCATACTAAATACTTAATACTTTAAAGAATGAAATAAACAATAAACAAATTTTGGTTGAAAATCCGATGTTTATTCATCCTTATGTGAACTAATTAACTAATTAATATTTAAACTGCGTTTCCGAACAAGCTGCAACTTATAATTTAAATTTTTATAGCGTACAAATTAATTCGGTTTCAAAAAGCAATTTTACGCTCACCAAAATCTAAAAATAACAAAAAAAAAAACGATGCTACAGTAGTCGAATCGAATACAAAATCGGAATCAATTAATTGACAGTCAGCTTTTCGAATATTTGTACGTCATTCCATTGAAATATTGTAGTTTACTAAAGAAATGTCGCAGCATAGAAATTCCAATACGTTTCGTGTCTGATGTGCTCGACTTGTAGGTCGATGCGTTGCAAAACCTAATAACATACTCAAGTTTTTATCGAAAGTATGTAACGTTAGTAACGTCAACATTCGTTGTTGCTATTTTTAAATTGAAAAATTGTATTAGCTACAAAATTTGAGATAACAAGTTTAATTTTCGGAAGTGAACTAATGGATTTTTGCATGCAAAACATTTTAACATAATCTAAATGTAGATAATACATAATTCTCTTGTGTTTAACTTTATTTTAAATTCCGATGTTTATTTTCTTGTTCTACGCACCGCATATTTTTTAAAACACTTTACGTTGAATTGTTTATTTTCCAATTTGCATTTTATTCTCGTTAATGTATTTTCAACGTAGTAATTGAAATAAATACCTTTAAAAGAGGAAGATAGTGTTCAAAAAGGAGAATTTTCTCTTTTTGATGTTGCCCGAAGTGGTAAGGTGGAACGCATAAAAATTTGATAAAGTAATTTTTTTCGTATATATGCTTTTAGCGATAATTCCCAATTTGTCAGATATCGATGCTTATTTATTTACAAATGCAATTACCTTATTAGAAACATTTACACATAACCACTTGCACATTCTAAGAAAAAACAGTTTTTTTAATATAATCGAATCACTGTTTTTGATATTCTGATCCGCGTTTTCTTATAACATTTGATCCAAAAGGGGAATAAAACATCAAAGGAAAATAAATGCTTAAATTTTAAAACTAAGTCACAAAATCTTTGAAAAGAACCGTTAGGCGGTATTTGATTCATGATTTTAATATATAGATATAGTTTATGAATAAACTTTTTCAATTAAGTTTCTTAAAACATTTTTTTAATTAAAAATTGCTTTAGTATTAATGTAAAGTAACACCGATTATTAGATTATCTCTTGAAAAAATGACGTATTTTTTAAAAATAAAAAGAAATTAAAAACGTGGTATAGAGGGTACTATTCTTTTCATTAAAAAAGTTTAAGTCATTACATGTATGCTCGCCAATAATCATGATGAACATAATATTCTTATATTAAAAAATGCACAATAAATTTCATTTACATATCTCGACCGGTTCAAGAGCAATAAATAAATCGCCAGTTTTTAAGAAAAACTTTAACACCCCGTAATCTCTGAAAACGAAATTTTGCGGACATACGTTTATACAGGGTGTCACAATATATGTATTACAGCCTGAGAGGGGTTATAGAAGACAATAAAATAAACAACTTTTTTTAGTAAAATTTGTATGTTAGACAAATAGTTACGCCAAGATGGCGCCCCAAAGTCAAAAATTAACAATTTTTATTGGCTGTTTTTGACAGTCCTAAAAATAATCAATAGTAACTTATAGTATGTTTTTGAATGTCCAATTCAAATTTGACAAAAATTTTGATCTAGAAAAATTCAAAATGGCGGATTCAATTTTCAAGTACAGCTCACAGATAAAAACAAAAGCCCTGAGAAGGCGTGGCTGGTGGCGTCGTTATTTGACAAGTACAAGCCAAGCAAAAAGTATTTAAGTGCCAAATTTAAATATTTGTGGTTAATTCAAATTCTTAAATTTTCGTAACAAAGTTAAATCTATTTTTACTAAAGCTTTATTTATATCAAAACTCTTAACTCAGCGAGCAATTACAATTATTATAAGCACTTTATTATTTTTATTTTTAGAAAAAAATATTAAATGTATTTTAATTAAAAAAATTAAACTTATTAATCTTCCTCGCTGCTTTCTTCATCTTCATCTGACGAACCAGTGTTCACTGTAAAAGTCATATTTTCTACCACTTCATCAAGTAAACCGTCTCGTTCCCACATTTCTTCACCTAAGTGTTCGACGTGAACACAATGCTTCTCCCAATCAGCTTGACTTACTTCTTCGAATGCTTTTTGCAGTAATGCTTCGATGTTACTGCCAAGTTGGGTGACATTGTTCATGGCAACTTTGTGTTTGACTAAACTCCATATAAATTCGATGGGATTAAGTTCACAATGGTACGGAGATAAGCGTGAAACACTATGACCATGTTTTTTTAATAACTCATCTACATAATAAGTTTTAACATAATTAAATTGTTTTACCATCAGTAATAACTCTGCCTTTCGCATTTCAGTTGTTGTGGTATGCCGTTTGTTTCAAGCCATTCCGGAATATTCTGCTTTCGTGCTGATTGAGTCGGTGGTTTATTAATCTGGACGCTGTGATATGGCGCATTGTCCATAATTACAATACTGCTAGATGGCAAATAAGGTATCAGTTGAGTTTCTAACCATCTCATAAAATTTGCATGATTCATATGTCGTGATAATCCTCCGATTTGCTTTGTGATTTAAATATTAATAAAGCATTGTTAACAAACCCGTTTGATCCTCCTGCATGTACAATGATGTATCTTTGACCTGTTCTGTCTGCTCGGTACACCCAGGCTCATCATGGACTGCCAGCATTTGTTAATACCATACGAAGTATGGATATAAGTTTCATCTAAGTATACTAACGGTTTTTTGTTAATTCTTAAAGCATTATTCTCACGTAACTTGCGTAAGTAACAAGATCGCCATGATGTTGTGGCATTTACGAAACTTAAAACCAATCTGATGTAAATATTTCCTTAAAGTATCTGGTCCACCAGAATAATCAATTTTAAATTCCATTTTTGATACTAATATTTTCACCGTTGGCACTTGTTTATCTACCGTGTATACTTCATGCACTGTTCTTTTTAGTATAGGTACTTAAATCACAATCATCTAAACCAATTTCTTCTTGCGGCCACTTCTTTTTCTTTTAGTAGGAGATTTCACTAAATTTTCTTCAGTTTTAGCTTCTTTCCTAAAAATAATAGTAGTTATTTAGTAGCCTTAATAGATTTAAGATTAATTACCTGAGCTTTTTTATGAAACTAATTGATTTGCCAGTAGCCGCTGCAGCGAGCTCTGTAGCCTGTTCTAACGGAAATGCCCACACACCTGCAGCTTTTTGTTGGTCGAAAAAGTCCAGCACGTGTCGAATTACAGTCCTAGCTTCAGAATGCACAGTTTTCTTTGATTTAGTATCCATAACGGGATTACAAAAAAACAACCCTTAAAAAAACAATTTTTGAGGTTAGAAACTATAATAAAATTTGTTTGATTTAATACGTACCGATTGAAACAGTAGTACTGCCAGAAGAGTTTTGAAAAAAAACTGTTGGTTTAAAAGACTTGAAAACTGAATTAAAGCAATTAACAAAGGTAAAAACGCAAAAAAATGTAAAATGTCAAAATGAAACAATAACACGATTTTATATCTTTCTACCCGGTATGTACCTGCAAGCTGTGATTGGATAGATATATTACCGCCACGAGTTTTTAAAATTAGTTCGCATATTTTCCTTGGTTTTTGTTTTATTCTGTGAGCTGTACTTGATGTAATAATTTGATTTAAACGAAAATTTGGTTTTATCGGTTTCTAAATAAACAAAAAAAATGGTGCAGTTCATTTTTGAAAATTTAAAAAAAAATGGCCACGGTCGATTCTTGTCGAAATACAAAATGTCAACCAATTTTGATGAAAATTTACAAAAGTGTACTTTAAAATATTATTAAATGTAACTGTCGAACAGATTTTTAATAACTTTAAAAATAAAAATTTTGTACGACTTTAAAGTTATTTAAAAATTAATAGCGTTTAAATATTATGAAATTTTGCAAAAATGGTCTCTAAATTCTCCTAAAACCAAATGAAATGTCAAAATTAAAGTTTATTTAATTTATAAGCTGAAACTTTAGCATCTAATTTAATACTTAAATAAACAACCTAAAATAATAGGAATTACAAAGGCGACCAAGATGTAATTATAATTTTTACAAATGGTTCCTTATTACGTAAATATTAATTTACCCGTGTTAAAAATAATTAATTTTAATATACCAAAAACACTCCACATTTCGCAATTCAATTATACTTAGAGACTATTTGTGCAAATTTTCATTGTAGTCGAATAACATTATTTCAATTTCTTAATTTGTCTGCCAATTTTAACAAAAAATTCCAAACGTGTATCAACTCTAAAATACCACAAGCATAACTGTCAAACCAATTTTTTAAATCTCAATTCGACCATGATCAGTATAAAAATGTGCCCTCTATAACCCCCTCTCAGGCTGTAATACATATATTGTGACACCCTGTATATAGTCACTGTCATTATTTTTCATTTATATTTCATTTTCATTTAAAGTTTGTCGAACTTATTTACTAACACCCTGTATATACTTTCTTACAACTTTGTGTCTTGCGAATTGGTACCGTTTGTTTCATTCCGGTGTGTTAGAAGATCATTTCACATTTTCTCTTACAAACATTTTATAGTTCACTCGTGCACGCTGACAAGTGCGCTTTGCCATTCTTTCACCTTATTTAATAAACAAAAATATGAGACATATTTATTCAGCGAGCAACTAATTAGCAACTAATTGTTAACTTTTTGTTAATATTTATTTATTTTGTAATAAACAATTTTCCGCTAATAATCTTCTTTTAACATAACTTTAAAATAATTAAAACCGATATAGTAACAATTTTTTTTTATTTTTTTTAACTTTTTAGTAACTATTGACAATTAATAATAAATGAATTGTATCATCGTTTGGTTGGTTGTGTGGGTCCGGCAAAACGGAGCCGGTGTTGTGCCAGTGCCAGTTCCGGTACCATACAACAATGTCTTTCACACTAGACTCTCATATCGGTGCCGATCTGTTTCAGTACATGTTAGACACTCCATAAAAATAATATGTGCTCATACTGCTGTCAACAGATGTTATATTCTAGGGTTATTGTATGTATCTTAGGAGAAAATACCAAAAATGAAGTATAAAAAGACTATTGACTGTGAGATATTTAGAAGGGTCATTTTACACGCTATATATTTACTTAGAGAAGATAATTTTTAATTTATGTTTAGTATGAAAAGTGTATAATCAAATACAAAATGCACTGATCTCTACAAAACCAACGACTATTCAGCAAACAAAACACATATCACAATGTTCTTCATCGCCGTGAAATACAACCGGTTTGTGTGGACAATCGTACATAAGAAACTTTTGAAACCGACAAACCGGAGACCGTCTTTGTTTTGTCGAGTTCCACGCCAGCTGCATAAACCAGAGTCGGCGTGTTCACACACACCAACAAAATCGGTGCCGGTGACAATGCCGGTGCCATGGGATTGTTCTCTTGCGGTTTTATTTGAAAATTTATAGGAAAATGTATTTGATATCATCTCCGTAATTTCTGAGAGTTTAAAATAGTATATTATGCCACAAGTTTTATAAATAGCAGTTTAGACACAAAATTTATTTAGGGATGAGCGAAGCGTTGCGAGACGAGTGTCTAGAGATATTTACAAAACGAATTGCATATTATACTTTTCTACGATCAACATAAAAATACTGAAACTTCTAAATTACTTTACTTCAGCTTAACATACACGATAACAATATAAAATACTGAGGTAACTATATATTAACAGTAACATTAAAAAACATTTTGACAATTAAAAATTAACCTTAAATAACTGACAAGTGACATAATTAATTTAAAACCAAGTTCAGCCCGTTACTAAAATCCGTCGTTGTCAACTTCGTATCGTGACTAAAACGCACAAAACCAAATCTTGCAGTCAATGTGTATTTAAAAGGTTACTTACCATCGTACCATGCAATAATTTATCTTTTAAATGTGGTTATTTTAGTTGTGCCATTTCAGAAATATAACCTCACTTTGTTGTTTCAAATAGAATTATAAAATTTTTAGTAAATAATGTGAATCGTATGACATAATAAATTATTGTATAAAAAGTTTTGCTCTGTTGGTAATACACAACGTATAATCACTCGCCTTGGATGGTTAACAAAACTGAAGTTTGCGCTTGTCAGCCAGCAAGAAAATAGAACTACAGTAATCAAAATGTGGTTGATAATTATTAGAGAGTTTCTGGATGTCGTAACAACAAATACGGTATACGCTAAAATCACGTGAACCCCTTTCTGCGCATGCGTTATGACATATGCGCATGCGCAAAAAGGACTAACATGATTTTAGTATTTACCGTATTTGTCTTTTCGATATCCAAAACGCTCTGTGGTATGTTAAATTGTAGTTATAAATTTTAAATGCTTATCTATACAGGGTGTCCCACCGGGAACGCCATCGATAGATTATAGAAAAACTGTACTTGGGAAAAAATTTGAAAATTTGGTAGTATACTAACATCGACGGGGCAGTTCCGTAAAAATATTTTCAAGATGGTGACACTTCCGGTTATACCGGAAGTAGGTGTCAAGTTGCTTATTTTAAATGGAACATCCTATATATTATTCTATTTTTGGATTTTGCACAAAATTGTAGACACATTTTGTGTATAATGTCCTATACCTAAGTCTAACTGTTTTGGACTTATTTTAAATTTTATGTCAGGCCTAAACAAAATTATAAAATTTTCCTATACTAATGCTTTATTATTTAATTGGAATAGGTTTTTGTAGCAGGAGACCTATTTTAGTGGGCTATGTCGATATTTTGATAATAAATTAATAAGGGCGACAAAAAAGGATTAAAATTAAATTCAAAAACACGTCAAAAGTCATTTTTTTAAATGCAAGCACCATGTTTTTATAATTTTATCTTATTTAGCATCAAAAATAAGGTTGACTTTGTACAAGGTTGTCTATTCAAAAATTCATGGTTTTCGAAATATTGGCAATTTAACATTTTTTGTTGCACAAATGCTATTGATTTCTTTTAATATGAATGGTTATTCCTAGTTGGCCATGATGGCGTTAGAAAACAATCATCTGTCAAGGATATGTCAAACTGTGTGTATCAAACTAAGAAATGCCAACAGTTAACTGTACCGACTGTGAGGAAAGTGCATATCGTTATCAAAGCGATAACTTATTATGCTTGAAACACACGTGTGTCGATAAAGCCAAGTAATTACTTGTACAGTATTACACACGCAACGAAAGAACACCTGGCTTTATCGACACACGTGTGTTTCAAGCATTTAAAGTTATCGCTTTGGTAACGATATGCACTTTAACACTCACAGTCGGTACAGTTAACTGTAACACATGTTCTTAATATAACTTTATCACATTGTCCATAAATAATAAATAAATTTAAGTAATCTTCGTTTGTATAATTTAAGCGTCCCGGCATGATTATTGAAAATTTTTAACAGTTTGACATATCCTTGACAGATGATTGTTTTCTAACGCCATCATGGCCAACTAGGAATAACCATTCATATTAAAAGAAATACAATAGCATTTGTGCAACAAAAAAAAGTTAAATTGCCAATATTTCGAAAACCATGAATTTTTGAATAGACAACCTTGTACAAAGTCAACCTTATTTTTGATGCTAAATAAAATAAAGCTATAAAAACATGGTGCTTGCATTTAAAAAAATGACTTTTGACGTGTTTTTGAATTTAATTTTAATCCTTTTTTGATCGCCCTGTATTAATTTATTATCAAAATATCGACATAGCCCACTAAAATAGGTCCCCTGCTACAAGGAAACCTATTTCAATTAAATAATAAAGGCATTAGTATAGGAAAATTTTATAATTTTGTTTAGGCCTGAAAACGTCATTTTTGACATAAAATTTAAAATAAGTCCAAAACAGTTAGACTTAGGTATAGGACATTATACACAAAATGTGTCTAGAATTTTGGGCAAAATTCAAAAATAGAATAATATATAGGGTGTTCCATTTAAAATAAGCAAGTTGACACATACTTCCGGTATAACCGGAAGTGTCACCATCTTGAAAATATTTTAGCGGAACTGCCCCCGTCGATGTTAGTATACTACCAAATTTTCAAATTTTTCCCATGTACAGTTTTTCTATAATCTATCGATGGCGTTTCCGGTGGGACACCCTGTATAGTAATTCCCAAATATCACGATCACGATTAGTTCTACTAGTTGTAATGCTGCCTCACAGATTCACAACGCCTAAATCCAAATTGCCTTCGCCATTGTTGTTAGGTTGACCTATAAAATCATCGAAAGTATCGTTCATTGAATAAGTATGTATAAGTTATTTTAATAGAGTTTTAATAAAGATAATAAGAAAAATATCAATTTTAAAAGTTTTTATTTCACTTGATATAACGTTTGTTAGGTCATGTAGAAAATTTCTTTTTGCATCAATAGAACCCTATCAATGATAAACTGCTCAAACTTAAAAAAAAAAAAAAAACAAAAGTTATTAGTTTCAAACATTTTTTTATAAAATATTGATTAAATTAATAATTTATTAAAAAAAATTATAAATGAAAAACTAAAAAAAAAAAAAAAAAAAAAACCTACTTTTTTTTTTTTAAAAATTTTTAAATATATTATACTAAAATTTTTTTATTAAAAAAAAAAAAAAACAAAAAATTATAAAATAAAAAAAAAAATTAATTTAATAAGTTGTTAAAAAAATAAAGTCAGCCTACCCATTTGTTTTTGTTAATAACTTTTAAATATATGGCGCAATGCATTCTTATTTATGAAATAAGGTAGATTGACGTTATGGCAAAATAATTTGCATGAGGAATTAAACTTATTATTTTCTGATTTAGAAGAAAGTAAGTATTAATAGTTATAAAAATTGTTTATACGCCCTAATAAGGAATACATGATTAAGATTTCATTTTAAGTCAGTAACGAAGGATAACTTTTTATTAATTTAAATCTTTCTTGTCATTAATAAGCTTGATTGTGTAGACAAAAGAATTTAAAATGTATGAGTAAGCATAATCTAAAATTTGTAAACGTAACAGTATTCAATAAACTTTATAATCAATGATAACACCCACCATTTCAACATCTATCACGTCATGTAGATGATCAGAATTAAATTTCTATACAGTAGCGCATAAAATAAATAAAATTTTAAAAACCACATTATTTAATTATAACTTTGGAACTAATTTTTTTAAACAAGGAAGAAAAAGCATTTGTAATATTTTTGTTCGCGAAATGTCTCTCAACTAAATTTGTCTGTATAACAAAAACTCAACACAAAAGACGACAGTAAAAGTTTAAAACTTTATTTTTGCAAAGCTGGACTTGTAATTAAATTGTTAAACAATCAACATTAAATAAAAGTGAACTTTTAGTAGGTACTTCACCAAACAAAAAATTCCTTTTTGTAACTAATATTCGTTATAAAAAATAGTATCTAAACTATTAAAAGTTTGTTATTATCATAACCTGTCCCAGAAACTGAAAATCAATAAACTTCTCTGTATTTCTGAAGGATGTTGTTTCAGTAAATATTAAACTACAAATTACTAAAATGTTGAGCAGCACTTGAAGTGTATACTTTTAATTTAAAAACTTTTATTATAAACTAAAAAACCTATTACGCGTTTTTATTTTAAAATATTTTGAAAGTAAAATTATTACTCCTTTGTTAATTAATCGAAAACGAGCTTAAATTAATACACGTTAAATTATTAAAGTTGAAATTACTTTACGTACATACGGACAAAATTTAATTTTGTTAAAAACATTTAATTTCGAAACTTCCATTTTTCAATTCTTCTCCCAAAGCAATTTGTCATTGTTATAAAATTTTAGTGCATTTTACAATTCAGAAAATATTTTATAATTACACACACTTGACCTAAAAAAGCACTAGAGACGTATGGAAAGTACTTGAAAAAAAAATTTCCATATGAAAGTGGATAGATATGCGATAGCGCCGCACTTGACAATTAACACATTTTTTATTTTTCTTTTACCAGATTATAATTATTTTAAATTATTTTTTTTATAAAGAGTGGCATTTTAGGTCAATATTATTCAAAGAAGTGAATTTCAGGTATGTTTTAACATAGTTAAAATATTGACATGTATAACAAGAATATTTCCTACAAGTTTTCGATGTGTAGGGGAAACTTTTGGAATTTCCACATTGTTTTCACAATAGTGAATTTCTTACCTTTAATATTTAGACAATGCAGAACCTTTTGTTGAGATTAAAATATATATTTTTAAATAAAAAATTGCAATACACTCTATGTAGATATTCTTAAGTGGAATATGAAGCAAATAAGAATTTGGAAATAAATAAATAAAAGCACTAAGTGTGGGTATCAGATATGATCTGAAAGATTATGAAAAAAATGTTTATCAGTAATTTGAGTAATAAATAATATATGATAGTTGCTAATAAATAAAAATTTATAATATATAAAAAAATATTGAAAACGCCAGACCAGCCACGAAATGTAAATAATGAATAACGTATCATAACAGATGTTTTAAGTTTCTTAATTAATTACCTCAATTTAAAACTTTTAATTACTCAACAAGAAGCGTGGTAATAACGATTACACTAAACTAAAAATAATCTCATCGTACTTACTTACAGTTTGTGAAATGAAGCGTTAAAAAGAAATCCAATAAAAACAACAGCAAACTTTTCTCAAACATGATAATCATTTATCTTTCTAACAGAGTAAATGTATTAAGAAAACATGTTCAAAAATGCTTTGGTAAAAAATTAATATCAAATAATTAGATCTTATTTATAATAATTTCTTATATTTTTGAAAATAATTTATGATTTTTTTTTTGCATCATTCGTCCGCAAAAAAAGTAATTTAATAAATGATATGATAACAGAAAAGAAATTTTCTTTTATGTCCTGAAATTTTTACAGGATGAAAAGTAGCACAAGGTCATCAAAGTTGATATTGAAAACGGAAAACAATTCATTAGTTTGTCCCATCTTCGCCAGTGCTTTTAAAATTGAAACTTAATGACGCTTTTTGTTGATGCTGATATTTATTTCAAACAATGTGCTTAGGTACGCTTTTAGGTGTGATATTGCGTAACGTTTTTTTTTTGGTTTCAATTTAAATAATTAATTACCTTCAGTTGGGAAAATATGTGCTTTTTTATTGTACTATCAAATTTATAATCTCATAAAATACCTTAATTACTTTTCAAAGTATGAAGACATAAATGCCTATAATTCAGAATACCTTAACAGTTAATAATAAAAGTTAAATATAACAAAAGAGTAATTATGGTAATGGAAAACTTATTGAAGTTGAGTGGTGGCAGCAGGTGCTCCAGATTTAGTTGAGTCAGGTATGAATTTTTTTAATTTAAAAACGTTTAGAGAAAACCTTGAAAGCTTCCATTGCATTTTATTCTGCGATATCAGTAAAACTCAACTTTACAATTGAATAAAACTTTGAAGGAATATCATAAGATTTCTTGGAAAAGGTTTTATTTGTCGATTTTTACTTTAAATCGATATCTTAGATTGCTTTACATTTAAGGACTATTTAAACCTAAGTCTCTACTTAAATTGCTAATCTGACGATTTTATTCAATTATTGTGGCAAGTACTTTATACTATAGATTTACTTGAGAGTGTCTTAAAAGTCTATTAACAAGTTGAACTCCTTTTCTCTCTTTCTAATTCAATAAAAACTTAAGTAATATATTTTCTCGTAATTAAAAGTTCTTGAAATTATTTTGTGTCTGAACAATACCTTCAAGAATTTTAATTTTATAATTTATTTAACAATGTCATAAAACGATTAATTACAGAAAAATTAAGAAAGAAAAGCAAATTTTATTATCTACAACTTCTATTTGATTTTTTTTTCTTGCGACGTAATTTTTTTTTCTATTTTTTTAACAAAATTGCCCATTTTTACAAATACAAGTTTATTATTATGGGAGTGATGTGATTAGTTTTTTTGATAATTTCGATTTAGATTGCGAATTTCATGTTTATTTTTTAAATCTCAATAATAATTATATTCACATTTTTGTGCCTAGATCAATTTAATTTTTTAAAAAGGTGATCCATCTAATTCTACAATTTGTATATAGAACCATTATGTACATCTGTTGATTAGGTTTATTATTGTTTGCAAATCCCATATTAAGTTTTTACGGCTATTTGGAATATGTCTTATAAAACTTGTATCTTGTTTATGATGGATGTAATAAAATACATACAATAGAGAAATAACTTCCCTAACTTATTTAATATAATCGAAATAACGCTTTCTTTAATATTCATCTGTGCGATATGATAATGACCCAACAATGAAGTATCTAAAATGTAATATTGGAATTGATCATAGAAAAACGGTTTACGGTTGAGATTGTTAGAAATAAAATTATTATATTACCGCATTTTTCATAAGCATCAGTTATGAGATACAATAAAATTTATTAAGCTATTTTATCTAGACACATGACGATAACTGCTTAGTTTAGGTAGTTTATTAATGATTACGGTTAAATGGCTTGGAAGAAGAAACTAAAAATATGCAATTCGTTAAGTAATTGAATTTGATGTTCATTGTTGTTTATCGAACATAATAATTTATATCTATCACGACAGAAAACTATATGTACGTACAGATTACAGGTAATTTGAAATTTTTAAAAACAGAAAAAAATAAAAATTTAAGTTTCTTATTTTTCAATTATTATATTTCTTGAATCGAAGTTAATTAAATATTTAAAAACAGTGGTAATTTTTTTTTATAGTTGGTCTACTACTTTTGCTTATATAAAATTAATATTTTTACACTTCTAATGTCGATAGCATTTTCATACAGGGTGTCTCACCGGGGACTGCCATTAGCCATATACGGAAAAGTATACATGGATAAAATTTGAAAATTTAGAGAGTGACTAAAAACAAATAGGGCCAACTCAACTAAAATATGTTTAGTCTTCTAACCCTTTCGGTTGTACCGGAAGTCGACATCAACTTAGTTATTTTAAACGGAACACCCTATATATTATTGCGTTTTCCGATTCTACGTCAAATTTTAGGGTCACTTTGTATAACATTTCCTGTAGTTAGGAGTTATAGATTTCGAGATATTAATTTGTTTAGTAAAATTTTCAGAGATGGAAAAGTTCACGGAAATATCTGTAACTTTTTTCGGAAACTTCATATCGGGTTAATTTTTGATTTGTATAAAGAGAATGTACTGTAGCAAACGAAGATATGTCTATAGATTAAAAAAGGTAATACTAAGTGTTTCATATTTGCTGTTACATTTTGACAATAACTTTTTTAAGTCAAATGGAACACCCTGTATTTTTTTTATTTGTTGGATGCAAGTTGAAATTATCTTTCAAATCATATAAGCATTCTTAGGATTAAGACTACTACTTTTGAAGATATTTTCAATTTTTGTACTATTGAGGCGTACCAGATCTGTAATCTGTAACCCAATAAATCATTGTCGAGGGTTGTGATATCTCAAAAAGTAGTAGCCGTAATGGTAACAATGCTTATATGATTTAAAAGAAAATTTCAACCTGCACACTACAAAATAAACAAAATACGGGGTGTTCTATTTGACTTAAAAAAGGTATTATCCTTTAAAGATGTCAATATGTAACAGCAAATATGAAACACTTTGTATTACATTTTTTAATCTATGGGCACATCTTCCTTTGCTACAGTCCATTCTCTTTCTACAAACCAAAAATTAACCCGATATGGAGTTCCCGGAAAAAATTACTGATATTTCCGTGAACTTTTGCATTTGTAAAAATTTTATTAAAAAAATTAATATGTCGAAATCTATAACTCCTAGCTGTAGGGAATGTAATACAAAGTAACCCTAAATTTTGACGTAGAATCCAAAAATGCAATAATATATTGGGTGTTCCATTAAAAATAACGAAGGTGATGTCGACTTGCGGTACAACCGAAAGGGTCAGAAGACTGAAAATAATTAGTTGAGTTGGTCCTACTAATTTCAGTCTTTTCCAAATTTTCAAATTTTTCCGTATACGACTAATGGCAGTTCCCGGTGAGACACCCTATATAGTAATTTCCTTATCGTATGTATGAAATGTGAAATCATTATTTTTGTCATTATTAAATATTTGGGTAGATGTCTAAATTAGTTACTGTTAATTTTAGAAACAGTGATTAGGTTTTCTAAGGAATGTGAACAGTAATTTAAGAAAATGATTAAAAAATACGATGGTTCCGACATCTAGTGCCGACTCGTAGCACGTCCCAAAAGTAACTTAGTCGACAAATGTCTACAGAAACCTTATTATTACCAACCAAGCGTTGGATTGAAAACAATCTCGTAAATTCCCAAATTACAAATGCAAGTAAATACCGAGAATCGCTCGACATCTATTTCGTCCTTTTGGGACTGTTCAAGAGTGAGAGATTTCGAGTTTAAGTTCACAATTAAACATTATTGTGGCCATCGACTTATAACGGTGGGTACAACTAATAAGATGCGACATCTAGTGCAACTTAATACACATGGCAAGGCAAAATGTATATAAATTACGTGTCTTCATAAATCTGTTAAATTTTTTGAAACTTTGCCTGACTGTTCGTCAACCCACTAATTACTTTACTCCTATATGATTTTTATTTTGTTCTATACCGTGTGTATATCTTTTTTGTGGTACAATTTTGGGAACAATATAGCAACATATTTTATTAAATAGATAAATGAGAATAATTTTATGTGGTAATGTGAGTGTTTAAAGTGGATTTTAATAAACAAATAATAAAATTTTACAATGAGTTACGCGCAAAATTCGATTCCGATTGTCGTAATTTTTTTTTAATTAATAAAATTATTATGGATGTAATTGTTAAAACAATTTTAAGAAAGCGAGTGTAATATGTTCAACCTTTTTTTCGAAAAATTAAATTTACTTTACAAACTTGTATTATAATGATGTATTATAAAAAAATACTGCAATCATAATCGAACCCGGGTTTGGATGCGGAAAACATTTCTAAGTAACAAAATTAGCCAATTCGTTCACGAAGGCTGCTTAATAAATGAAAATTCTTTCGGTTAATAAACAAAAATTCACAAAAAATAACTTATTTTACTGACTTTTTGGTAAAATATATCTATCAACATACTTTTCCGTGGAACACAAGGTATATTAATAATAGATAAAAATTGTAACATATTAATAACAAAAGTAGAACGTTAGATACTGTTTTTAATCCGAAATAGTTCTTTAAAAGTTACAATCAAATGCAGAATAGAAAAAACTTATTTATCAAATCTTAAGTTTAGATATGGAAATTAAATTTTGGTAACAAAAGTCAGGCTTATAATACCAAACTCTTATTTTGGTGCATTCAAGGAAAAATTATGAGGGTACTGAATGTATAAAAACAATTTAAAAATCAATTCTTGAAACTGCAAATGAGACAACTTTCATATTTACTAGGAATATTTTACACACTTTCCTGTATGAATTTATAAATAAGATTTACATATTCAAAAATGTTTAATCAATAAAATCACCCAGAAATAAAAATGCTAACTCATAATCTCACATGCACGTAACTTAAGAATATAAATTTAAATTCCAACATGCTTTTAAGTGCAAATATTTTAATCTGTGAAAGAAAATGCTTTCAAAAGAATTTCTGAACAAATCTAAACTACTCAATTCACGCAAAGTTTATTGTGTTAAATTGTTTACCTTTTACATGTTTTTTTTTTAACTATTTTCGACGATACCTTATTCTAAACTTCGTATTTGATATTCAAAACTATGCCAAAGATGAATAGAAATGAATAATAGATAAAATTCTGATCACGTAGCTTTAGTTTCAATAGGAAATTTAGTCCAATTCTTAGTTTCTACTCCAATTTATTATCATTCAGGCCCATGCATTGAATATACCTTTTCCTATAACTGAATTTTGGATCACCCTAAGGCGGATCCAGTTCATTTTATTATACTAAGAATATTTAAAAACTAGGTTGTGTTATACGTTTTGGAAGTTTGAGTTATTGACTAAGTTTCTAAAGGTTATGCACATTATGTTACTTTCGTAACACAGTAGTAGTATGTGTTCAAACTTTTGTAAAAATTGTTTTAAATGGAAAAATTGAAGTTGGAAATTGTGAAAATTACTCTGTACATTGAAATGCATGACGATGAATTGCGATTTGGTTATTGTACATACATAATTTTTTTGTTATTATCATCAATATAAAAGTGAAATGTATATGAGTTTAGGCATTAAAATCAGTAGTGTAATCATTGATCTTTGCTAAACACAACAAAACTGTCAATAAAGTATCCGTATACATAAGAAACATATTATACAAAAATTGTTTAACAGAAATGGTTAGAAGACAGACAAAATGTATGTAGTTGCGGTAAATGGTCTCAAAGTTTTTTGAGAATTCGAGTAATATTTATAGTACTATCAAAATCTAAATCTAAGGTGTAATTATCTCACCAGTGGCGGGAGTTATCTCCAAAGCAGAACCGTGCTCTGACTAAATCCAGACATACTCGTAGGAGTACTTACCAACTATCATTACTAAAACTTTTGATTAAGTGAAGGAGTTAGTCATCTATGGGCTTCTTTATTTGTAAAATTGGTCAAACATGTTCCTAGTGATCAATAAGAGAGGTCGTCTGCTGTATGTCAGGAACGGTTCATTCTATACCTTCCGGACAAAAATTGTCTGGAAAGCACAAGACAAACCGCTGGAAATTCACTTCTAAAACCACTAAGAGGGCGTAACTTGCCCTGCTAGTCCAATAATTGCAATTTTCATCACAAATAAAGTGGTACTTTTGATTAGAGGAAAGTTATCAGTGGGCGACAAGTAAATATTTTCCTGATATATTTTCTATATTTTTAATAATATAGTGGTGTGGGTACTTTGAAAGTATAATTTTTCAAATGCTGATTATTCCGGTTAGGCGCGACGACACACCTTTTTGCTTAGATAATATATTACACGTATAGGTAGATGGCATTTTTGAACAATAAGGTTATATAGCGATTTTTTCACGAAAATTCAAATGGAACTGTAAACGTATAATAAATACAACAGGAAAAGCCATGGAAGACCGAAGCCACTAGCAAAACCACAGTTTGATATCATTGGTCTAACGCCCTAACAGTAGATATTAGCAGTCAAAGTTGAAATTACGAGTCACCAGATCAAATGAGTGAATAAATCGGTAAGTCTCAAGAAGTAGTTATTACTGGGCATCTAAAAGACAGTCACCATGAAAGCAGCAAGAGAAATTCTGGAGATGAACTTGTTCACAAAGTCCCCAACTTTGCCACTAAGGGCCGCAACAAGAATAGTAAAATCAGTGAGTTTCTTTGAAAAATATACCACAAAACCGATACATAACGATATATTCATCTCTCTTGGGACTAAATGTCAAAAACCCTTTGGTTTTCAACATAAGTCAGAATTCTCTCATTTGGTCTTGGTCTCCAAAGGCTCACTGCAAACAAAATTGGAATATTTGTTGACTTTGTAAAACACCAATAATTGTTTTAGATTATTTAATTCGAGATACCGATGAAATTTTCCTAGGAACAGCAAATCTAAATTTCTGTAATGTGAAGAACAAAGAACATAAATTAGTGACCTGTATTCTCCCTATCAAATTTGCGCGTAACAAATGGACCTCAAAAAAAAAGCTGCACAGAGGCGAACATTATGAACGTTTTAGCAAGCATTGAAATGAATCTCCATATAAACTTTTGAACCATTTCTAGAGATTTGGAACTAACCTTTGGCACGGTTTGTAACATATTGAAATATCACGGGATTGTTACCTTCATGTGTCTGTTTTCTATATGTTTTGATTCATTTCGCCATATCCATCTTTTGCAACTCATCTATTTAATTATATTTTTAGATTACGTGTATTGCAACATGAACTTAGTGATCGATCTATGAAGATCCAACTTTTCTATCAAGAATTTTATGAACGGACTAGTAACCAAACCCATTTGAAAATGGGCCTAATCTAGACAAACCTGAAATTAAAGACGTGAGGTCACTGCTCCAGGGCAGAGATCAAAGGTCAGGTCAACTTGTAACCCCGCATAAGATCAGCGCCTGGACATCCTGAACAATTTGACGTATCGATCTCGAAATCGGTTCAGCCGTTTCGGAGGAGAAGACGAACATACAGACAGACAAACAGACACACACACAGACAAACCGGGCCACGATTTTATGTGTGTACATGATACGACTTTCAGCAGTGATGGTGGAGTTGCATTGTTCGTCTACCAAAAAATCCACATTGGATGCAGTTGGTACAATACCAAGGGCGTTGGAGCGTTAACGTTTGGTGTGACATAATTGCGGAAAAACATAGTGGACCACACTTTTTTGAAGGCAGATTGGATGGGGAAACATATTTGAGTTTTTTATCATAAGAACTTCCATTGCTGTTAAAACATGTCAATTTAAAACCAGAAGGCATATGGTATTCCAGCATTTTTCTGGCAACGTACGCATGGATTTCTATCAATGAGGCAGGATCTAGTTTTTCAAATCAGGCCGACCACGAGGGATGAAATAAAAAACAGAATTAGGAATGCTGTCACATTTTTATAAACCGCAGATATAGAGAGCGCTATTCTATCAACTGAGAGAAAGCTCCGTATGGGCATTGAAATGGATAGGCAGGGCAGCTATTAGAACACCTTACAGCACATTACTAAACGTGTTATTTTTTAATTCATCACTTGTTTGTGGATTATTTGTGTAGACTATATCCTAATGAAACCCCAAAGGAAAAAGTCCTGCAGGATGTTGCAGGCCAATCCACGTCACCATAACGAAAAATCACACGGACAGGGAATTTCTCCTGCAGTTCCCTTGGCAGTATGGTAAGCAAAGATTGTTGAGGTCCATATCTTCCAAACGAGGCCATAGAAGGTTATTCAAGTTACCTTATTTGGAAATAATGTAACATTTAAATCTTTAACTTCCTTTTGGGATACCATATACAAGAAGTTAATTGACCTTGGAAAGTTTTTTTTGCGGTTTTTTTTAATGGTGCAGTACTAGTGCTCTTGCAAATGTTGAATCTCCAAATAGTTCCTGAGTTTAATAAAAACAGCTTAGATGGGCTGCAGAAGAAATGTTTTCCAATTGGTGGAGAAGGAACTAAATTTTTAGTAATTTTCCAAAAGAAACCCCCCTATCTTGAAAGTGGTAATTGACAATCGATTTTCTCAAAAACAACTGGAAGCAGGCGCACGACGTCTGATAGAAAGCAAGTGCTCATACCAAATACAAAAATGCTGACTTGTGTTCTATTAGGTAATCTTAGTATAACTTTTTAAGATACATGTTTTTAAATATTTTATCCACAATCACTAAAGAAACCCAGATATGCAAAGCGCATGTTTTGCATATTTTGCATATTATAAGCATTGTTTGAAATATTTGCATCTATCTTTAAAATATAGCATGTTGTGCATAAAATCGAAAAAATCTTGACAATGTACAGAACTTTTCAATTTCTTGTCGAAAATTTATTCACATTACAATTTCATAGTCATATTTTATCTTAAGCGGTGAATTATGTTGACTATTCTTTAAAGCTTATTGACAATAACTTATTGTATTGTAAGTCGTAAATAACTCCATATCCGTAATCCTTAGACCTTAGTTTCCACAAGCAATAGTGAAACCATTGATTATAAAATTCGTAAAGATGCGCAACCTATATGGACGAAATGTGACACAAAGTACGACGAAAAATAGATGGCTCTACCGTTCAATTACGACGAGATTTCTCAGTTTCCCCCTCCATTTTTTTATGTCAGTTCCACCGTACCTGCCTCAATGCGTGTTTCTTGAATAGGAATATGAAAGTGGTTTGAGGTTCGAAGTTACTTCATTGTTACAAGATATTGCATTGATTATAAAATTAGTTACCGTAATTTTTGTGACAATTAGTAAATATGAATACGTCAGTTGCACAAATGATAAAAAGAACAGCGTAGACGCCGTAGACATACGTTTTTTTTTAAATTTCCTACAATAAATGTAAAGCGTACAATGGAGTAGCAAAAAAAATGTGGAAAAATTTGTATTGCGGTTGTGGATGTTGACACTTTAGGAAATAAGTTAATATGTGAAAAACTTTTTTACCCTCCGAAATTATTATAAACAATAAACGTAAATTATTAAGTGTAAAATCAGTGCCTTAATATTCTAGAAAGAAGGTAAGCAAATTACTATTATTTTATTTACCCGTTAGGGTTTTTTTTAATTCCAAATTGATGAGATAAACATGCTTTTTGTTATTTGTTATTGAACATTAAAACTTGTCATTAGAAGCTAAACTAAAAGTTTTGTGTGTAATTAATTTTGAAAAGAATATTCAAAATTCAGTTGACTCGGCATATCTTTTATTAGTGAATTTATGTTATTTTTTTTCTTCTTAGAATCAACTTGCGCATCTAAGCAAACTACAACCGAGGACGTCCTTCTCGATTAAAAAAAAACGCAGCAGATGCATCTTTCCAACTGGATCCGAAGCGAATAAATTGTTTATGTAAATAATAACCACAATTATATGGAAATACATAAAAATGATTTTTTTATCATAACTTGTATTGATGCAAATAAATTTTATTTCTTACAAATTAAATTGTTGTTTTATTGAAGTTTGAAACAAAATTTAAAAACAATTCGCAAATCCAACTATTTGATGCACTAGGATAAATTCGATGAGTGCACGTTTTTATTGTGCACGTGCAAGTTACTTATTTTGCGATAAGAACGGACGTCTTTGGAAACTGTTGAGTTTGATTCTTGAGTCATTCTCGAATGTAGATCAACACCGATGTAGCAAATTGTGGGAAAATAAAGATAAATAGGTGGGGAAATATTTAAAAAAAAATTAAATTTAAAAAAAATTTTTATTAAAAATTTTTTTAATTTAAAAAATTAAATTATTATTTTTTTTTTAATATTTTATTTTTTTTTTTATTAATTTTTTATTTATAAAGTGAATTTTGAAGAAAATATTTAAATGTTAATATAAGTTTATTAATAGAAATATTTAAAAAAATTTTTTTTTTTTTTTTAAAAAAATATTTTTTTTTTTAATATTTTAATTA
>JALBCR010003187.1:200000-305000 GCA_030710515.1 Abscondita cerata
GGACAAACATTTTTACATATGTATTGATGAAACCACCGATTCGAGAGGACGTTATATTGCTCATTTATTAATTGGTGTTCTTTGCGAAGAAATTCTGCCAAAATCTTACCTCATTGCTTCTAAACAGTTAGAAAAAACAAATGCATTGACTGTTACCAGATTTGTACAAGACGAATTATCAAAATTTTTCTTCCTGCATCTGTTCCCGTAGATAAATGTTTGCTCATTTTATCAGATGCAGCGCCATACATGGTAAAGGCCGGGCAAAATTTGAAAAATTTTTATCCGAACTTAACGCATGTAACATGCCTAGCTCATGGCTTAAATAGAGTTGCTGAGGAGATTAGAAAGCATTTTTCGCTTATAAATGATTTAATTTCTAGTGTCAAAAAAATATTCCTTAAAGCACCAACACGAATTCAGTTTTATAAAGAAAAACTACCAAACACTCCGCTTCCACCTCAACCTGTTCTTACAAGATGGGGTACTTGGTTAGAAGCCACATTATTTTATTGTGAGAATTTCTCTCAACTGAAAGATATTATTTCACAATTATCAGACGAATCTTCGCAATCCCTTCAAGATGCTAAACAGTTATTTAAAAATAAGGAAATAAACAAGCAACTTTCATTTTTAAAAACAAATTATAGCTTTGTTTCTAAAACAATAACGCAAATGGAGAAATCTAATTTGTCATTAATCCAAAGTGTCAAACTAATTAAACAGTCGGGGGTTGCTTTTCAAAACGTGACAGGTCACATTGGGGATACAATTTTTAAAAAATTTAAAAATATAATTGAAAAAAATTGTGGATTTCAATTTCTTAGCCAAGTAGCTAATATTTTAATGGGGAGATTTTACAGAATCAATTGATTTAGATCCTGTCACGTTGAGTAGTTTTAAAAATGCCCCTCTTACATCGGTTGACGTGGAAAGGAGTTTCTCAATTTACAAATTTCTATATACAGACCGTAGACAACATTTTCTGACTGAGAATTTTGAGAAACATTTAGTAGTTTATTGTTTTTATAATTAATTAACAACTTGTTTTTGTTGTAATTTCATATTATTATGTAGATGTATTATAAATTATAAGTAAAATAATAAACGTCTATTTTTAAGTATATTTCTATTTGCATATTTTCAACATTTTTGTGCATATTTTGGGTAAATTGTTTGCATATGTATGTGCTATTTTGACTATTTATTGCATATTTGGGTTTCTTTAACAATCACCATATTATAAAGCTTATTATGCCGTTATGAAACGTTTATAACATTAAAACACTAGTTTTTTTATTCTAAAACATTAGTGTTTTGTAATATGTAAATCAAGAAGTAGCAAATTCTTTTCAATTAAATTGGTTTGATTGTGATAAAATATAGTGTGCATTCGTGTTTTAGTGGCATATTATCCCCTTAAGAAAATTAAACGCTCGAACTTCGTTCTCGCGATTAAAAATTCTTGCGTGGATAATCTGCCTACTAAAACACATATACTATAAATAGCTATTTTACTTACTTTACTTAGGTTAGGTACGTCAATCTCAAAAAAGGGAAAGTAATGTCAAAAAAGAACAAATGTTTTGCACTCCCAATCCGAACTGGAAGCTTTCGAATTGTTGGTTCACAAATTTTACTGTTGGAGTTTAATCAGATGAATAAATGGATTAAATCACTCGATCATCTGTACTTTCTCAGTTGAAAAAAGTAGACAACAAGAATTGATGAAGATTACTGGTCACAATAACTCAAGTATCTAGAATTCGATATGGTTCATCATGACTCTGTTGAGAAAATGAGTTAAAATACCACTACACTTATGAATAGAAACAATCTTTCAATGGATGATGTTATTCACTTTCTCTTAAAAACTTTCTTTAAATAATGCAGTAATGTTACATTTAATAATTTTACACTTAAGATTGTACCTTTAATCAAAAATAAATGTTATATGGTTTGTGTAACGTATTAAATGTCGATTATGACCACTAGTGAAAATTGTCGTCACAGTTTCTTTTGATTGAATCAAAAACATTAAACTTTGCTTTTTCATTGGCCGCTTTTTCAACGTGCGAGTTGAATAGTTGGGGGTAATACCATCCGGATAAACTTATTTTATTTTATGTTGTCACAAGCTCAAATGGTATTTGATAAAACAATTTAATGAATCATTTAATTAAAAATTAATAAACTATTAAGGCAACTTTGTTGGCAGATATGTTAGCAGTTATATAGATCGGTACTTCAGTTATTATAGCCAACTATGTGTTGGCAAAAATAATAATGCTGAATCGCATGCTGTAAGTTCTCAAGAGGTTGTACATGCAAATGGATTTTCGGACATGTTCTGTTAACATGATACGACACTAGATGTCGAAACACTTATTGCTTTATTAAACTATATTTTTATTAACAACACCAAAACATAACATTTATTTGAATACATATGTAAATAGAATCTTAATTGCTACGAAACCTACTGTTAGAAAATGTACAGATATTATAAATATTTGTGGCGGACTGATCAATATTTAGGTTATTGTTGTTTCTTAAATTAGTAATAGCTTTTGAATGATGATCGGGATCTACCTGGAGGTAAGGTTTTAAAGATTTTTGCGTTTGTTTTAGTGATTTGTAGATCGTTTACTGTCTTACAGCAATGCCAATTAGAAGACAATATAAAAAATTATAAATAAGTGCAAATGACAAATTAACGAAAATAGTAACACAAACAAAACGATAATAAAGTAATTACCTAATTATAACAAAGTCTACTTACTTTACTAGTTTGGAAGTGAATAGTTACAGCTATTTACTAATTTTCAAAATTATGTTACATGTATAAATGACAATTTGGTGGCTTAGTTGGTTGTAATTTTTCGACATGTTGTAAATAGGAAATTTTACTATTACATTCGTGCGGGCATTTGGGAGATAAAATGTTAGATGTTGTCGAGGATGCATTCGAGGAATATTAAAATTTAATTTTGCAATAACTAGAGTATTTTTTTTTTTTTTTTTTTTTTTTTTTTTTTTTTTTTTTTTTTTTTTTTTTTTTTTTTTTTTTTTTTTTTTTTTTTTTTTTTTTTTTTTTTTTGTCAAGCTTATTACGCAACAGAAACATTAAACTACTGTATAATCTTCTGTGCTCACATGAATCGACATTAGATGTGTTTAGCAGGATTGAATGTTCAAAAATCTCTAGGTGGATAGACGCGATGTACTTGAAACTACAGAAATTTTAATAATTTTTTGGACACCTAAAGCAGACGTATGACATTCATAAATGGGATGCCAAATGATGTTTCTGTATTCTAATTTAGAACGAACAAATGATTTGTATAATATCATGATGGTTGAAATATTGGAAAATTCTTTACAGCCTAGCATTTTATAAGCAGAAGATACAATTTCATTGATATGATTTATAAATGTAAATTCAGCATCAAATATTACTCCTAAATCTTTGGTTTGCTTACATCGAGATAATGCTTCTAAGTTTATGGAGTACATTTGGATCAATAGGCATATTTTTGTACCATGCTGCCTTCTTTTTTTTTAATGCTAATTCACTGTCAAAAACAATTGATAAGCTTGAATGTTTGGTCCTCTTTTGCTTGAAATTTTATAAAACAGCGTAACAGGACATAAATCAGGATTTCTTCATTTTCCGTAAGCCACTTAACTATCGCTAAGTTTTTTATCTATACCCTGCAGAAGTGCCGTTTTAAATTTTTTTCTGTTTTATAAGTTTTACATTTTGCAGCTTCCCTCCTTCTCCACGTCAATTCAAAGGCAACAATACGGAAAAATTTCTTCTGCAATCCAGTATTTTCGTCCCATAAGTTTATCATTTTTATAACTTCTTCCGTAGTAGAGCAGAAAGCACTTCTTTTCTTTTTGTAGGGTTGGCTTGAAGTTCTCTCCGTTTTGCGTTTTTCGCTTGCGAGCGGATTGAAAAATTATATCCTTAAACGGGTCCAGAATTACGACAAAGTCATTGATATACTTTTCTTGAATACACTTGGCAGTAGTGTTCCAGTAGTTTCATAACGTATTCTTTGTTGTATATCCCATATTGTTTCTTCATATTGTACGCCCAGTGTTCCAGTATTCTATCAATTTCAACAACTGGTGCATTGACATCCAAGTTATACTTCCTTTCTAAGCAATATTGCATGAATTGCTTCCATATTGAGGCTTCTGTTTTTATTGAATTTTTAGGTATGGTATTCGATACAGCTATTTTTTGCAATTGCAGACCCGAAACGGTTTATTTCTGAAGAGAAAAAACTTTTAAAGGTTACTGATTATATTAGTTTTTTGCAGTCTTTGGTGTTTTTCTTTCTACAATATTAATAAAGTTGCAATAAATAATATTCAAATTATTAATGTTAAACCTGAATTAGTTAGATTTCTAGTTTTCTAGAAAGTTGAAAACTACGGAAACGCTGTTGTTTGTTGTTGTCACATTACCAGTTCTATCGTGTTAAGCAAAAAGTCGTATCGTCATTTTCAGGTATTTATTTATTTATTTAATCGTATGGTACATTTTAAATATTATATTATGATGTAAGTGTTATGTATGGTGCCCCAGAAGATCAGTATAAACCTGTACAGTGTGGTGTATAAGTATAAGTATAAGTATAAGTATAAGTATAAGTATAAAAGTATAAGTATAAGTATAAGTATAAGTATAAGTATAAGTATAAGTATAAAGTATAAGTTATAAGTATAAGTATAAGTATAAGTATAAGTATAAGTATAAGTATAAGTATTTGAAGTCCAATATTTTAGGCCACTCTAAATGACTAATGGAAAATATCAATGCAAGTCTTGATCGACCAATATTTTCTTTTATGAGGAATTTTTATTACACCAAAACGACTTAGGAGTCAACAACTCCAATTCATTCTACAAAAAAAATTGAGTTGACTTTTTTGCTCATTTGAGTATTGACGTTAGTGTTCTTATTATTGAACGGGTAGTAAATAAGATTCAAGCTCCTTATATTAATGTTGAGATAGTCCTTAGGAGTTGTAGAAAAGAATTAAAAAACACGAAATATAATATGCAAGTAGGTATGCAACAATTTGAATAAAAATTAAAACTTTACAGAGCTTTATTAAATGGAAGAACAATATCTTAAATATTCTACTTTACAGAATTTATTGAACTCATAAAAGCTGCAAACAATATGACTTGTATTTAAATTGCAAATTATACCAAGTTGTTAATATTTTTAATCCTTCAAAAGTAATTTTACTTTTACGTGAATTTATACCTTTTCCTTTTTTTATTTAATAAGATAGTAAAAATGATACATTTTAATTGTACTTTCATTAAAATGTGTCACTTATTTTTAAGACAAATGAATGGAATTTGAATACATGCAAAACAAAACAAAATTTTAATTGAATTTTTTAGGTTTGGTTGAATTCGATTAATATTTAAATTAGTATTCTTTATGTTTTCTAATTTAAAAATATAATTTTCTTAGTTATTTAACTTCTGTACTTCGTAAATATACAAAAGAAAATTTAATATTTTTATTTATTTAAGTTTGTTTGAACATAGTATACCTACGTTGTATAATAAATACGTTGTAACTCAAAATTTTACTAAATGTAACAATTAATTGGATAGGAATTTGTGATTTTCTATTCTAAAAAGAACTAATGAGAGTAATATATAAAAGAGGAGCAGTCATAACCAAAAAAAAGGAAAAGAAGAGTATAACCATTGATTACAATCAATGGTATAACGATTTAAACATTGCAAGAGAACTCAATTTATTTATACGGTTCAATATTGTAAACCAAAATGAATACTGAACGTGTGACGTTTTCTATCTATCTATTTTTATGCAGTTTACACTTAATCAATTTCGGTTTCGTGCAATTTCCGCCTGGTGGTTTAGACAACCAAACGTTAGTGTAACTAAGTAGCTTCGATCGGTATACGCGTGGTTTCATTATTACTGAAGGTGAACTACTTTGTTTTATTAAATAAAACCCTCTAACTGTCTAATTAATTGTAGTGTGATGAATTCCTTTATTGTATTACAAGTTGTAATAAGTACATTTCTACTCTGCACGCTGTCGGAAGCCGTAAGTTAAACGAATTTTTCTTATTTGTGCAAGCGCCATTTTGGTATCCATGTAGAAATTTTAGCGGAGGACCAACCATTGATTAACTGGAGGCAAAACTAGCGTATGAGTTGCGTTCAATTTTTTTTTGTACTGTTGGTGTTACCTAGCACAGCTCTTCGTTTAGTTTTGAAACTTTCATGATTGTAGTTGTTTAGAAACCGAACAGTTTAATTTGCCATTTATTTATAATTACCACCTTTTGTGGTAAACTTTGTGATCGCGAGGCTTCTCGACATAACAGTTTCACATATGTTTGCGCCAATATTTCGTTATTCGTCTATATCACGGTTTAGTAACTATAACGAAACGTAACGTGTATTAGTAAGTATCGATTAGGAAGTCAACGTAATAACGAATAAGATATCAACATAACTTGTTTGGTATTATTTGGTATCGGTTCGCTGATGATGATAGCTTAGCTATTGAAACACGTGTCCGAGTATAGTTTTTCGGTGCAGTTTTTGGTGTTTTCTGTTTGTTAAATAGACGCTGCATTTTAGTGTTCCATTTCTTTGATTAAATTCGTATTAAACTAATTAGGGTATTTACTATCGAAACGTGAATTGTTTAGTCGGCGTTGGCCAAGTATTTCCTTCATATTGGAGAAACCGCAATAGTGCTGTCAGATAATTTTAGAATTAATTTATCTGTGATACGATCTGTAACGTTCACATAATTTATTTAGTAATTGTCTTATTGTTACTTGCTATAAATGTATGTGCTATGTAATTTTGGCTGTGACACAAATGGTAAACAAAGCTCTATGTTTTTATCGTTAAATCAACGTAACAACAAATAAGATATCAACATAACTTGTTTGGTATTATTTGGTATCGATTCGCTGATGATGATAGCTTAGCTATTGAAACACGTGTCCGAGTAAAGTTTTTCGGTGCAGTTTTTGGTGTTTTCTGTTTGTTAAACAGACGCTGCATTTTAGTGTTCCATTCCTTTGATTAAATTCGTATTAAAATAATTAGGGTACTTACTATCGAAACGTGAATTGTTTAGTCGGCGTTGGCCAAGTCATTCCTTCATATTGGAGAAACCGTAATAGTGCTGTCAGATAATTTTAGAATTAATTTATTTGTGATACGATCTGTAACGTTCACATAATTTATTTAGTAACTGTTTTATTGTTACCTACTATAAATGTATGTGCTATGTAATTTTGGCTGTGACACAAGTGGTAAACAAAGCTCTATATTTTTGTCGTTAAATTATATGTTTTTGTAGTTATCAGTTTGTTTCTTTGTGTCTTAAGTCCCTACTGCTTAGGACTGATAACTACAATTGTAGGGTGCCGCCCCTCCGTTTTGAAACATCGTTTCTATTACTACATCGTTAAAAATCCGCCCTAGACACTTTACAGAGAGTAGCTATCGGGTGGTGCTTCGATACCACTACAAATTTCGACAATAACAAACTGTAACAAACGGTTATGGAAAATTGGGACTAGAGGCAAGGAGAGGTCATTTATTCAAAGCTTAATCTTTGCTGTAATATTCTCTTTAAACCTTAAATCTTAAAGAGTCATTCTTTGAACTCTGTTAGAAAAGACTTTATGAGGTTTATTACTGAATTATCAAATCCGATGTAGTTTGAAATTTCAAAATAATGTGATTCCACAATTCAAACGCTTTTGAGGAGTTGAGCATAACAAGGATAACGACTTTATTGTTTCCAGACTATGAAATATGTAATCAGTTATCTTGTCAAAGATATTCTGCTATAACCGGTTCTAAATCCAGACTGCTTCCTTAGAAGGATCGGATAACTCCATAACTTTTCTATAATTTTGGAAATTGTGGCTAATATTGATATGCACCTTAATAATTAATTAAATTAATAATGAGTCTTATCTTCTTCTTCTTCAAGTAGCATATCCGTTACCGGACGTTGCGCACCCTCGCATGTATATGTGTTGTGCGTGACAGTAGAACATACACATGGGACCTACAGTTTAACGCCGATTCCGAACGGCTTAGTTGGAGAGGTTACTAGGCAAGCATACTCGCTGGTTTGCCATTGCCTTGCGAGAGAGTACGGCCGAAAAATTCGATGTTTGCACCGAATTGAACCTGAGGTGCCTGCTAACAACTAACGCACTTAACTGCAGAGCTACGACCGCACCAAATGAGTCTTATAATACACTATATTATAAGACTCATTTGGTGATATATTTAAATAATCAAAACCAGTAGCATTACTTTCCATATTTTGTAAATACACACAATTTGAGATTTGGCTACCAAGGTAAATTGAAATTTAAGTAAGAATTTAGTGTATCTTGATGAGTAAGGAAATTTAGTTTACCAAATTTTAAAAGTACTTGCTCATATTGTTTATATTATTTAAATTAATAGTTATTTAAGTAACAAGGAATGTAAAGACATGTTAACATTTAAGGCAAGTGAGTACGAACCGAGCTAATAGGCAAATTGGAATCACGTAAGGCCAATCTATATACATAATGTTTGTTTTTCAGTTTGTTTATTTGTTTTTTGGTTGTCCGCCTTCTCCTCCACAACTACTCAACCGATTTTGATGGTTGATCGCTCACTTTTTTCAGGAGGTCAAGGCGGTGAACTTAGGGCTATTTACATGTTGCCCTGCCTTTGACTTCTGAGCTGATGAGGTCAAATCTTAAAACTACTGAACTGATTTTGATGGTTGATGGCTCATTTTTTAGGAGGCCAAGGCGGTGAACTTAGGCTATTTACATGTTGACCGGACCTTTGACCTCTGAGCTGGTAAGGTCAAATCTTCGTAAATTGAAGGAAATATAGACACAGTGAACTTAGGCTATTTACATGTTGACCTGACCTTTGACCTCTGAGATGGTGAAGTCAAATATTTGAAAAATTTAATGAAAATTTTCGTTCATTCCATTTCTCTGCACTTTCTTCATTATTCTATTCTGCAAAGTCTTTCAGGTAGAGATTGGATTAGGGACACATTCCAACGCTTTAATCTCACTCCGACTTATTCTAGGCTCATTCTCTGGTCTGAATGGGCTTGGTTCACTAGTATTGAAATATTACTCAACATTGTTATATTGAACCAATGTTGATCCAATGCTGTAATTCCATCGATACCAATGTTAATATTGGTTCAACATAGTAAATATTGAGACAATATTGAACCATTCTAATATTGACTAGATATGTACAATGTTCAATATATTGAGGTAATATTACTTTTCCAAGAAACTGCAAAGTTCAATATTACCAATGTTGACCCCATATTGGTACAATTCTGATTAAAATATGCAAGCAATGACTCTATAATTAGGTAACATTATATTTAAATTTAAATTTGTTTAAACCATTGTATACAAACATTTAATTCACTTAATTTGTCGAAAAGTAAAACATAAGTAAAAAAGTTATATATTTTATTTAAGAAAAGTTAAAATAACAACGATCATGATTTTGATGCCATGTTAACCTAATAATTATTGTATTCGATTCCATATTGTTATGGTGTCTGTTTGTTTTGTAATTGTTGTTGTTCATTTAAGTAGTTTTTTAATGTTCAACAGGCTTGACAAGGATGCAATGTGGCATCGAAATCATGGTCGTTTTGGGTTTTATTTTTCTTAAACTTTTGTTAAGAATTGGTGTACTTTTGGCTTTATTCAATCCGTTCTTAAGCACCCGATTACAATAATTAGAAAATGATTGTTGCATATCCAAAATTGGTGCAATATTGGTGGATACATTTATAACAATATTTGACCAATATTATATTGCTACAGTCAATATTTCTAAAATATTAACAGTTTATTTTTGGTGCTACTAAATAAAAACTATAACTATGGTATGCTCCTATATTTTGGCGATTAAATTTTAATAAGGGATGAAAGTAAAGTAAATAAAGTAAATGGTCTGATTTAAATAGCAACCAACACTTCACCTACAAGGAAATTTGTTTAGAGTTAGAATTTTGCTTTACGCTTTAAATTATGATTAGAAGAAACAATTTCGCAACTTCAACGTCAAGTTTGGATCAATGATATAATGAAAAAGGTTTGTCTGTATACAGGGTCAGCTTAATGGTCGATGGTAGGTTAGACGAAAAATGGTATATGAATTTTAATTTAGCTGCTATTTGAATCAGTTTACAGAAACCTTCCATTTAATTGTTACGTAAATAAATTATTTCTAGTTTATTTCATGTAGCTGGCAATGTTGTTGGAAAAGTATCTAACATGCCCTATACCTGAAGTAGTCTAGTCGAGAACTGAGTTTTCTGCGAAAAATAGTTCTGATAGTCGTAAAATTATAAACGATAGCTCATTCGATTCGGAATGCCATTCTGAGAAAAGCGTTTTTAGGATTTTTCCTGCCGACAAAAATTGCAATTGTTATTAACAGAAAACTAAAACAAAAGGCGGTTCAGCATTGTGGCAATAACTCAAAAACTTTAAGAGATGGCGGAAAAAAACTAGAAGAGATAACGGAGCAAAAATATTCTGAAAGAAGAGGAAATTTCCAATAAACAACCTCCAACTCCCGAAACTGTAGCTCCTTTATTTATAATTTTAATTTAACGCTGAAAATAAGGTTCGGTTTCAGCATACCCGCGCCGCTTCTAAAAAGGGTACAGCATATGCAACAATTTATTTATAGTATTAAATATTATTTAAAAAATGTCCCCTAGACACTTGAAAAAATACGGTTCAGTTGGAAAATTTTTTTTATCTCAATTTAAATATAAAATCAGCTTAGTGACAGTTTTATGAAACCAAAACAATAAAAAATGAATAAATTTAGCTAGCTCACCTCAAAAACACGAACTAAATTATCGATTATAGTATTATGAGTGAAATTGAGTTGAAGTATTAGCTTATTAAATTTGTGAAATCTAATGTTCGATATTTATCTTCTAAGACTTAGCAACAGAAGTACTAAAGTGATAAGTGTTTGTTTTTGTAATTGAATATATGGTCAATTAGGGTAAATAAGAACAACGGCTTTTGTGAACGGCATTCAAAATTACAGTGGAAACATAGTTTCGAGAAAATCCGAAGCAATCACCTGTAGGACTATCAAGTGCCATCTATTGGACATTAAACTAAAGTAAACATAACATCTTTCACGTATTTTTGGTCTAGTCATTCCATCTACTTCTAAGTTCATTAAACTTTATAGTTAAATACAAATGCTTGATCGATTAAACGCATAAACACAAAAAGGGGGCAATTGTGAACTATGAAGAGAATGTGTGTGAAGAAGAGGAGCATGCAGAAGATAAAGATGTTCAAGAAAAAACCAGTAGTAAAGTTGAATTGTCTGCTGTAATCAATCCAGAAAATTCCGACTACGTGTTTCAGTTTTTATGTTGCAACCACAAGCATGAAAACGTGTTACGTTGGTTGCATACTTGGAACTTCTGCCAGTGAATTTGTTAAAATGAAATTTCTGTAAAGAATAGGAAGTGTGTTCAGTTGGCCAATAACTGATGAAATCTATATTCTTTCTTTACTACAGTTAGTCTTCAGGGTGATGGTTAATTTCAAATTCATCCTCGTGTTGATGAAGTTGAAAAGTTGTGGAAGGTATCAAAACGATGAATTATAAATTTGTGTTCCGACAATTTTTCGAGGATGAGGAGTGAAATTGAGTTGGATTATTCCATGAGTGCGGTGAAGCAATATACTGAAAGAAATACAATAATTGCTATTTTATTTATTTTTTGACTAGTTAAACTAACAAATTTATTAAAGTTTAAAAAAAGTAAACAAAATGTTATAGATACTTGTTTCAATCGACTAATTATGATACACGAATTATATTGTCGAAAAGATATTCTTTATACATATAAATAGAGGAGAAAATAAATTCGTAGTAACTTGCCAACGTCTGTGGCAAATTCTATGCAGACATCGTAAACCTGAGTTGTATTGGAATAAAGTATTCAAACCGAAATTCTAAGTGACCGATACTTATTCACAAACTTAAGCTATAAATCTTAGACTGCACTTTAAAAGAACAATAAGATCATAAACGGTAATCGGTGCATAACAAATAAAATATTGCTTTTTGTTAGTTCGGTTTATTGTTTGTTAATAAATTGATAATCGAAATTGACATTTTTTTTTGGTATATACAGTGTGCCCAATTTAGTGTGTAATTATTTGATTATGGGCTTTCAGACTACTTATCCGAAAAGTGTGAACAGGATTTCCATATAGACTAAAAAGTTACACATTTTAAAAATATTTTCATATATACAAGGTGATTCAGAAAAACGTAGTCAATCGAAGTTGATTTTATTTAAATGGAACATTCTGTATATTTTTGCACAGTCGAATAACTCGTGAAATTTTGCGTACATTGGACCCATAATTCATATCCCTAGCTTCAGCGGTTTTCAAATTATTTGCGTTATTTCAAAATTTTAATAGATATACGGCATCAAAGAAATAGTGTACAATAGAAGTTATTATAGAAATAAAAATTATTTTCTGAGGTGTTAAAGTCTTCCGAAAAAATTGGTTCAAACGTTGACATCACAAATACCTATAAACTCAATTTTTTGAAATGGAAACCAGCATTTTTTATGTCACTAGTGAATTCTCCTTCCAAAATCAATGGGAAAGTATCTAACATGTAGTATACTTGAAATAAGCGGGGTCAGGTCTGGTCAACGCGAAGGCCACTGAATAGGGCCTATCGATTGAGCATTAAAAATAGTTGATAAAGTACCTTTGTAGTTGTGCGATCCATTTCGTCTAAGAAATTATTAACAATTTCAGTCTAAATTCCACGTACCTTTCACCTTCATAAAAAAACACACTAACAATTCTTGGCCCAATCAAACTGAAAACTGAAAGGGACTTGTGGAGCTCTTGGATAAACTAACAAAAGATTTTCCCTTGACGAGTAATAATGATTTTTTCTATGGTACATTCCACAATTTGAGAAATTGGATTCGAAATTGCAATATCAATGTTATTTTTGAATTTAAGACAAAATTCCTTATCAAGTGTTTTGTTCACGTTCTAAAAGAAAAAGAAATAATATACAGGAGTTTCCATTTAAAAAAATCGTATTTTTCGCAAAAACACGAAAACGCGATGCTCAATTGTTTTTTTCGTTCTTGCATCTTAAAAGGCGTTGAAAATACTAATAGTATGCTGATTAAAACAATTTGGTATCTTTAATAATAACAAAGTTACCAATGGTAGACACTTAATTTGGGTTATCCTGTATAGTTTTTAATTGGGCAAAAATGATTTTTACAACCGGTTTTTCGATGAACCGGTAGCATTTACAACAATTTAGTGTATTATATTATGTATAACAAATAAATGAATTGAATTGTATTAAAACATATATCACAAAGAATACAACACATCAACCCGCGTAGGTAGCCACTTGTTGATGAAACAAAAAAAATATTTTGAAATTTTTATTATATTTGGTAACTAGCAATAAAAATATATGATTGTGTTTGTTTTCTATATTCTGAAAGGTAAGCGAAAAAATACCCCAGGAAAAGAAAATCGAAGGAAAAAAATTACAGGAGACAAAATCCACCGAAAAAAAACCTTCGGTAAATATCCCTTGAGAAAAAATCTTCGGAAAAATCCTATTACTATTAATAATTTTAACTGGTTAAAGTGGTAGTTCAAACTGTTTTAGTCACATAATTTTTTATTGCACTTTTATTGAATTTCAGTTGTACATAAGTTCACATAAAAGCTTACATTTTAATTGTTAAATAGTAATCAATAATAGTATATTATACACCAAGGTTTGAAGTCTGTATTTTGCCTAGTATAGTGCGTAGGCAATAATGGACTTCACAACCATGGTGTATATACTATTTTTCCACTACTAGCCAAATTTAAGCCAAAAATAAAAATAAACATTTTTCTTGTAAAAATCAAGTAGCACAGGAATGCAAATAAATCAAAAGCATTAAAAGCTACATACGTTGATAAACCAACTGCAACTGATTCACTAAACACTTGTGTGGTATATTTCACCTTCATTTTCTGAAAATTATTCGGAGTAATATGTAAATTAGTTGATTTAGGAGCCAATCGCAGCGGTTTAGATTTGTCTGACATGTAGAAATTTTTAATGTCTTTCCAAGATGCTTTTTGTTATTAAAGATTATATCGTATTTAATCAAGTTATTTTGCACCGACTTCAATAAATAGGAGACATCGAAGAAATAATAGATTTTCTTATCGTTTACGAGAAGGTATGGTTTTTCCGGTGATACATCTATTCGTTTAATTAGGTTTCGAAAATTTTACTACTGCCCTAACATTGGCACCGCATTGTAGTTGTAGCTTTTCTATGCAGTCTAATACTATCGACTTCAATTTGTCACCTTTACATATCGTATTTGTAAAGATGTAGCACAAGGGTTGTTTAACTTTTTATATATAACTCTAACCATGATCACGTAGCAGTTTGAGCTGGCAAAAATTTAAAACCTACTTTAAAATTAACATTTTGGGGCTCGTAAAATATAATTTTAGTGAAAATTGTTTGTATTCCTCTGTATATCTCCTGCTTCTTAGTGGTTTATTTTTAAGTCCACTTGGGCTGTCACAATTTGTGCTCTGCTTTCGGGAAGTAATCGTTGGGAGATGTTAACTTCAATTGAAGTGCTTTCTTTTCACGTTGCAATTTAAGAATGTTCCTCCGTAATTTTCTTTACCTAAGAGTATTTGAGCTGCAAGCTTGAGTAGTTTTGGTATAGCTAGAGATGTTAACGGGCATTTATTGCTTCGCCAATATACCTTGCATCATTTGAATATTGGGTTTCAGAAATTGACACTTGTAATTCATTTAGGAATGGCAAGTGTTCGCTACATACTCGTTAAGTTTTTATAGTCGACATTTTTATGCAACAGATCGGACCTTCCAGATTCTGTTAACCATTCAAAACACCTACAACAAAATGTTTGTAATTTACTTAAAATTCTTCATGTAACTTAACTCGCCTGGTTAAATCTCCTTTGGGAAACCTGAAAAAACTGATTCTACCATCATATTTAATAAATAAATAAATTCAGGTTATGTATTTGCGGTTATGGGATGGGGGCGCGAATTTTAAACTAATGGCATTTTTATTCAAATAATTTTATCGTGTTAGGTAATTTTAAGCAGCAAATACGTTAGAGATAATCTCCTGGATATACAAAATTATGTTTCACTCGTTTTGTTAAACAACTATTCTTAGATTCTCAAAAATTTGAATTTGTCCATTATTAACCCTGTCAACAATAGAAAAAAATTATTAACCACTAATAGAAATTTAACTTCTCAGTTGGCTAGGAGACGCAATAATTGTCCACTTCACAGCTAGTAGTGGAAAAACATTTTTTTTATTACATAACACTGTTTAAACGATTTACTCTAATATTCATTATTAAGGTGATTGTGAAATGTAGAACATCACATTCACTAAAGTAGTTGCTTATTTATTCCTTGTGTGATTGAAACTATTCAGTGAATCTAAATAATTTGTTGGTTGACTTTTATTTGCTTTATTAACTATAATTTGTAGAAAAAAATTGAGCTGTTAAATATTCTAATTATATTAAAAATCTAATAAGACAATATACCACAGTATCGGTGTCGCAAAACTGAAAAGAATAAATTCAGTAAATTTTGGATTTTTGTTCTACGAGTTTTTTTTAGTCGATTTTTTCCGTAAGTTTTTTTCTTGTGGAATTTTTTTCTTGGGTATTTTCCCCAAATTTTGACTTTATCTTAAAAGACAGTATGAATAAATACTGCATTTATAAAAATTCAGTAATCTAGATTTATTTAATTTTTTATCTGATCCATCAACAATCATTTTACATTCACATTCAATCCGGTTGTTTCTAAAAAAAAAAATTAATTTAATAGTAAATCAATATTTATAGAATGTAATTTAACACTGCAGTTATACTCGCAGTTATACGTAACATTCTCACCTAAATATTAGATAAATTATATACATTGTTTTATGTATTATATAAAAGTTATTTCGAGTGTAAATTATATATAATATTATACATTTTGAAATTTTAGCTATAAATTCTAATTGTTAAAAAAATCTAACACTTTCTTTTTAAATCTGGCGAGAAAACAGAAAATATATTGAAAGAAAATTTAGTTTTTGTGAGCAATAAATTAATTTAATGGCTGTTGAAAGAACTTGCTTATGGAAGGAAGTGATAAAATAGAGACAATAATAGCGACAATTTCTTGTTACCAAATTTATTCATTAACTTCGAGCTTCCATTTTATGTCTTCGTGTTGGAAATACATTAGTGGATCCTCTGTATTACGTAGTTCAGTTCAGACAATTATATTGTTAACAAAATTATCTTGTTATGAGATAAATCGTGTTTAGACTTGTAATTAAAACCCAAAAAATTGTAATTAAATTATATTATTTATTTGATTAACGTTTAAAGTGTTAAGTAATACTTTTTATTCAACATATATGTTAAAACCGTATTCGATAGGTAGAAAATTATTCAACGTTTAAGTACCAATATTTTAATGACAACTATAGTACAACTAAGCTTTTTTTAAATAACTATAAAATAGTGTAATTAATAATGTATCTAGGAAGGGATTAAGTTATAATCCCGCACTTACTAATCTCTAACGACATATACAGTGAATTCTGAATAAGTATTAAATTCTGTTAAGAAATTTAATTAACAAATTGAAACATTCACAATAGATTACTCTGTGCATTAACGGATTTTGAACTTAAAGGAATTAGTTAAAGACGTATCTGCAAGTAAATAATAGTTTTGTTCTTCAAGTCTTTACTATTACATAACTTACTAGGCAATGAATATTAAACGAACCAACCAAAACCTAATTAGAACCTATTTAACTATTAGTTACTTAATATTCAGCCATTGTACAATGAAATTGAAGATTTTCTACCAGTCCTTTTAATTAAACGGCCTTTAGTAAAACCTAAAATTTAAATATTTTACCGTGTAAGTGTTTTAAGTTGTCAACATGTAGTTGTGGAGTTGGTTGTAAAGGACGTACATGATTTCACAGTATCAGATTTAACTTTATTGCTTTACCGATTACACGAAAACAACAAAAGGTTTATAGAAATGTAACTTAATAAAACAAGTAATATATTTGAATTTTATTTTCAAAGTAGACATTAAAAAGTTGAAAAAACACAAAAGTAAACATATTTTATCCCAAAAGAATTTAAAATAAAAAATGAATTAAAGTTGTAAACCCCCTCATATTATATCGCTTAAAATAAAAAATATAACATATACATTTTACATCTTGATGTGATGTCAAGCGAGAGTGTTGCCTAACTTTATATAACGAAGTTTAAATTTATTGATTGACTGATAACAATTTTTTTTTCAGAACTCAAAAAGAAAACCTATATTAATTAATTTATACGTACTACAGAAGAAAATTGGAGGGTAAAATTATCAACCATCGCACTTGCTTTTACTCATGGTATAGATAATTTTATTTCAAGTTAACAGATTTTATAATTGATACAATTATAAAGAAAAACTGAGAATGTTTGTCAACATTTGCAATTTGTCTGTTACTAATATTATTCTCATCATGTTGCGTTAACCCTACAAAGTCGATTACAGTATATCTTGTGTGTACATGTGTAGAAGTTAGCAGCTTTTATGGTAAAAAATTTTAACCAATGTATGCACCAACACAGCTTAAATCGAGCTTAAACTTAAGCGATACTTAAAAACCGTAGCAACGATTGTTTTGAAAGTTTTGTTGGTGCATCCGGCCATACGTAAATGACTATTACGTAACATGTGCAGTCACCGATTCTTTTGGGAATGAGTGCCTGTAGCATTGGCACGAATTTCCGAATACTGTTTACGATAAGTCAGAATATGCAAATTGTTTAGAACTAGGTATTTGTATAACAAGTTGAACAACAACTTTACCGCTGAGGTGTACATTAACCTTTTCGAAATCGAGAAATTAAAGATATTGATTAAAATTCTGATTAATAGTAGGCAACCAGTAATACACGAGACTGCGGTATTAATATTTGAATTTAAAACTGGGAAAGGTAAAGGTGGATGTGCTCAAATATTTTTTTGTTAAAATGGAAATTGATTTAAACGATAGCGTTAAATTGTACACCACCAGAGCTGCTTGCCGCTGCAAATAATGCAACAGCTAATTTGTTACCGGATAAATGTAGTCAAATTTACGAAAAACAATACAAGCAGTTTATAGACTGGTGCCAGAGTAAAAATGTGAAAAATTATCCAGAAAATATTTTTCTGGCATATTTCTGAGAACAGGCAAATTTGCTAAAAGCTACGACATTATGGAGTGTTTACTCCATATTTACCAGAGAAGACGTTAACCGATTTTTGTTAGAAGCTCCAAATGACAAACATTTAATGCAGATGGTAATTTTTTTCTTGCGTTAAATAAATAATAAGTAATACTTGTGAATTACAGGTGTGCTTGATAATTGAAACACGAGGTGCATGCAGAATCGATAAATTTTAAAAAAATGTTCAGCGATACACACAACTAGCAGTAGCAAAGTTTTAGAGCCATTTAATTTATCACATAATTGTAAATATCAGTAGACCCTAAGGAAATAAGTTGTTTATTCGATGTTTATTATTAATCTTATAAGATTGTTCACTTTCCAATTACTGTTAGTTGCGAAAATAAACTGCTGGTTTTTTCACATTTTTTGGTTTGAATTCTACACACTTCTCATAGCTTAATATTCACTTTCTAGTTCCTTTCATTTGAATATAATGCTGTATTGCTTTACCTTCACTGGTAATCCATAATACCTAAAATGTTTTAGTACCAACCAAATGTTGGAGGTTATGTCAAACTATTGTAACTTTAAAACTTGTAAAAATGACACTTGCCATTTGCCAATTGCCAAAATACACATGTGTTTTGTTGGTTTCCTACATAAAAATAGTCCTGAAAAGTTCAACTTTACAGACTCATCTGTCAACTTTACGGCTATTTTTCATTACTTTACAGACGATTTCGGAAAAAAGCAATTGAAAGTTTTGTTTTCACTTTTTTTTAATACTTTTTGTTCAATAATAATTAGGTAGGTATGTACCTATCATGAACAACAAAAATAAGGGTTTGGCGCAGAACTACACATCGTTATTATACTAATAAACCTGTAAAAGAGTATCGAAAGTGTACGGCGATAAAACAATTTGCTCGAAAAATAAAATAAACGTCTAACAGCGTCAAAACCGCGTGCACGTTCCTTTTAAGACGAGTTAAAAAAGAAAGAGAAAAAACAAAAGTATAGACAATAAAATTTCCAACGACTTATGTTTCATAACTTTTTGTGTATAATTAATATTGGTGGAGATATTATACTGTGGGCTAAGGATCATTCCGATGCTTTGCTGAAATTAGAAAGTTTTTTCAAACTATATTCAGTTCTTAAAGTATTTGATGGTAACCAAGATTCAAACTGATGCCTGTCAATTTGGTGTAGGTGGTTGTTTATCACAAAATGGTCAATCAGTTGTTTTCTGTTCTAAAAACCAATTACATACATACAAATAGAAATATAATTTTTATAAATTAGTTTAGTAACAGGGTAGAAAGAATGAAATTAAAATACGTTAGCTGATCTCATACCCAATAAAGTAAAAGTAAAATAATTCTGTTTAAATGGTTGACCTAATAATTTAAAAATCCTAAATGGATCAAAAATAAATTATACCATTATAAAAAAAAATGATTTACATGTTCAAAATAATACAATTTTTTTAAATAATAAACTAGTAGTACGTAGTAGTTTGAGGTGTTTAATATTGGAAAAGCTACATTAGGTCATTTTGGTATACAAAAATTTAAAAATGAACTGAAAAAATTGTTTATTGGACAGGTTTAATCTAAAGATGTAGAAATGTTTGCATCAAACTGTAAATCATGTTTAAAATTTATCCAAAACAGTATAAAACAACCGTTAATAATGCACGAGCGTCCAAAATTACTCTCACTAAACTAACAGCAAATATTTTTATGTACGCTAGACAATAGTTGATTATTGTAGTAATTGGATGGAAATGGTACCATTACAACAAAAAATGCAGGGAGAATAATTAAAAACTTAAAAATAATATTTTTCTTCAAACGACATTAAAACGGCATAATTATAGAACTACTGTCAGACGCTAAAAAGGCTTTATACTGTCTAAACATTAAAAGCAACAGTTCTTTTGTTTTCACAACTATTTAGAGGTTGGTACCTCGGTATGTCAGATTATGAATGTAACAGTAAAGTACCACATTGATTCGTCGAGAATAAAACGTCACTATATCACTCGATAATCTCTGTCATTTTTAACTTTAGGATAAAAAATAATAGGACACTTTTATTCAGTATTCAATTTCTTATCAATTGAGAATATTGTATACAGGGTGTCCCATTTGAAAAAATTGAACAATTTGACATAACTCGCGAACGCGATGTTCGATTTTTATTCTGTTTTCACCATAGTGATGAGAGAAACAAATACTACTAGTTTACCTATTTAACCGACCTTGTAGCTCTAATAATAACAAAGTTAGCAATAGTGCCGTCCTCAGTTTTTATACGAAACCTGTAAAATAAGATGTAAACAAGTTCAAAAATTGGCAAGAGTTGGCCGAGAAACTCAACAATATGATATTAACACATTTCAAGAACCCTTTGGTCAAGAAAGATGAAAAAATCGTAATTTTGAAAATTTTCGAAAGAGTTATATTTCTCCAAAGACTTTTTACGCTCGCTCTTAACGTCGGACATGATGTCTCTCACCAACCACGCATTCTTCAGTTTCAAAAACTCTTTTCGTTTCTACAAATTTCTGTCGAACGACATAAAATTAATTAAATAATTAATTTAGTACAATAATTTGTTGCGAAATCTAGTGCCGGTCGTGCTTGCGTAGCATGTCCGAAAAGTACTCTCTACTAAAGCAACTTTGTTGACTTATGTAAATGCTTACATATCTGCCGACAAAGTTGCTTCAGTATAGATTACTTTTCGGACGTGCTACGTCAGCTGAACTGGCACTAGATATCAACTTCTTATTGTTCTCGTATTATGTACTCAATATTGGGTTATAATTCGACAGCCGCATATTGTACAATAGTGAACTTACACTCGAGTTCTCGCACTCCAAAAGAGTCCCAAAAGGACGAAACAGCTGTCGAGTAATTCTCGGTGTTTGTTTGCTATTGTACAATCTCTTGTGAAATTACAGCAGTCGATTCGAAACTGCTTACGCCAACTCTTAGTAGGCGATAATAATCGACTTATGTAATTGCTTACTTATCTCATTTAGTTACAAATTATAAATTAGCTTTTTAAGAGTGAAAAACACTAATTTGTATTTTTTTAATATGAAGAAAAAATATAATTAGTGCTATTTTTCGCGGTTTTTAAATATTTTACTATTATTTATTTACTTTTCAAGAATGAAAAAAAATAATTGTTACTTTTTTATGTTTAAACAATGAATAGAAAGTTTTGTACTTTTAATTTTTTTCAATTTTAATTCATTTTTGATTCTTTTGCACTTTTGTATTTAACATAAAAAGGGGTTCATCCTTTCTTTTTATTTTATTGATTCTGCAGTTTGTGCTTTTTCTTTTATGTATTTACACAACTAGATGTTATTCAAGGACCTTTTTTATTAATTGTAGGTATCAACATAAGAATGTGTGCTTGAGTAACATTTTTATCAATCTTGTGTTCAAAAAATCTTGAAACTGCCGTCAATAACGTTGTTAATTTTTAATCATTACTTTTTTCGTTATTTGTGGTTACACAAAACCACCCTCGTGAGGGTTGTTTTAATTTGACTAAAATTTTTTCGGATTTGATAGTGTTTTTAATTATCAATTGTTTACTTATTTCCTTTTTGTATGCTTTTATACAAAAGGAATTTGGTTTTGTAGTTAATAAATTACCTAAAACAATACTTTTGAGTAAGAGAAGTCAGAGTAGGTGCCGGTTCGAGTTTACCGCGAAACGGTAACCCCCATCGACGATCAACGGCGCTTGTCTTCCCCGACCGTAGCCCTAATATGTATTAAAACGTGTTTGTTCTGTGAAACTAGTCCGCTGATCACTCTGTTTATTTTTTAGCCACAATTCATACTAAAAGTTGCTTAATGCGTATTGTATGCGACTGTTTTCCTTTAAAGGTTAGTCGTTTTCAACCTCCACAGATCTCTATCTTCCCAGTCTTTTCTCTCAAGTCCCTTTCCGCCATGATTCTTTGTACATGTGTTTTCCATTTTGTTGTTGGTCTTCCGCGTCTTCTTTTTCCCGGTGGATTCCATTTATGAATTTTCTTAGGCCACCTGTCGTCGTCCATTCTCTCTATGTGCCCATACCAGAGTAATGTGCGGTTCTCTAGATTTCTTGTTATAGAGGATTTAATGTCCATTTCCTCCAGATTCTTTCTGTCGTCCATCTATCCTGTCGTGTGATTTGTAAACTTCTCCTCATGAAATCTAATTCTACTGTACAATTTTGTTTCTTGTTGTTTCTGTCATCGGCCAGGTTTCACCCCATATATAGTGATACTTTCTACTATGCTGTTGAAAATTCTTTTCTTAGTTTCTTTCCTTATGGTTTTACTCCACAGCACCCCATGTAGCGCTCTTGTAGCTGTTTTTCCTGCTCGTATTCTACTGTCTACATCTTTCTTGATTTTTCCGTCTTTTGTTATCCTAGCTCCTAAGTATTTAAAGCATTCTGTGTACTGTATTTCTGATTCGTTTTTGTTAATATTGTCGTTTGTCGTCCCCGTACACATGTATTCTGTTTTTTTGAAGTTTATTTTAAGTCCTGCTTCTCCGCTAATTTCTTTTAGTTTTGTGTCATGTGTATTAGATCTTCCTTAGTGTCTGCAAAGATAACCATATCATCAGCAAACAGTAGGCATTTCAATACTTCGTCATTTATTTTAATTCCATACTCTGCACATTCGCGTAACCATGTTATTAATATATGGTCTAAATATATATTAAACAGAAGCGGTGAGATTGTACAACCTTGTTTTAACCCTTTATTTATAATAATTTTTGGGTCATTCGTTTCCCAATTTTTATTTTTCCTGCATTATTTGCGTAAAGCTGTTTTACTGCATTAATCCATTTTCTTCGATATTTAGTCTTCTCATTGTCTGCCATATCTTGTTTCTTGGAACATTATCATAGGCTTTTTCAAAGTCTATGAAAACCATATATGTTTCAATATTTTTTCTTTCCTCTTATCTTGTATTTGTCTCACGCAAAATATGTTATCCAGACATGATCAATTTTTCCTGAAACCACTTTGTACTTCGTTTAAGGGGATCATTTGTTGTTCTATCTTATTTTTAATTACCCTTCCGAATATTCTTGCCATAGATGGTATAACGCTTATCCCTCTGTAATTATTAGTCTCTTTTTTATTTTCTTTCTTATAAATTGAAGATATCATGGAGGTGTTCCATTCTGCTGGTATTTGTCCTCCCGCTTCTATTTTTTGAAACAGTTGTGTAATCAGCATATTCATTTTATTTCCACCATATTTTAGAAGTTCAGGTTGAATTCCACCCGGTCCTGCAGCCCTGTTGTTTTTTGTTTTCTTTATAGCCTCTTCTACGTCTTTTATTGAAATCTCTGTGGTATTTGACATTGTGAGTATATCTTCTTCTTGTTTATATTCATCTCTCGTTTCTTGTAGTAATTGTTCGTAGTGCCTTATCCATTGTGTAGGAGTTATAGTTGAGATATGGCTTTTGTTTTCGTATTGGTCCTGGTATTTTTAGTACTTTCCACGCTTCTCTTGTTTTATTATATCCTATATTTGTATCAATATATTTACACGTGTTCTCCCAAAATTCATTTGATTCTTCTTTATACTGTTGTTTTACTTTCTGTCTGATCTTCCTGTATTCATTTCTTATGTTCGTGTTTTGATTGGATAGCCATTTACTATATATTATCTTTTTCTTTCGATTAGTGTTTTTAGTTCTTCACTAATAGGCATTTCTCGTTGTTTATTATTATTTTTTTTACCTTATGTATTGTATTCACTATATGTTCATATATTCCCAATGTCGTATTTTCGTTGTTTAAGTTTAAGTTTAGTTGTTAGTGCTTAATGTGAATAAAAATAAATTTGGGCCATGGACGAGCAAACCCACGAGCTTCGCGTTATTATCACGTCGCTGTAACAACTGAGGTAATCGACCACTTGCCTGTGGTGCGTGTTCTATTTTCATATAAGAAAGCGGCCCGACGCTCACACAAGGTTTATTGTAAATTTATAGTGATTGCAGACGAAATAATAATAATTGATAGTTTTTGTTTGGCTGCTTATCGTAATTTTCCTTTTTTATGAGGTTAGGTGTATATTAACTATTAATACAAAACAACCTCCATTTATTTTTCAAATATTTCTTCTTTAGTTTATTTCAAATTTACGATTTTCAAAATGCCTGCATAGTAATAATTTAAAGCAAACATCATTAGTCATTATAATTATAATTGGTACTAATAATACTACAATTGAAAACTGAAAATAGGTTCTACATTTTTCAGTTTCTTCATGTCATAGTAGTATCAAAATCATTGAAATAAGGATAAGCCTAATATTTTATCACTGATGGTATCTTCCTATTTGACTTTCAAGCAATCCAGAATAGTCTATAAGTTATATGAGTTGTAGAAACATTATTGATTTGAATACAGGTCGTAAAATTGAAAGTGGTACCATTTGTGTAAATCAAATATGTAAGTTTATCAAAAAATCGGATTCACCGGGTTTTAGGTATGACTCATCGCTACAAATTGTATGCATCAATCCAGGCTCGTATGTCGTAACTAATAAATAATTCCTACTGTAAATTTATGTGTAATCTGTCAATTCAGTTTGATCAGCTGATTCAAACTAATTAAAATAATCATAAATTTGTTGTTTTCGACCAAATTTTCTGATTTTCTTCATTTTTTTTCAATTGTGTCATTGAATAAAGGTTGTGGGAAGTTATAATAATTATAATTTATTTATATATTTGTACAGTTGGAAATGTTACATTAATGTATGCGAACAAGATGTCCACGTATACTTCTTAAAATAATTTTACTTTAGTGTTAAATGCAACGTTTAGTTTTGAGGTACCTATTTAACTGAAATTTAACAATTATTTGATTTAAATACAGTTTCATCGACTGTACACTCATCTACTCATAGTGGTTACTGTATTGTAACGCAAAATCAATCAACGTCATAAAAACTAATTAAAAAAGGATCCGATCTAATCAGATTCATCTGCCCCATATTCCGAACTTGAACTTTCATTACAACCTATACTAATAATTAAGGGTTCCACAAGTTCAAACCGCTGCTCAATATCCCACCACTTCTTCATTTCTTTTCAGCATGTTGAATGCATTTCGTCCAATATGTACCATCTATTTTTTCGAGGGATTGTTTCCACACTTCTCGTACATGTTCATCGGTGTACTGTGAATTCAACTCTCCAATTTTATTATAGTACTCCTGCAATTAGCCCAAATTAATTCGATTGCGTTAAATGGCAATGATACGGAGGTAATCTTAGTATCTTATGGCCGTTTCTAAATGCAAGCTCATCTATTTCATAAATTTTCGGTTTTGGATTTTCGTTAACTAATTGTAAAAGTTCTTGTTTTAATATTATGGATTACATTATGCTTTAATAAATCATGCATTACATTACGCTTTAATAAAAATGTCCACAAATCTTGTTTCATCAATGAAGCATTGGGTATTTTTTCTTTTAGTGTTGAATGGTAACTGGCGTTGTCTAATATAATTAAACTAGGTTTTGTTAAATTTGGTATCAAATCATTTTCAAACCATTTCTTAAACAAATCTCCACACATGTCACCAGGATAATCTTCTTTGGGATTTTGATGAAAATAGAAGTGAAGCATTAGAAATAAAGCTGTTCCTGTTTCCTGCATGTACAACAATAAACCTAAAAACCAAATTTTAATTTATTACTTGTAAGTATAAAATCAGGGTCAAACGTTTTGCCTTCTCCAAGTGGCTTTTTCTTTATGCTTTGTTTAGAAGCATCATGCCAACTCCTTTGGTGAACCTCTACTAAATATCCAAGTTTCATCCATATATACAGGGTCATACAATGCAAGATCCTTCTCAGTAAAATATTCTCGAAAAATCTAACACGATTTGCTGTAATTTGGTTTTGTTCAAATAAACCCCGCCCCCCCCCTTCCATTTCAAAAAAAACACCATTATTTTTTATAACTTTTTTTTTTCCCTTTCTCCCAACATATAAAACACCCCGGGGACCATTTCTTCTTCCCTATTCCACCACAACAACACCTTTTTTTTTTTTTTTTTTTTTTTTTTTTTTTTTTTTTTTTTAGATTTAATTACTTTTTTATTTTTTTTTTTTAAAATTTTTTTTAACTCCTTTTCTCAAAAACCTAACACACACAAAACCCTTTTTTTTCTTTTTTTTTTTTTTTTTTTTTTTTTTCCTTCTCCTTCCCCCCTTTTTTTTTTTTTTTTTTAGAAACAGAATTTTTTTTTTAGGCACATGCTCCTGCCCACCGCACCGAAACAAAACGCCGGGAGAAAAAAAAAATTTTCCGTCGACCTCATTATAAAATTGAGTTTTACGTACTCCCTGAATAATCATAAAGTAACACTTTTTTAATGTAATACTTTTTCTTCCGTCAATACTTTCGTCCGCAAACACTTTTCGTCCGCAAACATCTGTCAATGTCAATTATTATTTTATGTCCAAATTAAATGAAGTCGAAGTAACCAGTATGAAAACCCATTTTTAAGAAAGGATGAATTTAGTGACTACATAGGATATTACAGTACTTTAGGTACATACTGAAACATTTTAGATACTGCAGAATATTGTTTGTTTACTTCCATTTATAACCTCAATTTCTCAATCCCACACAACTTTGAACAAAAACAATTTGTTGTTCAAATTACAAGTAAATGATTTTAAGTGCTTTGAAATGATATTAATAAATTGTTTATAGTTTCTACAATGTGCGAAGCATATAGAAGAGCCTGGTTGTAATCTCACAATACTCGATACATTGTTTTCAATATGTAACACTTTAACTTCTTTAAAGTTATTCATTTATAAGGTAAGACAGAATTCATACGACTTGAGATTGCTTTAGACAATTTTATTAGGTAACATTTTGATACAGAAGCGGAGTTCCGATACAAAATTTTCACGATCATAAAATACAAAAACTTACAGTAGAAGTGAGTTAATTATGGGTACCTTTCTATTACTGTATTTGATTGATGTAAATAAGTAATAATGCTAATGGAAAACACAAGAACAGTAATTACTTGTGAAAATCATTTGAATATTGATTCTGTCGCAGGAAAAACAAAAAATAGAATCATATAAGCCATCAACATTACTGGGTTCAAGATTTATTCGTACACAAAACAAGGTGAATTTCACAGTTTTCAATAAGCTGAAAGAAGATTATTACATTTTTTGAAACATTTTCGGAGTGAATCAAAAAAACTACGTTTGCATACTTTCTTACGGTCAGGCAATATTTTTATTGAATATAAAATGATTATAAGTCTGACCACGGTACAAACTCAGTCTTATAACTATTATATGTCCAATTAGTAAGAATCGACTTTAATGTGTTTAATAGGAGAAACTTCATTACATCTTTGATCATAAACAATTAAAGAAATGCATTAATTTTGAGGGTAGGCTTCCAACTATAACTACATTTTTAAATATACTTCAAAATAACACTACCTAAATGTAATTTTTATTATTTTAATAAATTATAAAAAGTACATGTTTTACCTATTACCTATCATAATCAAGTGCTCTTATAAAAATTATGTGATTGTTGTAAACAAATGCTTTATCGGTACAATATTCGAACGCGGAAAGCTTTTATTTCCTTTAATAAATTTTGACACAAATGTTACAATACTGAACGGTGAAGTGAACATTAGGTACAGTAAAATCAGAACAAACGTAAAATTTTTGTTTAAAATTACTAAACATTTTGTTTTCAGTAAACGGTAATCAATAGAAAATTAATTAATTTAAGGTCAACGGAAAATTAATATGTACCTCGGAAAAAGTGCTTTTTAATAACCTGCCTGTTTGTTTGCCTCGGCTAACGCCTCGGCCAGCAAATTCAGTCTCGTACATAAAAGTGCACTTTTGTCCTTGTTACATAAATAACTATTTCTTTTTAAAAATTATTTTTTTTTTTTTTTATTATTTTTTTTTTTTTTTTAAATTTTTATTTTTAAATTTTTTTTTTTAATTTTTTTTTTTTTTTTTTATATTTTTTTTTTTTTTTTTATTTTTTTTTTTTTTTTTTTTTTTTTATTTTTTTTTTTTTAATTTTTTATAAAAAAAAATAATAATATAAAAATTTTTTATTTTAAATATAAAATTAAAATTTTAAATTTTAAAAAAAATATTTTTTTTTTTTTTTTTTTTTTTATTAAAAATTTTTTTTATTTTTTTTTTTTTTTATTTTTTTTTTTAAAATAAAATTTTTATTTATTTTTTTTTTTTTTTTAAATAAAAATAATTTTAAAAAAATATAATATTATAAATAAATTTTTTTAATTTTATTTTTTTTTTTTTAATTTATTTTAAAATAATTTTTTTAATTTTTTTTAAATTAATTTTAATTTTTTTATTTTAATTTTTTATTTTTATATTTTTGCAAAATACGTAAATGGGAAGAGACGGTAAATAGAAGAGAGAAGAGGAGAAAGGGGATTTGGGAAGAGGAGGGAAAAAAGCCCATTTTATTCTTGAAAATTCAACGAAAAAAGTGTTTTGAACATTTTGATTTAAAACTGCGAAAGTGTATAAAAAAAAAGATGAAACAAATCAAATGCGCTTTTGTTAAACATAAAATGTAGTCTCGGTATGAACAGATAATTTTTTCGGAACCATATCCTTTTATTTTCAAGTAAAGTATAATCTTAAATTTAAAAGAGTTGGTAGGAAACGTGATATTGCAACAGTTAAAATTTATAATATCCGTCTGTGTATGTAAAGTATGAATAAATGTGTGGTGCACACTTTCGCGCATAACTAAAGAACAGAATACGAAAATACTATCTTCGTTTGTTTGTATTAAAATTTATAATAATATGTACCTATTTATAAAAATTTCTATACTTGTAGAGTTTAATTCGATTTGGACATATTAAATTTTTTACTACGTTACTAAATACCCGGTAATTTTATGTTGTTTTTCAAACTACACAAATAAAACGAGAAGCATGATTTTATGATAATCAATTTTTTAGAAAGAAATTATTTTGCATTCAGTGGGTTCCTATATTTCATGGAAACGTTTAATAGTTTCATTTGGTATGGAAAACTCTCTATTATGAGCTCATCAGAGGTGTATACTTAAGTGCGGTATACAACTGTACAAGACGGCGGTTGGTCTTTAAACTCTCTTGGAGCAATGAACATAAGCAAAATGTGTGTCTTACGACATCTCGTGTAAAAACATTGACACGTATAAATAGTATAAACTAAGAAAAATGCCAACAGCGCTATGCACTTTAAACGCACACATGTCGTTACAATTAACTGTTGGCATTTTTCTTAGCTCATCAATTAATCACCAACAGTAGTTATGCAGAAAATTTAAATGGGTCCAACATGGCATTATCATAGCATGAAAAAAGTTTTAGGAAGAATTATTGAAACAAAAACGTCTTCCGGGATTGGACCTGTCGAAAAGGTAACCGTAGTTGCTTAACGTTTTTAGCCACTATTGTAAGGGTTTCATCACACCGAGAAAATACCTCCGTATATATGGTTAACCATTTGATTGGTTCCCAATAGGGGAGGGGGTGGAGTTAACGATGGGAATCCACAACGGTGTAAGTTTGAAACTACAGTCGCGATTGAAATTGTTTGGATGCCTAATGATTTCTATACTCTCCTGATTTTCTATTGAAAAAGAAAGAAGATTTGGCAATCAAAGTGAAATTATCAAAATCTATGTAAAAATAGGTTTAATGTCGTTTTTTCGAAGAAGCTTGTCTATTCGATCAGTAACCTTATGAATGTAAGGGAGAAAGGCTGGAATTGTTTCTGACGTGGTAGAAGAAATCATTTTTTAATTTTGAGGGCGCGAATGGGAATGACATTTAATGACTTTTTGGATAACTTGTTTGCTATAACCGTTAGCAACGATAGTATTAGTTAGATGACGTAATTGAGATTCTCGGGTTGGCATATAGTAAATACTCAAAAAACTAGAGATTCAACAACAGACCTTTTTTGAGCAGGGTGATGGTGTGAAGAGCCATGTAAGTATCTGTCAGTATGCGATTCACCGAATGACCTAATTCGCTGTTGGGTTTCCGGGTGACAAGTACGTCAAGGAAAGAGAGACAATGATTTTCTTCAATTTCTATAGTAAACTTGTTGTCAGTATGTTGATTATTGAGATGGTCAAGAAACGTATCTAAAGAAGAGCTACCATGAGGCCAAAATGATGAAAGTATCATTTACATACCTAAACCATACTTTCGGTTTCACCGTCGAAGTTTCCAAGGCAATGGTTTCAAAGGCTTCCATAAAAAAAAATAACTAAACGCTGGTAAAATATCAAATGGATAGCCGGCTGACCACCTGATTTATGCGATACTATTGCAAAATGTTGCCGTACAGAATGGAAAAATATTATCTTCTGTGATAATCGAACACATTTCTATAAACTCAGGGTCAGATTTCATTATGGCATCCCGCCACTTCGTGTTCGAGCGGCAAACCAATTGTCAAAAAGAAGTGAAAATTGAAAAATAACAAAAATATCAAGAATACCTGCTGCACATGCGCTCTTGACCGGATTCTTGTTTAGAGCAAAGTTATGACCAATAATTTTCTTAATAAACTAAAATAAACAAAATATAAAAACGTTAGCGCAAATTCAAATACCATTTAAGAACATTTACAATAAAAAGAATTAAAATTTACAATGTTACTTTTCAGATAGTTTTATCTCTCTCGCACACTTGGACGTCAGATTTAGCAAATTTTTTACTGAAATTCGACAAATTAACATTTTTTGGTAACAATCCACGTAACTCAAACTTCGAACGATTTTTCATACAAAACATGCACTACAGATAATTGTTTTTATTAACCCGATAAAAATAATATTGAAAGGAATGTATATCCATAGAATGCGCTTAATAAAGTGATTATTTAAGACGTCTTATTCACCCTTACCCAAGTTTTACATTTTCCCTGGCCTACCTACCTAATCATTTTTTTGTATAAGTATTTTTAAATATTGATTTTATTACAAATTTTAATACCCTGTTTATAAAATGCAATCGTGAGACCAAGTAGCGTGTTAAAAAGCAATGCATATTTGTTGAAGCTAAGAAACGGTAACATATTTGATATCGAATGCTATGCTTTCTAAACCACAATTTATGTTTTGTTTAATACTATACAAACGACAATATCGATTTTGATTTAATCTTTATATTTATCAATAATAAATCATTTTTATGGTTAAACATGATCGTTTCTACACTAATACGGTACCATAAAACAAGAATTATATCTTTTCAGAATCCCGATCCATTAAACATATTAAAATCGGCGATTTACTTAATCACACGCTTCGATAATTGTTTAACGAACTTGTGATCAATTTTCCATTTAACTTATTTTGATCGCATCCGTGAAAAAGGCAGCTTCAAATCCGTCACGTTTTGTTTTATGACAAATTATGGTTACGTTCGAGTATCAAAACACACAGTTGAAATATAAACACATCGATTTTGTTTGTTGCTAGACGTGCTATAAAAATTCTCATTCGACCGACCTACTTATGAAGACGTCAAACCCGGAACTTTAAATGCACGTGTACCCTTACAATTTTTTTAAAAGACACCCTAATATCATTAAACGTTCCAGTTTAGTAGAAGGAAAAGCAATAGATATAAAGTCCGTAAATTATTCTCAATTTTTGCACCCATTATAATATTTTGAACCGAAGCGGGTGCTTTTCTCACGAGAGAAACTAAAATTTAATGCTGATGATAACTAATTAACTTAATTAGAAAACGGCTATTTTCGTAGCATTAAAGCCTACATTTTGCAAAAATCGTGCCGTTTATAATAAGCTTAATATATTCAATTATAAATTTTGAAGTTTTGGTTCTTTTTAAAACCATTCCTAATCGATGTTGAGTGGAAAAGGCAGTTAAAGAAAGTTCAATGGCAACGACCGCTAGCTAGCATGTGCACCAGCACTATGGAGACGCGAAGTCTGAATGTCCAATGTCGCAGTTTCATAAAAATCTTTGACATTAATGTTTTGTTATTCATTTATTTCTTCTTCTTCTTCCAGTTTCGGTTTCTCTATTATGAACCATAAAATATCTTTGTAGCGTTTATCTTAATGTGACAATCGTTATCACCTTCACAAAATAATTGTGTTTCTTTTTCTTTGTACAAAGGAAGCTATTTTTTTAAAGAAAAAAAGTAAACACTATTAAGGAAATTGTGCATTTCTGTTAAAAGCGAGAGTGCTTTAATGCATTACACTTTAAACTGGGCATTGTTCAAAGATTTATGACCCCACTTTCTGTTTTTGAGTTATTGATAACAATTTTACTTAAATTTAATTAAAATATACAAAACAAATAAAAGCGACGGTTCTTTTGCGAAATCATCTGCAAATCTACTTCATAATCTTTGTGCTTAGGAAACAATTACGTCCCGTTCTTTCCTTCGCGAAGAAGATAGCGATAATTTCAGTTAAAACTTTCGTCACTCGCGATTGTGTTTTCAATTTAGATGAGAAGTATAAAATTTTTATAAAATATGTCAACAACCACATTATTAAATCAAATTTAATTAACAAAATAGGTTAAAAAATTATTCGCTTATTAGTACAGTAAAACATTTAATAAAATATGATAGCATAATTAAACACAGCTTTAAGTCGAAAATAAACAAAGATTCTCCAAATATTGACACAATATTGTATACCAGGAGCGTAAAAATACATGTAAACTCTACATAATTTAAATTTTTGCATGTTGATATGTAAGTGCTTAAATTAATTAAAAATTTATGATTTCAATAGACGTTTGTAAATTATATGCTTCTTTTTGGTGATTACAACACATAACTATAGAATAACGTAATTTATAAAACTTTAGTTTAAGAAAACAACAAAAATCACATGCAATGAACTAAATTTTGGGTACCTATATCTCAGATAACTTCTTCCTGCGGAATATCGAATATCTGCAAATTTTATATTGATAAAATATAGCTCTAGGAGCATGACCAGCATACATTATTTCGATTTTTTAAAATACAGTCGGGTCCGCTTATAGCGAGCGCGCTGTTATAAAGATTATAACAAGCAAATGTAACACTATTAATTACAATAAATTAAAACTGAAAAGTTGTATTATTTGTAACTATTCATTGAACATAGTATGAACCAAGAACTTATTTTTAATATATTGAAATACACATGAAATCTATGTTTATTATGTAACCAACAGAAAAACACTGCAGTTTTTGGTGTTTTTCTGTTGGTTAAATAGACGCTGCAGTTGGTGTTCCTTTCCTTTGATGTATAATATGTGTTCATTCAAATTAGTAGTAAGTAATAATGTTTTGAGTTGGACTTTTTGTCGACAGAGAATTTTCAATCCTTTGAATAAAATAAAACTTCTGCTTCACGTTGTTCTGGAAACTATTGAACTCTTAATAAGTTGATATTGTTTTCATTGCAATAAATACTTGTTGACTTGTTTGGTGGTTTAAAGGTGTTTTCTGGTTCTCCTTCTGATTCAAGCTCTTCATTAAACTGTGTTTCTCTAATTGCTGCTACAGTTTCAATATCTGATGGGTACTCGCAAGTTGCCAAGCAATTGCCAACTTTTTGAAAATCATTAAGGATGTCGGAGGTTAGAAACTATTTTAGAAGATTATTTTTAATAGCCCAATCACCCAAACTGACGAAATCCTCTTCTTCTACAGTTTCTGAGTTTTTAAGTTTTAATTTCCACTGGACCAAAGGAATTTCATCGTCTTCGTCAAAATCTGAAGGAGGATAAAATCCAGCATCTTTATAACAATTAACAATAGTTTTTTGTGATTTGTATTTAGTCAATATACCATCCAATAAAGAAAAGTTAAAATCTTCAACTCTATCCAAACAAGATCATCCGACAAAAAAACATTTTTTTACAATGTTGTTTGTGACAAGCGATGTTACCTTGATCCATGGGTTGTAGAGCTACTGTTGTATCACGTGGCAGAAATACTAACTTTATGGCCTTCAGATTTTCAATTGTAGGGTGAGCTGGACAATTGTCGATTATCAATGTAGTATTTTTCTTTTTTGTTTCAGTAGATATTGGTCCCAATCTCTTATTCAAATTTTATTGTTCTTATATAATTAAACAAAGGATTCGTTTTCTATATTTCAATACAATTCCTTAAACCTATCCAACTGTTCCCTCTTATTTCCCTCTCCCTATTGTTTCATTATTTTCCTTTCTTCCCGTTCCATCCTTTTCTTTCTTTCCACTACCTTCTTTATCCATTGTATCCCTTCCCTCTTTTCCCCCAATAACCTCTTCCAATCCATTTCCTCTGGTCTCAGCTCTTCACATTTTCCATCATATGTTTGATATTCTCCCTCTCTCCCACACAATCTACATACCCTCTCTTCATCCCTCTTCCAGAATTTGTTTTCCTGTTCTTCGTTTCCTGTCCTAAACCTTGCTATTAACCTTTTTTCTTCTAACCCTTTTCCCGAAGTCTAGTACATCGGTATTTCTTCCGCGATTATTTCCTTGTATTTTCTATTATATTTCCCTTCTTCTACTTTTGTTCTTCTTTCCCGTCCTTGTGTATCCTTATCCCGTCTTATTATCTCCTCTACTAAACTTCTTCCCTTCCCTCTTATTCTCTTTATCTCTTCTCTCACGTAACCACCTCTTTGATAATATTTCTTTCTTGCCTCCTGCCCATGTATAATTTTCTGCATTTCTACCTCTTTCCAACATTCATATAGTATCTCTTTTTCCTTCCTGTTTTCCATCCCTTCTTCATACTTCATCGCTCTCTTTCCTGTTTGTATTCTTATCTTTTCTAGTTTTATTTCTTCTTCCACAATATATCCTGGTGTTTTCTTTTCCAGTTCCAATGTCCACTTCAATATTTTCCTGAATCTTCTCTAGTTCCTCCCATCCCTTCCATTCCCAAATCTCTGCTCCATACATCATAACGCTTTTTACTAATCTCTTAAAAACCCATCTTCTTTTCTCTATATCTTTTCCGAAAGTTCTTTCTCCTAGCCTCCATGCTTCTCCTACTATTCTATTTCCCTTCTGTCGTGAGTTCTCTTATTTGGTCTACATCCTTGTTGTCGTATCTTATCACATACCCTAAATATCTGTATTTGTCCACACTCTCAATCTCTTCTTCTCCCCCCCACCATTTCACCTCCCTTCGTCTTCCTTTTCTCTTTTAAGTTTTATTATTTTGTGTTTTAGGTACATTCACTTGAAGTTTTCTTTTTCTAAGAACCTTTTTATTACTTTATTTACTTTATTACAATATCTCTTATTTCTTTTCAAAAAATTCTGATGTTACCCAAGGCTTTTTAAGTTATTTTTAATTTTCCGATGGCAAGTAATTCTTTCTTTGCTCTCTTTGCTTCTATGACACTTTTCTTTCTAAAATTTTAATGTTTGATTTGGAACCATTTTATAAAAGGATCAGTTTCGTTGAAAATATTGTTATCGAAAAAACTTCTTCCTATAGTGGGTCATATGTTATTAAACCAGTCCGTTGTTGTTTGAGTAGAAACCCTTACTCCTTCTCCATGGATTTTGCTAGATGAAATGTTGTACCTTTTTTTTAAAGCGGTCAATCTAGATTTTTGAACAGGAAGATATTTCATTCCTTAAGGACAATAACTTTCTCCGCTTTTCCTGTAGTATTTGTCCACTTATGGGCACATTCTGATTTCTTTTTTGCTGAAACCACTGCAGCAATGCTTGATCAAACTCCTTGTTAACTGGTTTTCGAATTTGTTTTAACTTAGAAATGTTGGAATTTACTTTTTTTTAATTTTATTTTGATTTTTCCAAATTGTGGAAACAGTCGAAGTTGCTAACTTATACTTTCGATGCTTCGATGTTCCATTGTTGATTTCATCAATGATTTAAATTTTTTGGTTTAATGTAAGAAAATTTACATTTTTCGGCATGATTATAACGACATTACTACAATTTAAAAACTAACATACGTCTTGTTTAGTACTATTGTAATTGCTTAGAAACGGTATAGAAATAAAATTATGTGTCGACTCCTCGTTATAATAATTACAACAATAAACCAATACATTCGGTAACTTAACTGACATATAATAAACATACCTACTTGTTTATAGTAGATTTTAGTTATCTATTTTATTTGTTCACATACAATTATTAAATTGGTAGCAAACTCACAATATAATTTACATCTTAAGACTACGCAAGCACTTTTTCTTTTCAGTGCTGCCGATTTAGAACAATTTTCCTAAATTAAAGGGTAACTTATGTGACCATTACATGGAGGGACAAATGAAAACCCAAAATAAAATCGAATTTTAGTACTGCAATGATGTTAACACAATTTTAATGGCAAACTTAAATATATTGTTTAGTTGATTAGACATATATTGATTAATGTTAGAATATCTCAGTTGGTGACCGGTAACTTATTAACAGATTTAGATTTTCATAGTTGAAGTTCCCACTACCTTGCCACCTTACATTATCCTTATACTAAAAAAATAAGTTTTCAGAAAATAGGTAGGTACAGAAACGGAACAAGTTATATGAAAACTGACCTTTTAGTGGAAGTAAAATGCTTTCCCTATTTATTTAATTTCTTAGTAATATTTACTTGACGGGTAAAGACGAGTAAGTAAGTTATCTAGTTTCATTCGACATTGGTTGTATATTGTATAAAGTATATAAGCTTCTTCAGTATAATCAAAGACGTTTGGTATAAAACACGAGTAAGTATACAGGGTGTGTCTGTACGATAGCATGTTAGACGAATAACGAAAAAACCGATTTAGCTGAAAACTAAAGACGTGGTCTACTTAGTGAAAATATTTTCATGACGGTGTCAGTTGCGGTTATACCCGAAGTGGATACCAACTTTGTTATTTTACATACAATGTCCCAATTTTTTCCGCATAAATTTTACGTCTTCTACTACCGGGTTTGGCGTACCTATCTCTTAACATTATTAACAAAAAATAATAATTTCAGGCGTAAGCAACGAAAATTTGAATCTACTGAAAAATTAATATCTCTTGACACATAAAAGGTAGATAAGCAAAACCTGTACAACAGTTAGATTGGATTATGGTTTCTGTATTAGACATTTTTGAAATTTATTTCTAGGGGAGGTCCGGGAGTAATGGTAGTTAAGAAAACTAAAATTGTTAGAGTAATTTTTTTTTAATTGCAACTATGTATTTTATATTCTCATTCGTGCATAATTTAATTACCCATCTGCTGATACATCGTGTTCATATACCTAAACTGAATAGTTTTCGTGTTATCTGCTTTTTTTCTACTTTTCTTGGAGATGATGTAGTAAATTAATAATGTGCTTTGTAATCTGTTTGAGCCAACTGATTGAAGGTATCATACGACAGGCAGCAAAACAGTTTGCAAAGCACACTATTAATTTACTACACCATCTCCAGAAAAGTAGAAAATAGCAGACAACACGAAAGAAAAGAAAGTAGAAAAAAGCTGTAACACGAAAATCATTCAGTTTAGTTATAGAAACATGATATGTCAGCGAATACGTGATTAAATTCTGAATGGAATGAGAATATAAAAAAATTCACTTGCAATTCAAAAAAATAGATTCCTTGACAATTTTAATTTTCTTAACTACCGTTACTGCCGGACCTCACCTAGAAATAAATTTCAAAAATTTCTAATAAAAATAAAAACATAGTCCAGTACCGTGTATAACCGTTGAACAAGTTTCGCTTATCTGCCTTTTATGTTTCATGAAATATTAATTATTCAGTAAATTCAAATTTTCGTTGTTAAGGCCTGAAATTTTTTGTATTGTATTAAAAATAACAAAGTTGGTATCCACAGAAGATGTAACCACTGGAACCTAACTTACATACCAAATCAAGAACTGCAGGAACCATAAACAAAAAAATGAAAAAAATTGAAATTTTAACACCCTGTAGTCCGCTAAGGAAGCGTTTGCGGACCTATGTTTATATGATATTTTAGTCATAAAATAAGCCAAAGAATCACCTCCTTTTGTTTGTACATGATATTTAGGAACACCCTGTATAACTCAAATATAATTTTTTTACATTGTGTTTTTTTGAAAGAAATTAATGGGACATATGTGTCCCAGTGCCCAAAATATATACTATACTAGGTGAGAGCCAGCTGCTAGCTGCTGGAGAAAGTAATATTAGTCTGTAGGTACATGAAACTAAAGATTTTAAGTTGCAGAAAGTAATCAAAAGCTTTATTTTAAATAAATCTACTCAATCAATACAGAAATGATAATATAAAAATAACGTAAAATGAATATAACAAAAATCAGTCTTAAAAAAAACGGGTTGTTAATTCCTGATTTTGTAAGGACATTTTTCATGGCCCTGCCTGGACATTTTTCAAGGCAATCTAAAACGCTTAAACCACAAAATTTTTAGTCTTGGAGGTTAAAAATTGCCAGGTTAGTCATTGCAAGTCTTAAAAGTAGAAGTAAAAATGTTGAGTTTTGAATGACTAAGTCGAATCTGTTAAGGCGGCGCTACACGATGCTACGAACACCTTCAAATGTTGGACGATTAATAGTTGAACGCATCGTGTGGCTGATACCCGCATGACAAATGCCAATTGTGAAGCGTCCAACATTTGAGTTGGAACACGTTCGGGTTGTTGGCGGTCTTTTGATCCGCGTCAAAGGATTTTTATTTACACTCGACAATACATTTGCAAGAACTTGGCGCACTGCTACACGACTCGTCAAAGCATTTGATCAGCTTTTGCTTGTTTTAACATTATTTTTAGTGATTGGTAGGTATTATTTTAAATTTACATTTTATATTATTAACATGATGTGTATATTTAAGCAAGTAGTTTTCATTTATTAAAACACAACAGATCAACGTCCATCTTTAAATAAAGTATTTCAACTCGACCAACATTTGAAACAAATGTATTAGGTCGAACGTTCGTTCGATCGTGTAGCGGAGCTCTTGCCATGTGTTTCGTTCAATATTGAGTCGAGTCTAACGTTCAGCAAATCGTGTAGCGCCGGCTTTAGACTCGACAACTCCAGAGGCGGCAAGTCTTACAAAACGGAAAACCTAAAAGTGTAAACAGATGTTTAGTGTATAACTTACCAAATCTAACACAGTACAACTACAAAAATATTTTTTTCTCCAAGCGACATTAGAACGGTATATTATTGAACTACTGGCAGACGCTAAAATAGTTATTTGTATAACGAGTGCAACAAATATGCTTTTGCACATGTTAAACACAAAGTTTTTCTACGATCGAAAAAATAAAAAAAAATAAAATATAAAATTATATAAAACTTCTTTTCACTTACACTACACTAGTGCAAAAAGTATAGTTATTTATGTATCAAGGTACATATTATATTTTTTCCGAAATGCCAAAATTTTAACAAAATCTGATAATTTTATAACGTTCTTTAAGTAGCAAATGTAATCAGCTGTTTTCTTTTTTACGTCAAATGTTTCCACTGCGCAAGCGCGATTCTAAAATTTACATACATTTTACACATCTCTACCGGCGAAAACATGAACTTAAAAATCGTCGTATAATGAATCACTTTAGTGCCGATTTTTTTGTACTTTAGCGACGATTTCGGAAAATAGTAGATTATTTTACTAGAAGTTAAACAATATAATTGTTGAGCTTAAAAGTTTGCTGGCGAGGTGTTAGCCGAGACAGCAAATTAAGCGAAACAATTATATTTTTAACTCCAAGTGAAATATATTATTTTTTCTTCAAGCGACAATAAAACGTCATATTATTGAACTACTGGCAGACGCTAAAATTCTTTTTACTGTCTAGACATTAAAAGCAAAACAGTTATTTTGTTTTCACAACTATTTAGAGGTTGGTACCTCGGTTATGTCATATTATGAATGTAACAGTAAAGTACCAACTTGATTCGTCGAGAATAAAAGTCACTATAAGACTCGAGAATCTCGAAAATTTGAAAATAACACATGAAAACTAGCAATAAACGCTTGAAGAAAAATAATATATTTCACTTGGAGTTAAAAAATATAATTGTTTCGCTTAATTTGCTGTCTCGGCTAACACCTCGCCACCAAACTTTTAAGCTCAACAATTATATTGTTTAACTCTAGTAAAATAATCTACTATTTTCTTCAAGCGTTTATTGCTAGTTTTCATGTGTTATTTTCAAATTTTCGAGATTCTCGAGTCTTATAGTGACTTTTATTCTCGACGAATTAAGTTGGTACTTTACTTTACGTTCATAATATGACATAACCGAGGTACCAACCTCTAAATAGTTGTGGAAACAAAATAACTGTTTTGCTTTTAATGTTCTAGACAGTAAAAAAGAATTTTTAGCGTCTGCCAGTAGTTCAATAATATGACGTTTTATTGTCGCTTGAAGAAAAAATTATTTTATTTATTTTGAAACCATTAAAACCAAATTTTCATTTATATCAATTTATTATATCAAGTACTTAAAAATTGAATCCACCATTTTGAATTTTGTTAGATCAAAACTTTTGTCAAATTTAAATCGGGCATAGTTAAAAAACATACTATAAGATACTTTTGATAACAATTCAATAGTTTTAGAACCTTGAAAAAAGTCATTGAATATTCTTAATTGTTAACTTTAGAGTGACATATTGGCTTAACTATTTGTCTAACATAAAAGTTTTACTAAAAAAAGTTGTTTATTTGAATGTCCTCTATAAACCATTTAAGCCTGGAACACATATTCTGTGACACCTTGTATAAATTTTAAGAACTTATAACTCGAGAACGGAAAAAGATATCGACAGGCAGTTTTCACTAAACTTAATAAATATACTTCAAGTTTCTGTTGACATTGTTTATGGAAATTGAGAAAAAAAATTAAGTTTTTTGAACCAAAATTGTGAGCTTAGTTTAAAGTGTGCCTGAACTAACATAAAAATAGCCCCTGTGAGATAAATTCTGACAAATAAATTACGTAGATAAATTCTTTTCAGGATTTCAGCAGTTATGGTTGTCCCAAACCTTATACTAGACGTCGCAACACAAAGAAACTTAATTTAGAGTTACTATCGATTCTACCATAAAGGCACTTTCGCAAGATAGATACGTTTTTTTTCTGTTACTTTTTTCATTGTTCATACTCTACATCGCTCCGATACCAATAAACGAGACTAAAATTTTGGTTGAAAAATAAATTTTCGACAAAGTTCCTTTCATAACTGTTTTTGAATAGTTAACATTATTGGAGATACTGTTAAAACAAAAGTGTAGTATAAGTAAAAACAACTTTATTTGAAGAAAAATGTATAAACGAATATTTTTGTAAATACGAATGAATTTTGAAAGTAAAAAACCCTTTGGTTTGGTGCCCAAAATCTAATATAATATCTTCTATTAAATGGGTTCCATTTCTAATTTCTTCCACTATTTATAGATGGTAGTACAGCAACCCCTATAGTTTTTTAATTGTTTTCTGTATATGATTTGTTCAACCTTTTGTTTCAGTCGACCACCATGGGATATATTTTTTTTGAAAACCACATGGAATTAATTTCTTTACTGCACACTTAATAGCACCAAAAAATCTAAAATAACTATCAGAAATCGATGGTATCCACCTAAGAATAGAATCTATATTTTGTCCAACTACCTTTTGGAAAATTCCATCTTAGTTTTCATGATTCTATCTATGTCTATCTTACCTGCTTGGAGAATATTTTAATTCTAATGAAACCATGTCACGGTTCGCGATACTAAACATATAGGTTCGGACTGTAATCGTTTTGCCATCGATCGAAGTAAAAACTGTTGTCTTTTTGATCATACGAGGATATATTGAAAAATTCTTAGCCTACTATAGAACCAAACAAAATTTCAATGTCAAAATATTTTATTACTCAACATATTCTCCTCTTAATTGGATACATTTATTACAGCGAACCTGCAACGTCTCTAGACCTTTAAAAAAAATGTTTCTTCTTGATCTGCAAACCAGACCTCCACAGCTTCTATTACCTCCTTGTTGGAAGAAAATGTACGACCTTTTAAACTTTTTTTCAGTTGAGGAAAGAGGTGATAGTCGGACGGAGCCAAATTGGGTGAATAAGGGGGGTGTTCAAGTAATTCAAACCCTAAAACACGATGTTTTTGTATGGCAACATGAGATTTGTGTGCAGGGGCGTTGTCCTGCAAAAACAAAACACCTTTGGATAGCTTTCCGCGTCTTTTCTCTTTAATATTTTCCCGTAGAGTGGTCAGTAATGTCGAATAGTAATCTCCAGTTATTGTTCTACCCTTATCCAAAAATCAATCATGATTACTCCAATGGCAATCCCAAAAAACTGAAGCAAGAACTTTTCCAGCAGATTTTAGACACGAAACTTCTTAGGTCTTGGAGAACCAGAGTGTCGCTATTCCATCGATTGTTGCTTTGTTTCTGGATCGTAGAAATGTACCCAAGTCTCATCCATAGTAACAATTCGGTTTAAGAAGTCTACATCGTTTTCAAATCGAGCACAGATCGAACGCGATGCTTCTACCCTTGCACGCTTTTGGTCAACATTCAAACATTTGGGGATCCATTTTGCAACAATTTTTCTCATGTCCAAATTGTCGTGAACCATATGATGAACGCGTTCGTATGAAATATTCAGTGCTTCAGATATCCGTTTTAGCCCAATTCGACGGTCTGATAAAATCATGTCATGAAGTGCATCGATATTTTCGGGGACAATTTTTGACGGTCGCATACGAAGGACATTGATCACCAAGGGTATTAAGGGGGTAATGCTCCTTCTACTTTAACGATGGTTCGTAATAATAAAATTTCTCAGTTATTTTCGAACGTAAGTCAATTCTGTAAAAAGAAAAATGTATATAAAAGATAACAGTAGGTACGTAAAGGCTTAAGTTTCGTTAACCTGTGTAAATAGTGTTAAGAATTGCATCTAAACTATACGTATATTTAACACAAGTTTTGTTGGTGTTGCACACTAAAAATTAAGAAATGTTTTCTTTAGGAACTTCAATCAAACGTTTAACTTTCAAATCAGTCATAGCGCGAAGTGATTAAGCATATGGATTTTACAAAATATTATTATTACTAAACCAAGTTTTCCAAAAAACGCAACACAATTGCATAACTTTCAGGAGTTTCAGACCGTAATTTAATTGTATAGATATCCAGTGTTATACGTTTGTAATCATAATTCTTAGTATTTTATGAGCGCTACAGTCTACACTGTAAAAATTTATGTTTCATAATTCGAAATATTTTTTGGTTTGTCACACAATCTAATTTCTTTCTATAGACAATAATTAATTTTTATCCTACACTATAGTAAAACTTAATTTTACTGGCCTTGTTGAAACTGTTTATTTGCACGTCTAGCCGGTAAAATTTTCATTTTTTGCTACGCGGTAAAATTGATATTTTCTTTATAGGCAACTGAAATTATCTGCTAATAAACAGGCGCAGACGGCTGATTATCAAATAATATTTCATAATTCGAAAATTATTAAAATTTCTTGCACAGTGATCGCTATTTTGCGTAACGAAATTCTGGTAATACTCAATATTAATAAGAATTATCGAAAAACGGTTTATACAAAATCGACTTGAATTTTTATGCCCAAATGCGGAAAGTTATTTTTAATTTGTAATTATTTTTTTATTTTAGAATTGTAATGTATACATGTTAAAATTATAAAAATGACTTTCCGCAGTATACAAAATATTATTTTAGGAATTACTGAATTTTTGGGATAATTTAGTTGTTTAAATTTCAAATAATATATGAAAATTGTTATTAGATAAATACACATTTAAGGGAGTAATACCGATATTTGTCTATATCAACTGATACGGATATATTCACAAAGTTGAATTTGATATTATTACCGTTTTTCCATCATTCCTATCAATATTGAGTATTAAAAGTAAGTGCTTACGCAAAAATAATGTGTACACCTTGGTAGTAAAATGGTTTTTCAGGTCTCAAGATGTGGTCATGGTCCCTTTTTTTCGAACCGGAAAACAATCATTTTACCGTCTACAATATACTATTTTAGGCTTTTTATTAAAATCACAATTCTCAAAGGAATGTAAAAATAAATTATATTTTTAATATCAATAAAAATCACTGAAATACAGATTTTTTATATATTCAGAATATAATTAGACATAAATCAAACATGTACATTCTGTCTGAATTTTGCAAGATAATAAAGGTTGGAGAGAATGCAACATGGAAAATATAAACAAAAATGACCACTTATTATTACCCTGGAATGCTACATTAAAAATATATTTATCAACATCCTTTATGAAAAAAGGACAATTTTAAATTTATAATATTCTAACATACTAATTTAATATGGAACTGCCCTTTTCAATATATATTAGTACATCACATTTAAGTCTATTACAATCTTAAATCTTTGATAGGCAGTTTTTTGGATGTTGAGGATCTACCAGCTCGGAAGAAAACATTTATGAAAAAAATTCACAAGCTGATCTTCCATTTTTTCACTCCAAAAGTTGTCATCTCTCTGTATTTTCTCGGCCACCAAGCCATGCGGAGTCCATACGACGAAAAAACAGAATTTTCTGTTTGTAATTCTGAGCTGTCCCTGAACCTGATAATAATAATTATGGTTTCTTTTAAGTTTTATTTTGTCTTCTGAGATGTTTAAAAATCTAATTTTTTTGTATGAATGGCTGTTACTGGAGAACAATTTGATGCTGTTGCCGGACATTTTACCTCTATAAGTCCATCCTCTTCTATCAGCCCATCTGGAGATGCAGATAAATAATTATATTGTTTATCAATAAACATTCCACATTCTTTCACGGTCAATTGATATTTTTCCTCAAATTCTCTTATAGCTATTATTTCATGGTCTTGACCCCAACGTGTAAAAGTTGATCCGTAAAATTTTGAATACAACAAATTCTTAACTAAGTTTGCACAATGTGTAGTTTTTCGCATTTTGCAGATTAACCCAAAGTTAGAAGCTGTTAGTCGATGACTTCTTTCTTGTCTCCATAAGGTATTGTTAAATTGTCCAATCGTGTTAAACTGAATTTCATCAATTTCTTCTGAACTTTTACTTATCATCGAGAGCACTTGTTTCTCTCGTATGTTATACTCTTCTAATGATAAGATCTTATTGTCATCACAATCAATGTCACCATAATCAACGTCGGCTGAAACAATAGATGTTTTCTTTTTTAAATTTATCTGGAAACAATTGCTTTTTATGTTTTATCCATTGTCGTCGTCTGTCTAATCTATCAATGAACTTTTAGTAACTTTACCGGGACTGGTACCTATTGCTTTTTATGAATTATCCTTGTTAATTGTCCAGGCTTAGAATTGTACGATATTAGAGCCGCTTCACATCGTGTTTGATACGAACGTCTACCAGAAAAATTGACTCGTTTGCCTCCTACAAATTTAGCTAGCACAGAATTGTAACATTCGGCCGCATTGTTATCCATGTTCAATAATAAACTTTCGGTATTTCTTGCAACTCGGTCTACTACTACCATGATGTCCTCATATAATCCTGAGTCCTTCATTTCAGGAACCCAATTTTTTCTTGTTCAGAATTTGGGCCAGTGCAGAAATACTTTGAACATTGACTGTGTTGACCGAATACATGGTTTGGTCCATTTAAAATATCTGAACGAAGTTGTTTCATTTTCTCAGGATGTGTTAAACTATCATTGTCATTGACAAAACTCACCGCACATTGAATACCGGTACGCAATCTCTTAATGGAATTGTTCAAAACATTTCTTTGAGTAACAGGGATAGTTTTTTTTGGAGCTCACTTGTTTTTGTAAGATCTTTTAATTTTGCACAATAGTTGCGTAACAAATGATTACGACATTCAATTTTGTGCACAATTCTGTTTCCATATGGTCTCGCTTCTGCTAACTTTTTGGTAACGCTGCTGTCACCATCTCCGACTAAATACACATACTTCAAATTATGCATTTTCACACTACACATGAACCCTTCTAGAATAATGTCAGACTCCATTCCTGTAGATGGTTTGTCCCAATTTTAAAACACTTATGTTCTGGAGGTTGGCAGTTTTACTTTTAGCACGAGAGCACGCATAACAATATTTATTTCTAATTCCTAGGTATATCAATTTTCCGGTTCTTTGTCCAACTATTACACCTACACCAGAAGAAGCATTATAATTTACTCGGTATGACCGCTTACTCCATGCGCCATCCGCTATAACGGTTATCATAGGGATACCATCAGCGTCTACTCTACCTTCAGATATTGCTATTCGGGCTTCTTCTTTACCAGCACTTTTCATCAATTTCCAAGCGCTATCGTGTATATGCATTGATAATAAATCTTCCGTTTTCGAAAACAAATGTGGTCCCATAAATGGTACATCAACGGTAGATAGCAACTCGCCTAGTTGTGAATATCCAATTCCTATTGCAATAGAACCCAATACCAATGACTTATTTACATCTAATACACGATCGTCACTGTCTGTTGCTATTGTTTTTTTGAACTGCACATTTTACAAAACACTGTAAATGTACTTTGCACTCCAATTCTTTGTTCATTTATTATTTGCAAATTTTTGCACTACAGGAAAAAAGTTCAACATGTTTAAAACTTATTAACTCTTGAAAAAGTTATTAATATTTACAATTCGTCTACCTGTAACTGTATAGTCTTCAGTCGCTATTTTATTTAAATTTTCCGACTGACATGGTATTACAACTGGGGAAGGAATTGATGACGACGTACTAGGCTGATCAGAAAAAATTGTTGGAATCTGTTCTTGTACAAGTTCTAAATTTTGTGAAAATGTTGTAGGGTGAGTTTTTCGTTCTGATACCGGGGTCTTCGTTGAAACACCTTCCCTCATCTTTTCATTTTTACGAACACTTTTTCGTTGCGCCGCTACTGTTAATCTTGGCATTGTGCACTTTTTAATTCTAACTTAATATTAAACTAACCTAGATTGCTGCTATTCTGAATTTTTCTTATTTAACGCTTATGAAACTGTTGTCTGTCTTTTTCACTATCACTTTACTTTACATAACTCTTCTTTGCTAACCATCAACTTTTTGCAACCAACTATGTCATCTGACAATACCGGACAATACAATTATTTTGTGAAGCATAAGTGTTGCGGTGTACTTTTGCTAGTAATAAACTTACAACTGAGAATTCCGTCCTAACACTGTGTAATGTACCTTACCGTTAGTTCTACCGTTATTTGTACCCTCGTGAATTCTTAAGCACCCAATTACCTAACGGTACTAACCCTGAACTCCTGAACATTGTAAGGGATACTTTCGTATTTTCGTAGTTTTTAGAAAGTTAGTGTACAACATGTTCCAATTCTATAAATATAATACTTTACAATTGGCTTCTTTCCTTACTTTCATACCTTTAAGTAAGTACAATACATTTTTTCTGTTGAAATGAAATTAGGCACGTGTTTATTTAAAACCCACACCTTCTGTTATTTTAAATATCATTTTCATTTCAAGTCCTAAAGGACTATGTAGTTATGCAAATTTGCATACCTAAGCATAATAAAGATTCTTTGAATTTCGGCTTATTACGCAAAGGAAGTTAAAAACACCTTCATTTTAACGAAAAAAAGATAACAAACTGCAAATTTGCTAGGATTTTTTCTTTTAATTTAAAAATAGTTAATTGTTATCCGTTTATTTCATCCCCTAGAACCAATTGCTGTATACTTCCCTGGTTTACACATAGGTACTATTTATTACCATTGCTATTCTTAGAAAAATATTGCATTCTATAATTTTCTTTCGTGCTATCAATAAAATTATAAAAACGATCAAAATTAAAACGATGTTTACTATTAACGAAGTGTCTTGTGAAGTAACTTAATTTGTCAGCAAAGACAATCAGAATAACAGTGTAGATGAAGTTGTGTGAGCTCATTATGTTTATTTAAGCGCTATCCCAACTGAATTTTATGCTGGGAATCAACTACACGTCATATTATATTTTCTATGAGTCAATCATTTTAATTATGTACATCTATCTTTATTGGAACTTTTTGTGCTCTCTTGACGATATTTGTCGAACACAAAGCAGTATCCCCTTAAGCATATCTTCGTAAATTTGCTTACCTCTTAACTCTTTTAAATACAGGTACTTGATGATGGCTCGATACTTCAATTTCTCGATTGTCACAATTTCGGTGGACATCTTTTTTCATTTAATTTATTACGTGACTCTGGTTTACTTTTTTGACGTCAAACTTTACACTGACACTTCTAATACGTTATTGTTCGTTGCAATGGTAACGCAATATTTTGTTTATGCAAGGAACTAGTCCAGGCTAACCTGATATCAATACATCCTCGTATACTAAATGTATGTTTGAAATTCCATCCATATTTGTGATGTTATTCTATTGACGTACTTGTCTTTGTAGCCCCATAATGTATTATGACAATTAAAGTCATTGTAGACATTAAAATTTTCTGGCCAAGCTTATTCGAGGAGGTTGGTAAATATTTACATGCAAGTCTTTTATTTTAGTAACTATTGGTTGAAAAACTGTCCTATCGGACGGGTCGTAAATAGCTTATGTAAAACAAAAAATTCCACTACATGAGCCCAAGCCCACCTGATTGACCCCTGCTATTTTTTATTTGTATTAAACACGCCTAAAACAGCGAAGAAACTTTTATGATAGGGTTCCTTCCAACGAAAGCCTTCTTTATAACAAATTGCGTGTCGTCTAGATTTGAGCATAAAGGTCTTCCTTAATTGGAATTTCTTCCTAATGTTTCGCTGAAACGAGTAGCTGGTTTTTTCAGAGATCGTTTCATCTCTGATGTTGGATGTAGATTGATGATTTCTGCTTCACACATTGTATTTACACTGGTTCATAATGGGCGGGGCTTGATATGCGCAATGCAATCCCAGTATAAATACAATTTATAAATCAGAAATCATCAGTCTACATCCAACACCTGAGATGGAAAGATCTCATCTTAACGAAACGTTAGAAAAAATCCAATCAATCCTTTAGATCTAAATCTAAACGACATTAGTTTAAGGACAAACTGACTATTTATCTACTTTACCAACAATGTCTCTCTGGTTACGTATTGGTTGATTAATTCTTTTTTGTTTCTCGGAAGTAGGGATATTAGGAGGTTTGGCTACCCTCTACATTTACATACATTCGATTCCTTTAGTATTTCCATCGAATATAATATTCTTTTGATCGCTAAATTGAGATCGATAATTGCACTTACCGATTTCAACCTGCATATGAAGGCGCAAATGTCACATGATGTTTCAGAATTAACAGATTTGTACCAACAGTATAAATGTATTTGTGTAATAAATTTAGTAGTAATTAAGTTAGAAACACATTCTTTTCCGCTGTCACTTCGGCCATTGGCTCGAAATCTATCTATGTCTAAATTCTTGCCAAGTGGAAAACGTTTTAAACTATTTGATCAATGTCGAAAAATATAGTATTATTCTTTCGTATACAGTGACCGGCAAAGAGCTTGCATCAAATGGGAAAAATTTTTGTAATTGAGATATCCGAAAATTGAAAAAGTGAGGTTAGATGACAAGATATTGAAAAATGCCTAAGAGAAAAGTTGTTCAGAATTAGATTATACGTCAATGTGCACATTTTCAAACGAAATCTACGAATTTGCACAAATATTAGTTTTCCGGCATTTTTTCCGGAAATGATGAGAAAAAAAAATTTTTGCGTTTGATTTGCATAAAACACAATAAAACCAACAAATAAACTTCACAATCCAGTAATTTTTATCTATTAGTCTACCGATGGATGGTAAAAAACAAAAAACATTGTTTGTTTAGGAAGGACTTTGTTGCAATGGCCTACAGAAAACAATAGGTTGAAATTACAAATTTAGAATAATTTTAAAATAGTCATAAAGTGAACAATTCTTCCATTCTAAACCCAATTTAAAACAATTTTTTACAATATTGCCTAGATAATAAGCTCATACAAAAACATACAAAAAATTTCCGGAAAAAATGCCGGAAAACTGATATTTTTGAAAAGTCGTTATTTTCTTTTGAAAATTTGCACATAGACGCATAAGCTATTTCTAAACAATTTTCCTCTTAAGCATTTTTCAATATCTTCTAACCTCATTTTTTATATATTTAAGGGATATTTTTTTTAATTTGCCGCCATGACAGTGGTGACATGACATTTGACAAACGCTTTTTTTTGTCATTCGATATGCTGAATTCATTTGCCAAAAGAAATTTTCGGATATCTCAATTACAAAATATTTTCACATTTGATGCAAACTCTTTGCCGGTCACTGTATGAATTATGAAGGTTTTGTCCTAGACCTAAATTAATGACTGCTTTAGTTGGAGGTAAGAAAAAACAACAAACAGTCCTAGTTATAATTTTTTCGACATTTCACTTTACCAATTAGACCTTAATAAAGGATTTGGTTAATTCTTACTCGCTCACATAAAGTAAAACCTTGATAAAGCTCTGATGGTGGAAGGAAACGTCGCCAAAGTGCGGCCATTGGTGTTTTTTTACCACCTAAAGGAATTCTAGTTTGGTTTAAATACATAATTAAGTAAATTTCAGAAATAAACATTTATATTATTTAGATCGCTCTTGTTACTATAAAATTCTGTATTCTCTAATGACCTCAGTATTAAATAATAATGAAATACCTGCATAAGACATATATTTCAATCATCAACCATAATTGGTGCAGGCAACTTGGGAATTACAAATACTATCTAAATATGCATTGTATGCAACTGCTTGCCTGACTCACAAGATAAATCTGAGACATATGAATGCAAGTTTTATATCCAATTTCTCTGTCGCTACAGGTACAAAACGTCGACAAAAAATTTATCTTTTCCATTTGTAATGTAAACGTAGCATTTGTTACTACAATAATAATTAAATGTAAAATAAATATTTAGCAAAAAAAAAGATGTAAATTTTAGTCGTTACTATAGCGCAATTTAAAGATAAAACAAAATATTACTACTTTAGCAAATTATACATTTCTTGTATTAAACGTAACCAGTTTTATTGCCCCAAAGCATGTTAATGCATTTAAAGATCGGTTACATTTTGAATAATTTGGTTATTGCGTTTAGGTATAAAATGTAACCTTTAAAAGTGTAATCAATACAAGCTTCTGTAAGTAACTGATACATAACAAATACAAATAAATTTCCAAAAAACGTAATTTACAAACCCCCAAAGCGGTTACTACATTTTTTAAGCATATATTTTAAATTATATTATAAACAAAATTTCATTTAATGTCGTTAAAGTTTGACTAGTGAGGTCGACAGGTATAATTTATAAATTACCTGGAGTTGTACACTTTCGAAAGCTTCCATCTCGTGAGTTACTTTGACCTAGGTCGCATAAAACCAGGTCAACGAGGAGAAGCTTAGGTCGGGACATTGAACCAAGCACCCTCTACCCTTCTGTTGGGGAAACATTGACCCACCTTAAGTACAAAATCACCGACAATTTAAATTGAAATGTTTTCCGTTATATATTATACATTTAAAAAAAATGTGCGCGGTAAAATTTTCATAAAGGAGAACTAAATAATGATTTTAGTAAGCGAAGTAGGGCTCCAAGCAGTTACTTTCAGTTTGAAACTTAACAACGACCATTATTATAAGCTTTACATAACTTACACAGCTTAACTTAATTGCATTAAGAAATTCAAGCGTCTAATTAGGTTAAAAATTTTATAAAGAAGTTTACGCTTTATCTGAAATTTCAATAAAAACCTATTATCGAAAGCGAATGTGTTTTTTAAGGTGCACACAATTTATTATTCTAATTTATTGTGACAGTACGAGTTTGTTCTAATTTTAAATACGACATAATGATTTGTGGTTTTAGGTATAAAACAAACAGAAAGTGATTTATTTTTCTAAACCAATCGATATCTAAAATTTCTTATTGCGCCATTTTATATAAACAAATCGAATAAAAACAGTAGAAGAGTAAGAGTAATTTTTTAAAGAAACTCCCAACTTTTTTTAAAGTCGATTAGTTTACTTTTTGTTTTAGTACTTTGTGAGCCAAGTTACAAAGAACATTTAAATCTATCGATTCCGTAATTCTTGTACAGGCAACACTTTAGATAACATTTTTTTAAATTTTTTATGTTTTCAGCATAAAATAATTTTTCAAAGTAAAATAAACAAGATGTTGACAAATTATCTTAATTTAGATTGAAGACGTGAAAGATTTTTCAGTATCAATAATATAGTAAGTATCTCGAATACCTTCCTAAAACTAATAAAATGTGTCAGAATAAGATCTTTAATGTCCTTCTTTCTTGTGTCGGATCCAATTAATTTTTTTTGCACATGGAAGAAAAAAAGAATAAATATGTGTTGCAAACAAAAACTTAGCTATGGTATAAAAATTGAATTGATTAGAAATATTTATGGCGATTTAACAAACTTCTGAAATTTCATTGTTATGAATAAATAAATATTTTATCATGCAATGCAAATATGTATATACACTCATGAAATTTAAAACTTGGACACCACAATTTCTGTAAATTGCACATTGTGAAGCGGGCTTAAGGGTATCATTTACAATTCTAACAGCAGGTAGTCTCAGCAGGGGTTATCTTATAGAAGGACTGTAGAATGAATCATTACACTAAGCACGTTTTAGAAAATAGGTAATTTACGTTGCTTACTTAATTTTTCTTTACAGAATATATTTGAAGGTATCGCTAATTAAACACCATAGCTCGATTAATTATCGAATCAAAATTTTGTTTAGGAAATGTTTACAAAATAAAATTAGAAATAATTTTGATTTAAAAAACGTCTACAAGCAATAACTTTTAAATTAAATCAAAAACCTAAACATGGTTATTTGGGTTGACTGATTATTACTTATTTTTAAATAACTTTTTCTGAAATGCAGTTTCCTATTCTTGAAACAAAAATTTTAATTCTAGCCTTAAAACGTGTTCAAAAGTGCGAATATGCGACTAAAAGAACTAAGTAAACATTCTTTTGCAATGTATTGCTTTTATTTTTAACTTTTTCTATCAAAACTTGACGCATTTTTTATACGCTCTAGACGTTAATTTTATGTTTAGGGCAAAATGTTTTATATCGGTGCACACTTTCTATACGCTCTTGCACATGTATTAGTATAGGGCGATGTGGGGTTCTGCGCAAGAGTTGATCATAGTTTTTAATTTTATACACAAAAAATACTTACTATCAAAATACAGTTATAGCCCTTTTAAATAATAAAATTTAAATTACCTAAATGATATATTTTAAAATATCTCGTACTTTTCCCGCCAATAAATTAATTTAAAAGGATAGACAACAAAGCTTCTATTAAGATTTGGTTAAATATTTACTAGAGCAAAATGCGATTTATATATTTGAATGTACCACGTAAAAGCAGTTAATAACACAGGAATAAAATCAAACATTTATAGTGATGATACAAAAAATCATTATTACATTTGTCTTTTTTAATTACATCTAGTATCATCTAGTTTATACGGTGAGTTTTTTTGATATATGTAGTTCTTTTAAATTGCAAATGTAGTGTAAAACAAAACCTACTAAAAATTAGTTTTACTTCAAACAATTTTTTTCAAATGTACTGGGTTTGTTCTAGACTCCTCTGGTTGATCACTTGTTCTACACCCTTATTGGTTCTCTTATTATTTTGCCCAATTAAATGTCAGTGTTGGCACCACGTGTTCATGACACATATAACGACAGAGTTATAACGTTGATTGAACAGTTGGGAATACGATTAAAAGTAACCAAAAAACTGGCCCGGCATGTAGATGGTTTTACCGTCGATTTAACCTAAGTTGTTTAGTTGCTTCGTGACTGTTACTGATGTCGCGTCGTAGTTGAATCGAAGTAGGGAACTGTTATTTTTATGACAAATGAGTAATAAAAAGAACTAGGTTAAATCGACGGTAGAATCATGTATATATCGGAACAATTTTTTGATTACATTTTATTCATATACGTTGCGTTATACGGTTATAATTCATTAATTATGTAAATTAGCAACACATGGAGTAAAAAGAGTATTTTTTTATTCCTCTGTGACTTAGTTTATTTTCCATCATTATTAGTTTGTGGCACGTTTGCTGTACCCTATCGTTTGTTCCTGTTTAAGATGGGTGCTAGTTACTTAAGTTAGCAGGTGTAGTCTTTTGCATAAGTTATAATGTTAATTAATATGTCTGTAGATTTCATACCATATAACTATACTTTGAAAGGGCAATCCAAAAAGCATCTTACTTGTGACGGGATACTGCTTTCGTTCCGGCTAGAAACCCAAGTGACGCAATTTAAGTTTTTCCGAAATGAAATCACTTTTTACATAATTAGTGCAATTTTCATTTTCAAAACAATTGTGACTCAATTTCAAAAATGTAGACTTACACGGCCAGTGTCCATATTTATATTATGATTTCCCGGGCTATTGAGCCGTGGTTTCTCTACAAATATTACATTTTGATGAATCTGAGTACAGTAACTGCCCATGAAGTGGTAATACTGATTATCTCTTACTTAACAAGCAGGTGCACGATGCGTTGAAGTACTGTAGGTAATTCTGATGATTTTTGTAGACTTGCGTTCGCGCTACCGTACACTGATGAGCCTCAGATAAGGCGGAACATGTGTGTGTAGGTGCCGCTCGTAATTCTGCAGTTAACACTAACTGCTATTTTATTCGGTTGGCAAGAATTTAAAATATTGCGTTAAAAATGCGCTTAGCTTAGTTCACAGCCGACATCTTACGTAATGCAGATTTCTATTACTTTTGATGAATCAGAGTAGGGGAGACCCGTGAGGCTTGAGACAGGGGAGGAATGAGACACTGCATTTATTTACTAAAATCGGTCAAGTAGAGTCATCTGGTGGTTAGTACTTCATAGTTTAGGTTGAATACCCCACCACGTTACTTGCGTAACGGCATCAGTCGTTTGTAAAACGTTGTTGTTGGTGCATGTGGTAAATTGCCGCTAAAACTAAAATTATATTCTTCAATATTGTGGTAGTTTGTAGCAAATTGAAGTGGAATTTCAAAGCGATTCTTCAGATAGAACGACCACAGGTATGTTCTCAATCTTTTATATAACTTTCAAGTAGATTAGAGGTTTAACAATGATTTTATGTTACATTATTCTGTAAAACGCTACATAGGGAGACTTGTTTCGGGGAGCCATGAGACGTCTCAACCCTCTCTATTTCATATTTCCACTGATTAAACATTATTTTATAAACTTAAAAGTTGTTATTTCAAAGTGATTCAACACAATTTTATAATATTGTTTCAGAATCAATATGCCTCATTTCTGGGTCAAAAGACTAAACGAGTAATTCCTCCACCAGACGTTATGAGAACAGCGGTGGATGAAGTTCTTGGGGAGCAAAATTACGTGCAACTGCAAGAAAATATGATATAGACAAGCAGACGCTCAACAGATATGTAAAAAGAGAACTCCAGCATACCTGATAGTAATATTTCTTATTCACCGGATTTTAAAACTGCATTAGTTTTCACCCATGAAGAAGAAGCTCTCCTATCAGATTACCTAGTCCGTGCTTCGCAGATGCATCATGGTTTAACAGTCACATGTGCACGTCAACTGGCCTTCCAATTTGCTAAGGCCAATCATAAAAAATATCCTATAAAATGGGATGAAAAATCCATTGCTGGCTATGATTGGTATCGCGGCTTCAGACATCGTCATCCAGAGTTATCGCTGAGGACTCCAGAGTCTACCAGTTTGTCACGATGTACAAGTTTCAACCGCACAAATGTTAACATGTTTTTCAACAATTTGGAAACGGTTCTCAAACGCGAAAAGTTTGAACCTCATCAGATATGGAATATTGATGAGACTGGGCTTACAACCGTACACAAACCACCTAAAGTGCTGGCAGCTAAAGGCGTTAAACAGGTTGGAAACGTCACGTCTGCTGAACGCGGCACATTAGTAACTGCTTGTTGTGGCATTAGTGCTGGAGGAAGATTCATCCCTCCGTTTTTCGTCTTTCCACGAGTAAATTTCTACTGGTGCTGCTTACCCCAGTGGATGGATGTCGTCAAAAATTTTATTGCATTTTTGGATCACTTAATAAAGCATAGTGGTTGCTCCGTAGAAAACAAAATTCTTCTATTAATGGATAACCACGAGAGTCATATTTCCGTAGATTCTCTGACAAAAGCAAAGGAAAATGGATTGTGATGTTAACATTTCCACCACACTGCAGCCATAAAATGCAGCCCTTGGATGTGTCGCTCTATTTTCCGTTTAAGAATTTTATAATTCTCAGTGTGCATCATGGATGGTTTCAAGTCCAGGTCAAACTTTGTCCATCTATAATATTGCTTCATTAGCTAGTCGAGCGTTTGAATTAGCATTCACTCCCAAAAATATTATCTCTGGTTTTACATCAACCGGAATTTGTCCTTTGAATCGTGAAGTATTCAGCGACATTGATTTCATGTCTAGTATGGTGACTGATCGACCACTGGAAACTACCAGTTCCATTCAAGAGAATGAAGCACCACCAATCGACAAGCCAGAGAAAATTTCAATGCAAGAGAATATTCCAGAGAGTAGAGCCTCAACGTCAAAAGCTCAAGAGCAAGAAAAAATGTCATCACTAAGAATAGTCTTGTTAGTCCTGAAATTTTACGACCATTCCCAAAGGCAGGTCCACGAAAACAATTAATAAGACGAAAACGTGGTTCTTCAAGAATTCTTACCGACACGCCTGAAAAGGAAGCTATAGAGGCTGAAGCAAGGGCTCGAAAGATTAGAAAAGTTCCTCTGAAAGAAGGCCACCTTTTTCACGAAAGAATAGATCTGTACAGAAATCTGCTACTCCACCTCAGTCTTCTTCAAGTGATGAAGAGGAATTAACTCAATCAGGTGGAAGCAGCGAAGATGTATCAGATTTTGAGAACTATGAAGCAGAAATGCTCCAAATTAAAGCTCTTGAGGATGTCAAGACACTCCAAGTAGGAGACTTTGTTATAGTCAAATTTGCCACAAAGTCTTCACTTATTCACTACGTGGGGTGTGTTTAACAAAACAAGGTGATGAATACGAAATTAAATTTTTACGTCGTCAAGGAACTACCTGAAATTCATCTATCCACCAATGGACGATATATCTTCAGTCGAAGAACAAGATATCATTTTGAAATTACCTCTTCCCAAAAATGTCGGTGGAACAGAAAGAGTAAAATCATCACTAACATTTGGTGTAGACTTCCGCTATTATAAAAATCTTCATTGATTTTCATTATTTTCAACATTTATTTTCGTTTTTCTTAATCATTAATAAATATTTCTCAAAACTTACATCGTCTCAATCCTCCCTATCACCTGTATCAACTCTCCCTAAGTAAGGAGGGTTGAGACAATTTTCACAAATGTATTGAAAAATTTATAAAATACAGAAATCATATTACGGAAGCATGAAAAATATAGAAAGTTTAGCTAAATGATATAAAATCAATTTGCAATATATATTATCTTTGAATTGTAAATGGTAAAATTCTGACAAAATAAAATCAATTTTCTGACTCAAGCCTCCCTGGTCTCCCCTACATAGCAACTATCTCTTGTTCAATTTAATTTAAAGGTGTATGCCACCTGGTGAAAAACATCGTCGTATATGAGTACATATTAAAAAGAAATTTAAAGAATACTGTGAATGTATTGATGTATGAAGTTTGTGTGCTTTTAATTAACTCAAATATGTCGAATTCTTGTAAACCGAATAAAACAACGGTCCGTAATGTTTGCAAATTTACGAACCACACGCACACAGTGTTTTGGTCAAACACGAGTCCACAAACGAGATGCATCTCAGGAAAACAAAACAGCGGCAAATTTACTTTTTGATGCCTAAAAATCGGTCCCCGCAAATTAATTGTAATAAATGTACTGACGATATCTGCATTACTATTTTATTTTATATTTATGTCATATATTATTTATATGTTATTTATTTTATTTGTATAGTAGATCACATTACAAATTTTACTTCTTACGTATTATATACCATTATTTTTGTATCTTGGTATAATACCCACATCTACGGCTATGATTCTCGTTTCGTCAGTACCTGGGCTGATGGCAACGTGTTTACACAGATTAAACTATTGTTCTCAGACCCTAGATGGGTCGATATGCTGCAAGAGCGGCACAATGATCGTATTTTGGTTAGAATTTATTGGTTTTTACTTAACCGTAGAGGTACCGCTTTCACAAGAAAATAAAGAATTATTTCAAGCAATTATGATTTATTACTCCGCGCCAATAGTATACAGACTTTAGAGTTAACAATGATTACAAATAATCATTATATTTGTCTGTTGGTTTAATTTCTTTTTCCTATTCTATTTTCAAAAACTAAAATATTTTATTGTTCAAATATCTTGTATCTCTATTTTAATTTTTTTGGTTTTATAATTGACCTAAATGTTTTCAGATTGTGCTCTGTCAGAGTCATTGTTAAAATGAAAACATTAAAACATCTTTCGTAATTTGACGGTGGTATATTGGTAAACTAATTATTCGTATGGTACATTATTTTCATTATTGTATTGTAATGTATAGGTGTTATGTATGGAGCCACAGAAAATTAGTGTAAACCTGTATAGTTTGGTGACGAAATCGTGTGCAATCGTGGATTGGTTCATCTTGGTAATTAAAGTAACCAATATAAACGAAAAATAAAGTACATACAAATTAATGATAAGATTTTAAACGTTGTTTTAAATTTCTTTGTATCCTTAAAACTTCTTTTTTTCAAATACTCTCTGACCCTCTTCGATCGATGTTACTAAATTGTTGTCAACAGCGGTAAAACCAACTAACTAAATACATACAAAATTAGTTTTCACTAAAATTTCTGTTTATTATATGTTAAATAATTTATTTAAGATATTTTTCATTAAAATAAAATCACCATCCTAAATATGTTAAAAATAAAAATAAACTACTCTATCTCAATGTTGTTGACCTATCCCTAGCCATCATATTACGTATTCTAATAAACGAACAATTTTTGCTCGCCTTTTTCTCATTTTACGTTTTTTGAAGAATCTATCACATGCGAAGTCAAGTACACTGATATCTTAAGATTTATAGTGAGATAGACCTAACATAAGCTGAAGATTATACAGTCAAGGGTAATATAAATGTCTGTGTATAATAAGTTCGTTGAACCCCGAAAAAGTCTGAACATACAGAATTGATTTTATTGCACTTAAAACGAAAAAATTCTAATCAAAAATCCCCATAAAAATGACGTAAAAAGAGGAGGAAAATAACTATGCGAAAAGATAACGATACATTCTTTTTTTTTGTTAGGAGACGAATACATTCTCTTTTACTGTAATCAAAATGTAGGTTGTGTATAATAACTTCATAATTACTGATTTGCATGGTAGAATTTTTGTTTAACTATCATTTATTATTCATTACTACGGTAACTTAACGTATCGTCAATGTATCGTACTTAATCACGTAAAATCTTTATTGATTAGTTTTACTGTCATTTCAAAGTAAACTACATTAGTTTGTGGAAACAGCGTTTTGTTACTTACAACATTTATTGTAAACAGTAAATATTATTAATGTAAGAGATTAAAAATTTAAACCTCTTACTTTCTACTATATTAATTACTTTGAACCTACATGAAAAAATGAAAGATTTTGTTTGTATACTGAATAAAAAAAATTTGATTTTCTTGTTAAACGAAGAAACAGGATCATCATTAAATAAACTAAGTCTAAGTAGGGGTGAACTTTTGCTCTACATACAGAATACTATTGATTCGTTTATAAAACATTTACATACTCCAATGCAATAGTTACTTTACTTTTAATATCTAATGACACTTTGGTGTGTAAATTAAGCATTTCGTTTGTTAAGAATTAAAATATTTTTAATTAACAACCTGTGGAAAGCTTTTTACTCGTTACTAATTAGCAAATAGATTTCTAAAAATTTACGATTGCAGATCGTACTTGTGTAAATCAATTTCTAACAAAATATTTTCGAAAAGGAAAAAATTCGGTAAATGTCACTGTTTAAATGTCGAGTAAAAGTCGAAAGCCAAAAATAAAGCGTGTGTCCATTAACAATGACACAAATCTAGAGGGTTTTCAAAATATGGCGAGATAAATACTTCAGCGTTGAAAATATCCAAACACATTTATCTTATACGAAAAACTAGTGAAACTTCAATGTCAGTTTTTCAGTTCAATGTCAAGAAATTTTTTGTGCCGTTGTAAACAATCCCTAAAGGCGAAGGACGAACTACCCGGATAGATGATATTAGATCAAGGTTACACATGATTAATTAAAGAATCTTTACCGACACGACGTTTGCATTAACCCTTAAAAAGATTAATGGACCAGTATTTAAATATCAATTTGGGTTTTTGGCAAAGAATGAGGATATTGAATTTTTACTGCTTCAGCAATTTTTCCAAATAATGGCGGTGTGTTTTGTAAAAAAAAATGTTCTACATAAAGTAGATAATTTTTTATTATTATATGTAATAAAGTAAATTTTACGATTATTATGCAAACAAAATTCGTACGATAAAAGTTTAGTAATAAAAGCAACGATTCTTTCATAATGTAAACGTTTAAAGCGTTACACAGAGTATAACTTAAAATGTATTATAACCCTTTAAGCTTTAGCATTAACAAGCAAATGTTTGTTTCATAATAGTTCCGTATTTAACTTATTTCATGTATTTGAATGACAGTTAAATAAAAACAATAACTACTTCATTTGTTTACTTATTGGCAACTGAAAAAGGTTGTATATTTAGGGGGTTACTTTAGATAAAAGACTTTTGAAAGTACACATATGGTAAATAAAAAGCCAACAAACGCATTTGCAGACAACAGATAATGTGATGGAAATGAACGAAACCAGTAATCCCCAAAAGTAGAACACAAGAGGTACAAAAACTAGTGTCTAAACTGATCAAAGGGAATGCGAACAGCAGCAATACAAGCCTTATCTACAAGTGCTAAGAAGTCTAAAAGAAAATATAACCTACCAAATATAAGTGATAGACGTCTGGAACGGAGGACTACCAGATGCGTAAAAAAGCAATGGAATAAGGCCTGCTATTGTAGGAATCAAAATGAACACAGCAAAGGCTACTGCATTTTGCTAGTGCAATTGTAGAGAATGCAATCTATACAATTATTTTGTTCCATTACAAAAAATTTGCAAAATGGAGGACACAATTCGTAGATATCATCTTAGAATATCGTAATTTTCAAAGATGACAAATGAAAGTTATGGAAGGAGATCAGAAAAATAAAAACAAAACACCGGATACTAATTTCTTGCCTAAGAAGGGACATAGGAATGTGAATATGTAATTTTATCAGTTTTTTGATGTCGTATAGTCATCGTATAGCAAAATATATTTTTATATGCTTTTTTCCTCCTTTTCTCTTCTAAGCTATGAGGGTGGTTTCCGGCCTAACATAACTATAAGAATTTTTTCTTAATCTTAAAATTAATTTTTATTTTTTTACATAGTCTCCTTTGTGACTCCCAGCGATGCTCTCATCTATTTAATCCGTCCAAATAGTACCCGGCGTTCTTTTCTACGAAATAATTGTTCACGAAGGTGATTTCCTCCTCATTTGACAAAAATCTTTGTCCTCCGACCGCAGTTTTTAGTTGAGGGAACAGAAAGAAGTCGCTTGAGGCTAGATCTGGTGAATGTGACCGTTTATCCGCAATTTCTGCCTTCAGCTTGTCAAGTAATGATGCGTAGTATGCTCATGTAATGGTTTTCCCTTTTTGAAAATAATCGACTAGGATAACTCCATGACTATCCCAAAAAACAGTCTCCATCATTTTCCCAGCCGAAAAAACAGATTTTGCTTTTTTTGGAGCCGGTTCCCCCTTTGCACTCCACTGTTTTGACTGTATCTTTGTTTCAGGTGTATAGTGGTGTATCCAAGTTTCATCTACAGTAATTAATCGGCGCCAAAACTCGGATTTATTGCGCCTAAACTGCTCCAACGGAGCATTGGAAATGTTCATTCGAACACGTTTTTGGTCTAACGTTAGCAAAAGCGGCACCCACTTTAATTCGGCAGTCGTCTAACACCATTTGGTGAACTTTAGCGATGTTATCGTCAATAGTTACAGTTTTTGGACGTCCCGAACGTTCATCATCTCCCAAGCTCTTACGGCCACGTTTAAATTCAGCTGGCCAAAATTTCACAGTGGTGAATGACGGTGAAGAGTCCCCGTACACAGAGTCTAACACATATTTAATTTGCGTAGGCGTATTTCCTTTCAAAAACAAATATTTTATGACAGCTCGATACTCGATTTTCTCCATTTTCACAAAAATACTCACATCTACTTACTCAAACGACTGTCAAATAAAAACTGCGCGTCTAAAATGGCTGAAACTTTAATGTGTTGCTGTCAAAAGATGCACAACTACATTCCCTGACTTTTATTGACGAGTGCTGACATCTTTACGTTGAGGTCGGAAACTTTTCAGACCGCCCTCGTATAATAAATTACTATATACTTATACTATACTATACTTATACTATACATTTTATAAAGGAATCCTGTTTGTAATAAATCATAATATGTACTAGGAGACGGAATAGAGGGATTCGGGAACAACGTTTCTGTCTAGGAATGCTTATAATGTATCATTTTCTCTTTCTAATTGATTGCTTTTATAAGTACTAATATACAGGGTACCTAATAGCAGTATAGAAAAGGTTTTCGAAATGTTAAAAAAATAATGATTCGTAAAAACGGTATACGAGTATGAGACAGTAATGTGTATAAAGCACATGTATTATGCATATACCAGTTTCTGGAAACCGCGTAAGTTTTATAAAAAACGATGTAATCGCTTTAATTGATTAGGTATAGACAAAATTTCCGCGAAAGGTTTAGAAACGGTCGGTATGCTATTGAAAAAATAAGGTGATATATTATTAAATTAATTATAATATATGTACATGATTACCGTTTTTTGTTTAAACCTTTTTTAATGTGCATCTGTGTAATAAGAAACAACAAAGCATTTAACATGACTTGTATAGACGTAATCAAACTATTCTGTTAAGGTGCGTTTACACCAAAGTTGACAACTAAAAGTTGACAACTTTAGTGTAATTTTATTGTAGAAAACTAAAAATTGTCAACTAAAAGTTGCTCTTCTAAAATTAGAGCTACAAGTGAAAGATTTTCTTGTAGAAAACTTAAAAAGTTACTCTTCTTGAGTAAGTGGTTGCCATATTGCAGAGGGGTGGTACTGCCCGACAACAGGCCCGAGGCGCGTGAAGGGGGACCAGTTCTCCACTATACTCAGTATACTATTGGCGCGGAGTAATAAACCTGTCAGAATTATCAGAATCTCCCGTATTGCATTGGCGTAGGTACCTGATACGTTTGGAAAATCATATTTTTAGTAGGTAAATATATATTGTAATAGTAAAATCTACCTTGATATGAATTATTATGTGGTTATATGTTATTTATTTTATTTGTATAGTAGATCACATTACAAATTTTACTTCTTACGTATTATATACCATTATTTTTGTATCTTGGTATAATACCCACATCTACGGCTATGATTCTCGTTTCGTCAGTACCTGGGCTGATGGCAACGTGTTTACACAGATTAAACTATTGTTCTCAGACCCTAGATGGGTCGATATGCTGGTTAGAATTTATTGGTTTTTACTTAACCGTAGAAGTACCGCTTTCACAAGAAAATAAAGAATTATTTCAAGCAATTATAATTTATTACTCCGCGCCAATAGTATACAGACTTTAGTGTCCTACAAGTTGCTTACGCAAGTTTTCCGCTTTTGGTTGTTAACTTTCTTTCATCTTTACCGACACTTCGCGGGAAAGAAAATTTTGTGGATGGCTTGTCTCTCCATAGATAGAAGACAGAAGAAGTTGATGTATTTTGTAGAAAAAGCAACAAATTGCCGCAATTTGTGAAAAACTTAGTGGAAGACCTTGATGTAAACGCTACTTTTGTACTAATTCATTTATGAAATATTATATTTGCTAAGTAGTTTTGTGCAACAATGGTGGTTAATTTTAAAATTCTGTGGCTTTTGTTTGAAACTACCTTTCTCGTCACAGGCGCCCGTTTTCAAAAAAGGAAATTATTTTAGTATTACATGCTACTATTCCTATTGTTTGTAAATTATAACAAATGCATACAATTAAATCATAAAATTCAGAAAACTCTTCCTATTGTAAGACAAATCTACTTCAAAAGGTAACCCGATGGGCTGTCATCAAAAATTTATTTAATATTCAATACGCGAAAAAAATGGCTAATTTAAAAATTTTTCTTTAGCAGTTTCGCATATTTTTATGTTTTTGCCTTGTTTATTAACTCAATTTTAAAACCAAATAATGATTTTGTTGTATTTACGAAATTACTTGGCACATCTTTTTCGTATGTTTTACATTATTTGTGCAAGCCGAAGACGTTTTGGAGAGGCAACACAAACGTCAATTGAAACGTAACTTAAAACAAGTAAACGTCTTCATTACATTATTGCAACTCTATGTTGTTTAAATGGGGTTCGATGTTTTAGCCAAATTGTGACTGTGGAAACGAACCAGAGACCATTACACACATTGTAGAGGATTGTCAATTAACGAAGTTTTAAGGAGGGTTTCCAAACATTCATAATTTAACGGATAAAGCAATATTATGGCTTACGAATCTGAAGGACATCTGAAGTTCAGCAATATTTTGTATTCTTGTCTTGATTATCGGTTTTTCCATTATTTTGTTCTGCAATTTTTTTAACCTACTATTTTTTCGTCATTGTCGTGACTAGCGCTTGGACCGGTCCATTATATGTCGTCATGCAATGGCTGTGCTGTTATATTTTATGTTCTTATTTACCTTCTATAATGTTTACACACTTAATTAATATTATTACATGTGAATACTAGGGTGGGTAAGGGTTGGCATGTTTAGGTTATAATGGTTTTCCTAAACCCTGAAGTAAATGCTCTGCCAAGACGAACCAATCCACTATTGCACACGGTTTCGTCACCACACTATATAGGTTTATACTGATCTTCTGGGGCACCATACATAACACTTACATCACGATACAATATTTGTATAATGTACCATACGAATAAATAAATAAATTACATTGTGACTTGTAACAGTACTTCTTGCATAAAATATAATATATATATATATATATATATATATATATATATATATATATATTACGATACAAATTTTATTACGATACAGATTTACATCAATAGAATTGCGAGATTACGTAATTATCAAATGTTCCATGAGTATAATATAAATTAAAAACCAATAGAAATACTTCGTTGTCTATTGCACTTATCGACTGGTGCTGTGGCTAAAGGTCAAACATAAATGTAACAAATTTGACAATTCGTAACTATAGTAGTAGTGCTCAATTATAAAATTAGCGTTTCTATATAACATTATGGGGTCGTAGAAAAAATAGTGTAAACAATTTACTATAATGACTATTAAGACACTCGCTCGTGTCTTATAGTAAGTATTACATACTCATTCCAGAATATACTAATACATGCTCAAAAAAATAAAAAAAACAAACACAGTGCAGGATTACGTGGTAACAGAGCGTTGCCTGTTTTGAACAAATAGTTCTCTGGGACACTCAGATAAACCGCGTATAAATTTGTTTACTTGCACTCCTTGTTGAAAATGGATACATTTTGGTAGTTTCATCTTTGGTAAAAAAACCATTTCTCTACTCTCAATATTGTACTATTTCTTTAAAAATAATATGAAATGAGTAATAATCTCAAAATAAAAGTTTGCACGACATCAAAGGTGCTCAAAGGTAAAAGTAATGTCATAAAATAAGGTCCAAATGTCAATATAGTATATCGAGGTGGATAAACGTTATTGCTAGTGGCTAAACTTGTCAACAATGTAATTCAGAACCATTTCTACTTCAATACTTTATGTACAACCCTAAAAACTAACTAAATAAGTATGTTGGCGCACAGTAAGATTATTTTTCAACTGAACATGAAAAATGTATGTGTAACTACTTTGCCATTACTTTAACGAACTTTTTTAAATCGAACGTACATCATTTACATTTTGATGAGCAAGCTGTGTGTGATTTATGACTGATTCCATTAAAATTCTTATCAAAATCTGCTTTATTGCAACGAATACATGAAGGACGAGAAAATTGCAATTCTACATTAGCATCTCATCATATAAAAATGGACAATGATTTCTGGGCAAAGTATTAAAAACAATTACCACCTTGAAACCATCGTTATGCCCGTCATCACTACGCCCGCCGACGCTACGCTCCTATGGCTACACCCGTCACGGCTTCGCCGGCTATTCACATCATCGGCATCAACACTATTGCCGATTGAAGAGAAGTCGGGCTCCAGGTGTGGATCACCTTCGCCACAATGTAATGTACATCAGTTTGGGCTGAGGAAAAGCTCGCGTATTCATTCGTCACGAAACTGCTGCCCCAAAGTCTATCTGCAGTAACAACAGCAAAACCCACAACAAGACGGCCCCACACACAAAAAATATCAAGCGAGAAGGTATACCCGCAAACACAAAACTGTTTTTGTCTATCTTTGCTAATCAACCCCCAGCATACTTAATCATGGTTTGGAAAACTACTAAGGAAGGGCCATTATGGGGTAGCCTGCAGCAACCCTTAACATTTGCACAAGGAAATATAATTTCTCAAGAACGCGGAGTGGAAACAATACAAACACAACATCAACATATTATATGAAATATCAATGTACCAAAGCAAGCAATTAGGGTCGAGTTATCAGTTGTGTCACCCGCATCCTGTAAACAATGAACATGTTAAAGTTTAAGAGTTTTTGCATATAATAGACCATTCATAAACTTCCCTGAGTGTACACCATTTCAACCATTCGGCCACAATAGACGTCCATCAATTGACAATGTTTCAAATGGATGGAGCCCCATCGGTTTCTGAGAAACTAATTAGTTGCTTTTTAAAGGTTTTTAAAGGTATCTATCGTTCAACGATTTCTTTGATCCAAAGTCGTTATATCGTTGCCACTTTCAACACAATAAAGCAGATTTTATCAAAAATTAATCATTGACATCAATATACTCGTACATGTTTAACCTTAAGTTCAATTTTAAAAAATCCATGTCAATCAATGGCAAAATAGTTATAGTACACGTATTCAATCCAAAAAAGATCACTATGGTTATCAGATAAAAACAGAATAAACAGAACAGAAAATAGATTTTGAGGACTGTAACTACTGAAAGTCATTTTAATGCTGACCATTAGGAAGCACACTTCCAGCTACCGTGCTGATTCAAAAAACGACCTACTAAATGCAGATAAATAGAGTACGATCGGCAGCAGAAAGATAGTACAGTCGTTGCATCAAGAAAGAGAGTCACCACCTCATGGATAGTTACCATGTACTCAGATTAATCAAAATTTCGTTTTATCAACTCCATCGCCCATGGCTGTCCACCATCAAACGCACACACACACACACACACACACATACGTTTCCCGGAACTCAACAGGTTCAAGTGTTCAACGTATAACTGTGCTAAAGTAACGCGCTCACCTACTCGTCATGAATCGACGTCCTATTCGTCATGTAACTGCAGGCCCTAATTCTTGTAGGTACTGTCTGTCGCATATAGGTACCAGAGCACGCATCTGACAAACTTTACCATGTCAAATATAATACACGCATCGTATCAATTCGCATCTGAAGAAAGCAACACAGCATATGAAGTAACGCAAGCAACGCAATAGCAGCATTCGCAACAACAAGGACAGAACATACAACACGCCAACTCAACCCTCGCAACCGCCGCATCCGCAGTAGCGCCAACAAGAGCGCCCCACACAAACAACAAAATTCAAGTGAGAAGATACACCCCCAAACACATTTATTTTTGTGTATCCTTGCCCATCCACCGCTAGCATACTTTATCGTGGATCGCCAATCTACTAAGGAATGGACCCATATGAAGTTCCAGCTGCAACCCCATGAGACTCGCTTCATGAAATATATATTTCCAAAGAATGCGCATTACAAAACAAACACGTCAGCATTTCGCCAACAACGATTAACAAATGCTGAACATTAGGAAGCACTCTTCCAGCGACCTTGCTGATTCAAAAACGACCTACTAAATGCAGATAAATAGAGTAGGATTATCTGCAGAAAGACAGTATAGAGCACAGTACAGCATCGAGTACCGACCTAACAATGCAATATGCGAATACGCGTTTCATATCTGTCAGCAATCGCGCCTAACAAACATTTCATTCATGAAAGAATTGAGACTTCCACAGCCAGAGTCATTATTAAAACAAAAATGTCTTCCGGGATTGGACCGTGTGTTCATTCATGCAAATATTGTACATATTATACTGTAAGTTTCGTCTACAATAAATTATATACAAATCGACGTGGGCGTATACCTTCGCCTATGCTTGTCAGTGTTGTTCACGTACTTCAGCTGATAATATTTATAATTTATCTTACTGCACAATTATATTCAATATTATATTTAATAATATAGTCTCGTTATCGATCTCTGGTCACTCCCATCAACCCTCGATTTCCAAACCAGATCGATAAAGAACCATTTTATTGTCTTGACTAAAATTAATCAGTTTCTACATCTATACTATTATTTGTGTCCCAAGTTCAGAAACAGCGAGTGTGAATTGATGGAGTGGGTCTGCAAGTCCGAGCACTCACACAAAATTTTTAAACTTTTTGTAGGCCTAGGTGGGCCAGCAGCTATGTTATTGGTACAAAAATACACAGATCACTCTGCAACCTAGTTTTTTAGCAATTTAAGAAAATGTAATTATGAATATTTTAATACAATTTTAGAAAATTTGATAAAATTATCAAAAAGCTGTAAAATGTAAAAATAAAATGACATCCTTTTACAAAAGTAATTGTGTTTTTCAAATTTTAATTTTTAATGTTAATTTAGACCAAAACTATTTGAATTTACTAAAATAACGTTTCGAATGAATGTATAACTTATTGATTATTTATTGTGCTGCCAACCTGAAATTTATTCAATTACATAAAACTGAGTATTTCATACATTTAATTTGGTTTGTTTTAACAAATAAATTAATTCCAAACATTAATTAACAGTTGTTCAAAATAACGTAGTAAATTAAATGTACTTTAACAATTAATGTTGATGTTGTAATGATTATTACTAGTCCATATCGGATAAGCCATAAATAGCACACAGTTTCTGTTACTTAGGAAAATAACTAAAGCTTACATTTTTATACAGAAAACTCCATTATTTAATTACCTACTAGTTACTGTCATAAAAGAATTTGTGACAAAAAGCTTAATGTATGTAAATAATTAATGTTTGTATTTGAGGTATTTTTAAGTGCATCATTAATGATATACAAGAGAGGGTGTAACTAAGAGATTTTTAAACTTTCAAATTTAAAAGGACAGCTACTGTACTTAGCCACCCTTCCAAAAGTAGGTCATGACCTATATACAGAATACCCATAAAAATATTATAATTTAAATATTCATGAACCACTTTTTTTTTTTTTTTTCAAAATTAAATTAATATCTTAATTAATTTAAAAAAAAATCGTTTTGCTCTATTTCTGCACCTTTGTTGAATATGCTAAGTAAAGAAGTACAATTAAACTTGTAAAATCGCTACTGAAAATTTAATTACAGAATGTCTTATAAAAATTGACAAGTCATCTTCAAATGTCGAAGTGTAAAAGGGTTCTCGCGGAACTCAGATTGGACTAAAAAAAGTAGGCCATTTCTAATAAAACGAAAAAAGATTTTATACTCAAATATTTATTTTATTTTGTTGTGTTTTTTAAGGTTGGTCGAGTAAACCCCTTATAAGAAACTTCGCTGTTTACAAAAAAGCAATAAAACAATTCTAACAATTTCCTCGCAGGAATCAATCAAAAGTCCTAAAGTCTATAAATAATTAAATTTTTCTACCTATGCATGTTGCAGATGTATTTACTGGGTAGTTAGTAAAATTTGTTTCACTTAAAAGTTTTAATTAATTAATTTACTATTACAAAATTAAAGCTTTTCAATATAGAGCACATAACTAGTGGTAAGTAGGTATAAAATCACAGGTGTATTGAATTTTTAGAAAGGTGACCTTCAGCCAGGAGATTGACCTGGTTTCCTCATTTTCAGTCTTACTTCTAATATTATTATATTTGGGTTACTACGAAACGACAAGTTAAAATCGATCGACGCGAGCTTTAAGCAAATTCAAAAATTTGATATAAATTAGTTTCCTAAATTATTATCGAATAAAAGTGCGTACAATAATAATAACTAGTGATAAATCAATGCACCTGTGTTAGGCAGGCTGCAGCCGTATCCAGGTCAGTACCCCTGTCGGGTCAGGACGCCTGCGTCGTTGCGCGAGCCCGGTCATGTCCTACTATCTTACTACAGGGAAAGTACCCTTCAACCCGCCTACTACTACTTGTCCTGGTTCAAAGCAAAAATTACTGCCCCGGATAACTTTCCCAGGTCGCGTAGCTGCTTTTGATTTACATACACCTAAAGCTTTAACCTAAGATGTTTTACATACAAGCTTATGTAAAAAATTATTAACGATACGAATAAGGATGGATACATTTAATGTAAATAATTAATATGTTCAATTTTCACTTTAGCGAAACATTTTTTTACTGGTTTGACATATTAAAGTCTTAACCCTTAAGATATTATAGAAACTAAGAATAATTGATCTGAAACGCTTACTTGTTTTGTTGATTTTAGATGTATACATGGAAAGTGAAATAGGCACGAGTTTGCAGACATCTAAAGATTTTGATACTCATTTTCGGTTAAATGTGTTTGAAATTAATTTAAATTGAAACATGGGTGCATTTATTTATGGTATACTAGTCAAAGAGACTCCTGTTTCAGTAAATACAACGTTGATTGGACTAGTTGGTCTTAATTAGATCATGCGCTTTTAAGTTATTATTCTATTTGAATTTTTCACCAAATACAATTAATTTCAGAATTATTGGCGTATCTTGGGTATGACTTGCGCCGAGTTGGAGAATTATTGACTAACATTCTGAGACATGCCTATGCCCTTATGTAACTTCCTTCTCACCTGTTCGGTTGAGTGACATTACATAGTGACCAGGTTACCAGCCTACGAAGCGTTGACCTACTTTACGGCGTTCCGACTTTAATATTTGTACGGGTTGTCAGACGTAGGCAAGGATTCACAAATAATAGCACCTGTATAATCAATAAATGCCTGCATTCAAATAAAATCCCATATTTGAATAAGAATCATTCAACCCACCTAAAGACCCAGTTTTCTATTTTATTTGTTCCATTTCATAATACCTATTTGCAAAAATATCGTCAATTTAATCTCGTTTCTTGACGTGGTTTACTACATAATTTATTATAAATGATATTAATACAAAAATGGATGTAACTTATACTACTACAACATTCACATTATATTTGTTTTAATTTTTGCCTTGTTGTGCCTTCTACGGAAAGTGCCAAAATTCTAAATTTCCTCTTCTGGCATAGGCAAATGAAATTACTATTGAAATATTTGTGATTATAGGTTTAACAAAAGTACCTATCTACAATAATGTTATCTTTAATACATCTTAAATATTTGTGTTGTTCATGACTGTGTAATTGTGTTTGATGAAAACTTGTATTTGTTGAATTACAAACCAACGAATTAACCGTTTAGGAAAATAGAATTTAATTAGCCAATGTCCTTTATTATATAGGCGATGCTCAAAAGGGTATGTATACAAACTGAGCGGCCAAAACTGTACAGGGTATTTAAAAAAAAAGGTGGCCTCGTTGATATGGTTGGTTAAAAATAAGTGGAGTTGCCTTAGTAAAAAAATTTCGGTACCCCATCTACAGGGGTGTTTTTTCAAAAAAATAAGTATGGGAACTCTCTACGCCTGCTCAACTGGGGTCCTGGGGGGACACCACCCAGTGGTAGGGGTCCGGGGCCTCCCCCGGAAAATTTTATAAATTGACCTCTTTAAAACGCGATTTTGAACATACAAACACCTACATTACCTCATTTTTAATATTCTTAAAAGCTTTCAACTTCAGCTCATTTTGGTCGCTTTACCAAGTTGTGGTTTTGTTTATTTGAACCGAAAATGCCCTCAGGCAACCCTCTTGCAATTTAGTCTCCTTCAATCACAGCTCATTTATTACTATCACACTTTTTATTTTTATTTATTCCTTAAGTAATGAAACTGGGAATGTTGACAATTAGCTTCGATCAACATTCCGAATGTTGATCGAAGCTTCTGCGAACGACGGGACCCATAAAAGTGGAAACGTGAGGAAAAATGCAAAATTACTTTTTAGTTTTTATTTTTATTAATTTTTTTTCTTTAAATGTAGCAGAAAATGAAAAAAAAATACAAAACAAAGTACTCACAATTTTCAAAAAAGAGTCCAAATCTTGACCATATCCGGATCCTCCTCTGGTGGCTTGCGGACTTTACTTTGAGTATCAACCGCTGAGTGACGCCCTTTCAATAACCACGACTTTACGTAAGGCGCTGGATCAAACTTTGCGAGAGGCGGTCCAACGATTCTGATGAATAATAAAGCTGAAGTCGTCACTACGGACAAGGATGACCGATCAGGGGTTACAATTAAGTTCATTTGAGAAAAACCCCGTTCAGCCTCAGCGGAGGAAATGGCAACTGTCTTTACTGTACGTTCAATTTTCTGAAGCTCTGGGGATAGTGCGTTATCCGGCATTTTTAACTGCAACCTGAGCGCCCTTGTACTTTCTCTTTCACTGAGTTGCAGGGTTTTTGATAACGTTTGTATTTCTTTTTCACCATACAGGATACGATCTTTAGAGCCGACTGGAGGCCATTTCTTTGGGTTTAGAACTTCCGTACATTTTACTAATTTTACGTCTTCTTCCGAGAGGAGTCTACTCTCAATCGATGTTTTTAAATGTTGGTAAAATGAAGCCGGTGAAATTGGTGGATCAGACGCTCTGTTTTTCTTGTGCAATTCGATGCCTTGGAACTTTAAAGTTTTCGCGGCTTCAAGAGCTTTCTCGTAATAGGGACCTGGGATCTCACCTCTCCGTTCAAAGACATCAACTAAGCATTCAATTTTCACATGGGCAGTGTAGAGATCGATATCTTTTTTTGTAGATCCAGGCTCAATTCAGACAACTCTTGGAGGGCGTCGCACATCAGTCCAAGATCCAGTACAAACTCCACTGAAGTAATTTTCCTGTGAAGACCTTCAAAAGTGCTTCTCGTTGCTTTTTCGGTGTCATTGCCTGTAGACTTTCTTAACTGAAAATGGAGCACTAGGGCTTCATAGTCTTCCCATATGGCTGAAACGGTTCGGAAACTGGAAGCAACCCATCGTACTGATAAGACTCTTCCGATTTTCAAGAGTTGCAACTCCAACATTTTGCACATTCTTTAAGTTGCCGGGCATTTTTGGAGACGCGTGGTACACAGTATACAGCTTGTCCAAAAACTCGTCATCCTATTAATACTGGCAACGGCTTTAACCGCGTCGCCCACTGACAACTCGAGACGATGATTGAGGCACCACCAAATAATGATATTCGGGAATTGCGCTTTTAGGAGAACTGCAACACCCGCACGACAGCCAAGCATGACACTCGCACCATCACTTGTCACCGATATTAAATAATAGCTTAGAAATTCTTTGTTTAAACCCACGGATAACAAGAAAGACATTAAACTGTCAAAAATTTCAACTGCTGTCGCGCCATCAAGCTCTATTAAAGTGAGGAAAAGGTTCACGGGATTTTCTAAGTTAAGACTGTCGATGGAAGTTCGAATGTACAAGATTAACACAGATTTTTGAAATGTGGTTGCCTCGTCAAAAATAAGCGATACTTTGTTTTGCGAATCGACTATCTTCTTGATCAATATCTTTTGCATTTCGGAGCTGATATAATTCACGATATTTGCACATGCGTTACGTGAGTGCAAAATGCGTCCCATATCCAAACCGTTCAATTTTTGCACGTCAATCTCCGCTTCAAAATCGTTGAAAGCTTGATTTTTCTTCGCCACTTTGTAGGCTGTGCGGAAAATTCTTTCTGTAGTTTCTTCCTCTTTCTTCACAACTTTGTACACAACGTTTTCTAACACTTCCTTTGAGCTCTCCTCAGTAATTTGTATTGCAAGTTTGTGGCCAGCGCTGTCTCTGTACAAAAAAATTTTTTTTTCGCAAAGACGTTAGGTTTTGCTTTCTTTCCTTGCCGCCCGCAGAAACATCACAGGATGTCCACTCCTTTGAGAGCTTCATTCCCTGCGTTTTATCAACGCCCAAAGAGCCAACATTTTTGCATACCGAGCAACCAAGTTTACCATCTTGAAAAATTAACCACTCGTTTTTCTTCTCAAATTCATCTTTCTGATCAGAAGTCCAACACGAGGGCCAACTTGTGCTGGTGCTGGTATTTGCTTTGGCTTGACTAGCCGTGTCTTGAGATGAGGAGGGTTCTGAATCATCAAAAACAGGGTCATTTTCAGGCACAGGGGGGTTAAGACTCGTAACTTTGGCTTGTTTCGCCGGTGGTACCGCTTCAGGATTCACAGGTGAAATTTCATCAGTTTTTCGCTTATTTTCCGCGTTCACTCGCGATCGCGAAAAAAAATCGGAAATTTTCTTCATTTGAGTTGAAGTTATTTAGATCGACACTCACACGTCACACTCGGTACATACATAATATCGGAGCATCGAGCATCGGACACGATTATAAAAACGAACAAATCGCATAGAGCATAGAGCACTGAACTTTTGATGTTATTAAATAAATTAATAAACTATAGACTAAACTATCGAAAAGTGAAAAGAAAACACCGACCACGTGTGTGTCTGCAGCGGGCACGCACAACTCGGAACAACTGATTTAGTCAGTGCTTGCCGTGAGGGGAAGGGGAGAGAAAAATAGATCCCGAAGAATGAGAGAAAGAAAAAGAGTGAGTAGGGTGGGTTAGAGGGGAAGTGAATCGCGAGTATTTGCCTAGACTTCGCAGCTAGACTCAATCGAGAGATTTTTGCGACAATCAGAGAGAGACAGAGAGAGACAAGTTATATTTTGACGCCGCGCCGCCGCCAGATCGTTGCCGTTTTGTCTTGCCCATTGCGCTTGCGCTGCAAAGTAGACTACCAAGAGTCCCGCACTCGGCGCTCCACGAGAGCTCCTGCGCGTGCGTCTGGCTTATTTTGTTAAGTTTTCGCTTCGCCTGCGTCATTCATTTGCTTCTTTCGTAAAAAAAAAAAAAAAAAAAAAAAAAAAAAAAAAAAAAAAAAAAAAAAAAAAAAAAAAAAAAAAAAAAAAAAAAAAAAAAAAAAAAGCTTAAAAAAGCCGGACTGCGAAAAGAAGTATGGGAACGCCGTTCCCACGCGTTCCCACCGAAAAACCCCCGGCCCCCCCCTTTTTCAGGAATAGGGGGAAAGAAAAAATTATTTTAAATTTTTTTTTTTTTAGTAGGAAAAAAAGGCCACAAACCTTTGAAAAAAAACCCCCCCCCCCAACTTTTTTTTTTTATTGACACCAAGGGAGGGGGGCAGGGGCACGGCCCGGGACGCGCGGAACCAAACACTGGGGTTTGAGGTTTTTTTTCAAAATAAAAATAGAAGAAAACAAAAAACAAATTTAAAATAAAAAAAAAAAAAAAAAACAGAGAACCCGTTCCGGGATTGGGGGATTTGGAAAAGAAGAAGAAAAAGAAACATTCCCAAAAAAAAAAAACAATAACACTATTATAATGCTAAAGTTAATAATTAAACTAAAAATCACAAGAAAAAATGAAAACATTAAATCAGTTCTACCTACCATATCAACGTGGCCACCTTTTTTATTGATAACAAACCACTTTCACAAACTTCTTACAAAAACTAGCACCCTAATATTTCATAAAGTAAGGATTTTAGTATGAAAGTAACGTGTCTTCTCCATCCGAAGAGTCTTCATCCAAAGAGTCGTGATCCAAACATACACTTTCATTGCTTTGAAAATGATCCTAAGTTTTCTCATTGGACATAATATATGGTAGATGTTTTTAAAATAGTGTGCATAATAATTTACAGCATGTGTAGATATTATTTTAGTTAGTTTGAGGTTAAAAAATACCGATGTGTTGTGCATTTGGTTGCAATAATAGATTTTCAAGAAAACTACGCAACAAAAGAAACGGTGGTAAAACTGTAATTATATACCACGAGTAAGTTGATTTTATATAAACACTCCTATGTAATAATTAACAAAACCTATTAGATGCTTTTAGATTTCAAAAATCCAGAGAGAGGAAGAAGTTGTAAAAACTGGGAACCAACGGATACTAGTACACTATGTTTCGAACACTTTACTGAAGATTCTTTATCATGTGTAAGACTAAGACATTTTGCTGTGCAGTCAATATTTTCTTCATATCCAGCACTGTACAAAAGGTGAACGAATTTAGTTACATTTAAAATAATAACATCGACGCTTATACATTTGAGCAAAATTATTAATATATTTCATAATTTGCAGAAAGTTAAAATCTCATGTAGTCAACTAACACCCATATTACTAGAGACTTCCACAGCTGATGATCTTCCTCAGATTCTAAATATTAATGAAATGCTAAACACCACAAAAATTTGGAATTAGATTGATGTCACAAACCACTTCCTTTTCACCAAATCGAAGAATACTTCGCTACTTACAAGTACGATATATAAAAACTCAATATAGAATAAAGGTTAATCGGTTTCAACAAACAAAACAAATAAATTTAAAAAGAATTGCAACGCTATTGAATGTTTTAAAAGGTATAAGAAACCAACATTTATTGTAAGAAGAACGAGTACAAATTTTGAAGAATATCCCAGTTCGAATATTTTGAAGCGACAAAACTTGGCGACCGTGGAAATTCTAAACTTTCTCGTCAGTACATTGATACAAAATTAATTAATGTCATACTTTCGTACAGTCTGAAGATGGCACTCATATAATAACGTTTAAACTATACTAGTCAAATCACATAAAAAAATACAGTACCTACCTACTGGAGAATGACATATGCGGTTTCTTATAACTTCACTTTGTTTTGCTTGATAAATCTAATCCTTATTGTTCGCCAATATCGTGGAGAAGAAGGCGTGGATTTGCTAGATGAACTTATTACTCTTAGGACTAATAAGTTGAAGCTAAGGAGACTTATGTTTCGCTATCTGTAGGATATTATAGAATTAGATATAAATTGGATTGCGCACTTCTTATTATTTCGTATTGGTTTCTTGAAAGACTCGTTTGAACAAAAATTGATAGAGGTACTAATGGATCCAATCGTATTGTAGTCGTAGTATTTGCTGAGAGTATGTTCTATTGTACCTTGCTTCGATTAAGTGTGATTGCTTTCAGAACTAAAGAAGCATCCCATGCACTTTCTCGTAATTTTGTCTGCGTACCATTGGAGTTCCAAGTCGATCGATTTTCGTAATTTTTCAGTTTTTTTTCTTTCACTCCTCTCGTTTGTATAATAATAATAATAATACATTTTATTTCCCTACATGTTACAAGTACCCAAAGCATCGGAAAAATGTCAAATCACGTATAAGTCATTTTTGTTAGTAAATATACCAGGAACTGCTATTAGCCGTATATGAAACAGTATACATGAAAAAATTTGAAAATTTGGATAATGACTAAAAACCAATAGCGCAAACTCAACTAAAATATCTTCATTCTTCTGACACTTCCGGTTGTACCAGAAGCCAACATAAACTTCGTTATTTTAAATGGAACACCTTATATATTATTGCGTTTTTGGATTCTACGTAAAATTTTAGGGTCACTTAGTATAACATTCCCTGTAACTAGAAGTTATAGATTTCGAGATATTAATATTTTTAGTAAAATTTTCACAGATGCAAAAGTTTACGGAAGTGTCTGTAACTTTTTTCGGGAACTCCAAATCGCGTTAATTTTCTGTTTGTATAAAGATAGATTAAAAGATTGTAATACTATGTGTTTCATATTTGCTGTTACATTTTGACTTCTTTCAAGAGCTATAACTTTTAAGTCAAATGGAACACCCTGTATTTTTTTAGTCTGTCGAGTGCAGGTTGAAATTCTCTTTCAAATCATATAAGCACAGTCGTTCTTCTTACGTAATATACTATTAAAAGCTCATATTTCCTGAAATTTCATTATTACCCTTCTACTTTTTGCAATGACGTTATCCATACTTTTTTGAAATGGCATTATCTATTTTTGCAGTTTTCGGTAGACGTAAGCATTCTGAGTTCAAACACGTGTCATTTTTGACATTGACATTGACCGATCCTGAGATATTAAATTTTAAAGCAATAAATAAAAAAAATTAAGTCACTTTATCAGTTGATAACGATCGTTTGCTTTACCTTTACCTTGATATAAATGGTTCGTTATTTGTAATAAATGATTGTTACTAAATGACTTAAAATATTTATCATTTAAACATCTCTAGTTTTTTTTAGTTTAAAAATTGATATCTTGGGTCAACGTCCATGTCAAATGTGACACACGTCTGAAATCAGAATGCTTAAATTTACCCAAAACTGCAACAAATGTGGGTAGTGCCATTTAAAAAAATATCGATGACGTTATTGGAAAAAGTAGAGGGGATACAAAATTTCAAGAAATATGAGGTTTAAAAAAACAAAATGACCTGTCCGAGAGTTTTTGTCGTAAACGATCTGGAACTTATGCATATCAATTATTCCAGACTATAACGTTCGCACTGTATATGTCATACACAACGCTGCTCTCGGTATTCTTACCTCACCTTTCACTGCTCTATTATAAATACAGGGTGTGTCTCGACGATAGCATGGTATTGAACTATGTTTTCAGTATTAGACATATTTGAAATTTATTTCTAGGGGAGGTCCGACAGCATTGGTAGTTAAGAGAACAAAAATTGTCAAAAATTCATTTTTTTGTCAAATTACACAATTTTGTATATTCTCATTCGATGCAAAATTTAATTACCTATCCGCTGATATGATCCTATACCTAAACTGAATAATTTCGGTGTTATCTGCTTTTTTTTACTTATCAGTAGATTTAAATTTTCGTTGCTTACACCTGAAATAATTTTATCTTAATAATGGTAAGAGATAGGTACGTCAAACCTGGTAGTAGAAGACCAAAAATTTTATGTGGAAACTGAAAATCAAATAAGAATAAAGAAGAAGCTGTTCAGTAGGTATAAGTTGCATTTGTACAAAAAATTAGTTCAAATAACTACATATTGTCATTATTATTATAACTTATTGTTTAATTTTTTATTACATAAAATATTATCTTCATAGTGAAGAATTTACTTAACATTCGAATACTCAAAATGACTTAACATTTAAGCCGTTGCAGCGATGGATTTGACTACCCGTAAAAGTGGAAAGTGGCATATTATTTGTTGATGGTGAATAAACAAATCAAAAACAAATCAAAACAAACAAAGCAAAAGTAAATTCTTCCCTAAAAACGTGGGTTAATGCCAACAATGTATACATTTTTGGAAAGGACAAGAAATGTACTTTCAAATGATGTTAAGAATTATAGGGTGTCCTATTTAAACTAAGCTCACAATTTTGGTTAAAAAAAATTATTTTGATGCCCTCCTCCACCCATAAGGTCACCAACGGTTTGCATGTTCCAGAGATCATAAATATTATCACGGAGGCTGAAAATTTGCGTTTTTTAGAATTCTAAATTTTCCAAATAGTTCCCGCCATAATAAGTATTTCAAACGGAGACCTCTCAATTTTAGTGATTACATGTATTTTAATTCGTAGAACTCATATGATATATTTCAAAACTAAAATCCATTTTTAAATTAACTGTCAAAAAAAATGACAGATTGATATTGATATTCTTAGCAAAGATATTACCAACATAACTTTGTTTTTAATTAATATTTATTGTTTTCATAATGTTTATGATTTATTCTTTCAGACAGAGAGTGGCCGCCTAAAAATTTGTTTCCACCAAGGCTGTAAAGGTTTTTTTCGGCCTTTCTTGATATGTTGGCCTCCGCTAACCACTCGGCATCAACAATCAGACCTTAAAAAACTACTTTACACTCTTGATACACAAATAACAATTTCGTTCACAAAACCTCTTGATGTATTCGTGCTAGAACATTCAGCATTTTAAAAAGTAGTAATGATAGCTCATGCCTATAACAGATATAACTTGTCATAAATGAAAAGGTACTGAAATAAGCGCCAAGACTTCACAATCATTATCAAAGGTAAAAATTTCATAGAATTTTACTAGTAATTATCCTAATCCTTGTATATTAGTCGGAGGACTAGTTATAGAAAAAAAAGTGAGAGCTAACTATATCTGCCAGGCTTCGAGGCTAGACCAGTAATATCCCTTCGCGCCAAGGTTTAATGGAGGTTTTGTAGTTATTTTTTTTTTATTTAATTGATTAAAATGTTAGCGCATAAGTTAGATATAAAAACATAGGAAAAATACATACGACACCGGTTTATTGTGAATATTTTCTCCCTAGCACATCCTTATCCAAATTTAAGCGTTGCATGACACAACTTTGTTAAAAATCTATCGCTTATGTTCTTGTTAGCGATCTGATGTAATACGCTCGGTAGCTCAGGTGTTCCGCATACGTGCGACTATAAAGTAGTAAGTAAATGTCGCAGCTGATATATTGCGGTTCAAATCCCGTACTTTTTTAAATTTCTTTTAAACTCAATTAACCTTGTTTTATGTACTACCAAGTTAGTTAATTTGTAAAATGCAGAATTAACGCATAAACAATGATTTATAAAAACAAACAACAAGACTTAATTGAGTTTAAAAAAAATTAAAAAAGTATACTTGGGATTTGAACCATAACCGTATAATTTAGATACTAGGTACTTTATAGACGCAAGTGTGGAACATCTGAGCTACAAAGCGTATTGCATTAGATCGACGTCTAACAAGAACATAAGCGATAGATTTTCAACATATTTAGAAATTTCATTTTCTGATCTTACAAAAATATTTTTTTTAACTTTTGCATCGAATTGTTCCTAATTACACGACATGTGTCATTCAACGCCTAAATTTGTATAAGGAAGTGTTAGGGAGATAATATTTTTTTTAAACACCTTGTACATTTTTATATAGATTTTTGTAAGGCATTTATTCTCCTAACAACAACAGAAAAACATTGTACAGTTCAGTGGCGGCTCGAGGTGGTTCACATACAATTTAAAAAAGTATAATTCAAAGCATTTTTAATTTCACACCCACAAGTCTAGTAGTTTTTCTGATAAATATTTAATTTGAATTTTCTTATAACCTTTAAACGGAATGTTTATTTTCTAAACATCGGCCGTTTACGATTTTTAACTAAACACTTTCACAGTTAGCTTTGGTTTGTTTTGTTTGAAAATTTCAGTGGGTGCAGTTGCCCACTTCTCTTATTAAAGAGCCGCCGCTGATATAGTTGTATTATAAATTGTTTGAGAAAATAGTTTGAAATTCACACGATTTATGAACTTTATTATTAAATAATTATAATTAGCAATTCCTGCAGTGGATGAGAACGGGCTAAATGATTATGTCGGATTATGAACATAAAAAAATGCTTATGTGAAGTAGCTTATTAATTTCTTTCCACTAATTTTAGTATCTATTAAAAACAATATTTTCATTTTAAAACGCATCCACGAAAACGATAAATAAATTGATGTAAACATTATTTTACGTCATTGCAGGTATTCTTCAAGCAATTTACTATTTGATGAAAAAATAGAAGAATGCGCTTGTAGATATTTAGAAAAACTTTCCGCTCTTAACTTATGCTCTACGCGTACTATTAGATGTTGTACCAATAAATTTCTAATTTCATATATCGAAGCCCCAAAATGAGAAATATTTTCTATACGATTTCTCATTTACTACAGAAAAATATTTCATACCAATTTATTAATATGTTATTTATGTTAATAATTTTCATTATATAGGTGAGAAATTGTTAAACGTTTAGAATAATGAACAATCAATATAACAAAGAATTTACAAATAAAGTCAAAAGACTGCTGTGTGAAAGGAAATATTTACTTTTGATGTGGTAAACTGGTACATGATGTTGAAATATTAAAATACAATTATTTATATTCTGTCGAGAATATTACTTTCCATTTCCATTACCGTCTATTTCAACCACATCCCGTTTTTCCAATCTTCTGAACCGCATTTGTTATTGATCGAAATGGATTTACGTGTAAAGAATTATTTTAAACTGCCGTGACTATTTTAAATCCAATTTTTATTGCGACTAATGAATTGAACTAACAGGGAAAACGTTTTTTTTGCTATTACATGCAAATTATAAAAGAATAATGAAAATCATTAGTTGGGGTAACTGTTTTACTTTGATGGTACAACAATAAAACATTTAAACTTCAGTTAGCAAACAGATGCCATATGCAGTCTATCCGATTTCAAACATCACCACACCGCAACTTGAATACTTACAACTTTGTGTAATTATAAATTTGCTTCTCTTGTTGACTACCTTCTTTTTCCGTCGATACCTTAAGACTCAAAAACGGTATATCTCAGAAGAAGATTAATTTTCTTTTGTAAATTTTAAAAAAAATGTATTAAGAAAACTAATAGACGTAAAAGCGCTTTGAATAATTTATTAAATTTTACGTACGAAGTAGAAAATCTTTTGGATGAGTTACAGAGTTCTTTCAGGTGTTATTAATTAAAAATTACTTACTTTTTTAAGAATAGAAATTATTTTCCAAATGAAGTAAACGAATATTTCTCATTCGTAATTAAATATGATAATATTAAATTTGGCCAATTTAATCAAGTTTGAACGTAGGTACAATACAACAGTATTTAGTCTAAGATTAAATTTAATCGAGTTTGGTAAAACTGGGGATGAAACAAATTTAGGAATCGGTTTACAGTGGAATTCATTAGACGGGTTTGAATTTTTTAAAAAATTATTAAAAATAATAATCGATTGATCGGTGATTAATTGATAAACGGGGTTTTGTTTTCGTTTACTAGAAACATATAGCTAAGATAATGACAGCTGTACCTTACTTTACTTACATGGACGGGCGCATCACTGCGTTTTGTGATTGTTGTTTACCATTTAATAATAATTTTTATATACAACATGTTTCGTTTACCCAAGGATAAACTATACCCTAATTCAAATGGTTCACTCTATATATTATTACATTTTTGGTTTCCACTTTTCGATATTTTACAAGAAAAGTAAGTAAAGGGTGTCGACATCGAATTTTGAGAAAAAATGAATGCCGCAAACCGCATTCTGCTATATCTTCAAATAAAAATTTGGTTTTATTTATAAAAATTTTTAAATCTGTTTGTGCATTATACAGGTACTTTTTAAATACAAAACCAGTAGCGTAGTCAAAAATTTTCTTAAAGTAATTTGTATTGCTTATTTATCAAATTTAATATATTTTATATAGGAGTCATATGTGGTTTGTTTGTCATTACATTTCTTATTTTCGTAGATTAAAAAAATGTAGCATATGTCATGGTTTTGTTTGAAAAAAGTTAGTAAAAACAATTTAAAAAAAAAAAAAATTTAAGGTGCAGACGTTGACTTCATAGAACAAAAAATATATGTCATGCAAGTATTACAATTGGAATTAAAAAGATAATAAAAATATATAATACCTTCCTGCACCCTAAAGATTTTTTTTGTGTTGTACATCACCTTCGATAGCTAATCAAATGTGAATTTCTCAAAGGCATATCAACTATTACTAATATCTTTGGTTTCTTCAATTATATAGCAAGTACTTTAAGTTTAAAAAGATATGTGGATGTCATCTATACCGATTTCTCTAAAGCATTTGATATAATTAGGAAGTTTTACGTCTGTAATTAAGAGGGTATTTGCCCTACACAGCCAGGATATGGTTCTCCGTGCATTTATAAGTAAAAGCATTTTATGTGTGACTATAGACTTTTTAACAACAATTTTTAAATCTTAAACCGCATACATATTTTATTGCTGAAAGCATCAATGCATGCCCGTCATGTGTTAAAATTTTGTTTAGATGCATATTTTGAAGAATATATTATCACGATATTAAGTCATTTTTTGAAAGTTTGGTCTCTTCAAAAACACATATTTTGAGAAAAACTAAAAATTTATTACAAGAGGGGCGTAGAATCATAATTTGTCTTTTCAGATTTTTTTGTTTCAACGTTGTATCTTCTTTATTTCTATAGAAAATAGTTATTTTGCTACTGCTGTTTTATGCATTTCAACACCAGGACAAATACCCTCTTAATTTGGCTTGCATTGTAGGCTTTTAAATTCTTCATATCTTATCTGATATATCCATGTGTATTGAATATTGGGGTAATGAATCAATCACCCGCTTTTTGGCCTACATCTGCCGTTTTACAATGTTCTAATCTGGGACCACTATTATTCAACTTTTTTATAAACGACATTGTACAGTTCAGTTACTTTTTATTTATTAGTGGAGTGTATATTGATTTTATTGAACCCCTTAACGAGTGCTTATTTTAAATAAAAAAGTAACTAGTTTTCATGTCTTACTGTAGCTTAACTAAAAAACACTGATTTGTCCATTCGGTTCTTTTCAGATGGCAAACACTTGCGTGAGGATCGTCCCTAGTATACTTGCTTAATGTGAAACATATTTGCCACTTGAATAGAGACTGAACTTAATAGTTTTTCAAATTTACAAAAGAACATAAGCTTGCATTTAAACTTAAAGTTCACTAAGATTTTTGCTGATGACTTAAAGGTATTCTCTAGAGTTTCATCTGACGGAGTTAGAATTCATTTACAGAATCACTTGAACAATTTCTCTCTATGATGTAATCTTAACGAAAACTCAATATCAGTAAATGCAAAGTTTTATCTTTTAGTCGTCAAAGAATTCCTTTTGAATACGATCATATACTTGAAGGCATTATCCTCCCTAGAGTAGCTCAAGTCAAAATTTACTTTCTCTGATCATATAAATAATAACGTAATGAACGACAAAGCAAGATATAACAGGTGTATCTTAGCTTAGCTTGTACATTTCTCAATTCTAACAGATTTAATTTCAATGTATGATTGTGTTGACATTATGGTCCAACACATCCAGTTTTATGCATTTAGAGTAGACGTACGTGAATTTTTTCATGGTCCACTTTAATGAAAATTTTTTTGAATTTTTGAATAACATGTTCGTGTCTAAAAACATTGGATTTTATTGTACGAAATATTTGTGATTTTGTGGGGAATGACGCATTTATAATTTTTTTATAACACACTGGTAGGTTTTAAATTGTTTCATTATTATGGAGACATTCTAAAACATCAAAAGATAATGTTGCAAGCTATATTAAAAAATATAGAGCTAATATCATGTATCATTCACCTATTCATGAGATGTCTCGAATAACTTACATATGAACCAGATATATTTTATCAGCCTCTAAAGCGTTTTGTCAATTCCATACAAATATATCTGTCCTCATATTCCAATCGTGATTTCTTTTTTTGGTTTTTGTTAGTTCTAAAATATTTTAATTTTTTTTGTTTACTCTGTAAGTAGCGCAAGTAAAAAATAAAATGAAATAAAAATAAAATAAAAATTTGAGACATATTGACATCATTATATAAAAATAGTTATTTATGTATCAAGGCACTAAAGTTTGATTTTTCAAGACGAATGCGTGAGTCATGAAAAAGAACTTTAGTGCCGAGGTACATATTATTTTTTTTTCGAAATCCCAAAACTTGAACAAAATCTGACAATTTTATAACGTTCTTCAAGTAGCAAATGTAAACAGCTGTTTTCTTTTTGACGTCAAAATATACATACATTTTACACATCTCTACCGGCGAAAATGTGAACTTAAAAATCGTCTTATAATGGATTACTTTAGTGCCGATTTTATTTACTTAACTGCCGATTTTTTTGTACTTTAATGACGAATTCGGAAAAAAATAAGTTATAGCATTTTATAAATGAAAATACTTGAAAAGCGTGATAATAATATAATACACAATATATTAAACTGCTTAGACAAGACGATCATTGATTTCATTTAGAAATATTTTCAAATAGTTTAATTATACTAAAGATAATGAAATCAAAATTAATGTCTATAACTTCTTCTTTTTCGAAAACATGTCTGTTTATGTTTTTTTTATGCTATTAGCATTGTTTATAAGAATTTTATAATCAATGCTAGTAGTGTAGTCTTGGTAACGTGAACACCTTCAAACGTGAACATTCCCAAACGTGAACGACCAGTCGTGTGTATTGAAAAATGTGAACAACCGAATATTAAAGTATTCTGAAATGTGAACAAACATTACGAAGGCAAACCACAATTTTAGTAACTAAGGAAGTTTTTCGTTAATCTTACCTAACTAAATATTTTACCAAAAACTACCAATAAAACGCTTTACTTCATAGACGCAGTTACTATGTGATGGTTTGGAATTCGATTATAAAGTTATTATATTTGCGTACAAATAACTTCTCAAGCAAATTAAAAACCACCTATCCAGTAAGAAATTGTAGTGTAAAATTATCAAATTTAACAATTATGAACGTTTCCATTCTCTACATGAATCTCAAACTGATTTTCAAACTTATAATTAATTATTAAATTTGTCGTTACTTGGAATCCAATAATAGTGTATCTACCATCATATTCAACTATCGTTTTTTCAACATTAGTTTCCAATTCTTGAACTTCAAGTTAAGGATTTTATGCGAGAATAATTCTAGTGAAAAGACAAGAGTTCTGTCTGGGTTTTCTTCATAAAAACATTTTTACTATCTTACATTTGTCTAAATGGAAAAGATAAAAAATGAAACGGATTTTAAACTTTTGCATTGATGTAGAAAAATATGATATGAATTCTTATTTCCTTTCAATTCAGAGTGTACGTAACGATTTTTTATTATGTGAAATTTTTATAACCAGGCTGATATGATATGAAAGTCGAGAGTGTCTAATGAAGCATTCATCAAAAATATGTCGACGCACTTTAGAAAATGTATAAGTAAATTAATAAAAAAAATTGTACGTATACGTACATAGTATGCATGTTACTGTTAGGAAAACTCTTGACAAGCACATCCTCATGCAAACATCCTCTCGCGCAATTGCAAAATACAGGGAATGAAGCCGTTAAACTTAACAAAACAAATCGTTGTAAACGTGATATGATTTCAAATACTAGTTGCGAACATCGGATTACTGCTAGCTGTACAGCTGTTTAATATCTGCTATAGAGGATGCACTTGACAACTGGTGCATGATAATTGTTAATACCCTAAAGTAAATATGAATTACATATTAATAATCTGTTTTTGTTCAATTAGTAACTTTCCATTTAACTAAAAACACAGCGTTTTTTAAAGACCCAGTAAAAAAATTTACAATAATTTTAATTACAAGAATCTTTCTATGAGGTTTGGGAAGTTAATCTATGAAAAATTCTTCGTTTGGTTATCTACAATACGATTTGTAGTGAAAATTATTATTCGGAATTATAATCAGTAACAAGATTGGTGCTGTATTAATTGGTGTCACGAACTTCCTTCCTTTTCATCAACTTGGCGATTGAAGTAACACGACATATTGTAATGTACATGAGGATACTAAAATTGATTGTGGAAATTTTCAGGTTATTAATAGAAACCGGGAAATGTTGTAGAAGTTTATACACAAAAATGTAATGTGTTTTTTAATAACTGGAAACTGGTGTTTCTAATTTTGAAAGTGTTCTAATACCAGATGAGGTTACCATTTTCTAAGCTTAATGGACTGTGAGGATTTGGAAGATTAAAAATTTTGTCGATTCAATTTTAAAGTGTTGAAAACAACAATAGGAACAGAAATTTTAGAAATCCTCAATAAAACAAACATTTGACAATTATTTTATAAATGTTTAAATAATTTATCAGAATTCAATTTATCAACAAATCAGCAGTTTTTTTTAAATTTTGGATCATTTCATCCAAGCCTCAAAGATTTTTTAAGTTTTATTGCAAATAGTAATTTTCAACACCAACACTAACAAATTCACCAAATTCAGTTGAAAACGATAATTTTTGATGTTTTGGGTACCTCCAATACCTTAAGAATATATATTTCTTGAATAAACAAACAATAATTATGTTTAAACAAAAAATGAAAGATTGAAAGTTTACATTTAAATAAGAAAGAAAATTAAATTTAATTTGTAGCTAAGAGTTTTCTAAAAGCTAATCTATATTATATAAACCATAATTAATTAATCAAAGAATTTGATTTGTACATAAAATATTAATTTCTGTTAAATTAAAGAAACAAAAATAATAAGTAAGTTTTTTGTAGCGATAATATGATGAACGCTTGTAAAAAAGTGTATCAAAGTTAGTTTCTGTGATAAAAATAACTGTGTGTGAAAAACATAACGAAACAGTTTGAGTGCTGCAAGGTTAAAGAGTGAGACGATATAATCTTAATGTGGAAGTCGAAGTGAGGAAAAACATTTAAACAACCTAACGTTCGAAGTGAGGAAAGTGAAAGAAGGGTAATTCAAGTCCCAACGCGAAGGAAGTATTCGTACTTCGAGAATAAAACCAACACGCATAGAGTTTGAAATGCAACTCAAAACCGTCAATGGTTAAATAAAATAAACTTTCCTTCGATAATAATAAGTAAAAATGTAACACTTTTTAATTACTCAACCGGTACAACAAAATTAATTGGTGCACCCACGATTAGAAGATAATGAAGATTGACACGCAGGTGTTGAATTTCTCATCGATACAAGGTCGGTTATAAGAACTTATTCCTGATATTACAAATTAAAAAGATGTCTCATAGCTAAAACATATTTTTTTATATGCGAAGTTGGTAATCCACCGCAATATGTTTATAGATCTTATACATGGTAAGTTACTATCAACGAATTACTCTATAGAGTCGAAGCGGCAAATAACTTTAGAGACGTTATGTCACGATATAGTGTTTCATTCACTCCTCTGCCTTTTGTAAACACTTCTAGTAGGACGACCCTAACTAGTTGGAAACTACCCAAAAATAGTATAATTGAGGAGTTTCACTTATCCTAGTTCACTTTATAGTCCAGGCAATGAGTGGTTTCTATTCGCAAAAAAATTGAATTTTGGTGAGATGGTAGACATAGCTCCTCTAATAGTGCACCTGAGTTTACAACCTTGGGGGCTTGTCGCTCGAGGGGCGGGTGGATGAAACCTCTGCGTTGCGACGCTGTTTTGGTAAGTGCTATAAAAAAATTCAAACAAAATATGTAGAGAATAAAATTGTCGAAAATTTTGGGTCCTTGCATTTTTCGTCTAAGGTGCGTGAAAGTTGGGAGTTGACTTGGAATTTTTAACAAAATTAGAATTTCATTGTGGATTAAGACGAAGATCGCTATCATATAATTCTGTATTTTTTGAAACGGTAATGTTTTGAGAGTCTGCATCAAATGTCCAATTTATTTTGAAAACGGGTCATAGGTTAATGGTTTTGGTATCAAAATAACACTAAAATTAGTTACAGTGTATTAGGTTTTCCCCATAAAAACTCCCTCTTCGTTCGAATAAATCATTTTCAAATGAAACCTGAATTGTTATGAGTTTTATTAATGATTGTCAAAACGTAGGAATATCATAGTTGCTTAGGCAACGCATTACTGATTCATCTTGAACATCAAAAATTACTAATTTTTATTGATGAATTTACAAAAAGACCGTGTAATTCAGCTGATTTCTGATAACGAGCGCTATGCGCAATAATTGTAGCTGCGTTTTGATACCAAAATCATTTTGTCACTTGAAAGGGCGAGCAGGAATTCGAGAAAAATCAGTTCACGATGCTAAATCTCTATGACCCGTTTTCAATAGCACCACCGTGTATAATAAAGAATGAGATTTCTTGAAACCCGCCGCGACATACTCTGATATAAGGCTTTTTTCGATTAACATTATTTACGGTCAATATTTCTTTATTATTGTTGATCTAGGCGCCAAATTTATTATTTTTGTGCATACATGATACAAAATAATATAATTTTCAACTCGTTTTCACACCACCCTTGAGGTAGAATTAATCGGTGCGTTTTTTTTGTGAAACGGCCATTTTTGTACTGGCTCCGTGCCAGTGCAGGTAAATCTAAATTCTAAAACGCCATTGGTGTAGAAGTCAGTGCCGGAATGCGAGAGTTTTAGAGTAATTTGCGAAAGAACTGTATAACTGATTAGTGCATTTTGTGTAAAAACATTTAAAAAAACGATATATAAAATGGTGAATCGCAGAAAAAACTGAAATCGCTGTAAAATAAACAAGTTATCATACAAACAAATTAACCTTACGCCTCAGAATTTTGTGCTTGAACTGTTAGTGTTTGGTTACGTGGTGGTCGCCACGGCATTTCAACGACATCTAGGTCAGGAAACAAGTTTCGCAGCCAGGTGTGCAGATGATTAAAAACGCGGTTGTTATTTATTTTGAACCGGTAGTGTGACCGACGACTTCAATGTACAATCATGACGTCATTTGATAAAATTTGTTTTGTACGTGAGCAGACATTGCAGGAATGATATACCGTCGTGGTTATAAAAAGGCTTGAATACATTAAGGAAATCTATGCAAAACGTAAACAACGTGATGACCAAGGCAGTTCATGCACTGGTAAACCTTCGACTTCACGACGGTCTGTTGTGCCGCAATTTGATTTTAAGATTTAGTTGTTTTCTTTGTAATATGGTGGTAAACAAAAAGGATTTAAAGGAAACGAAACTATCCGTTTGGGACTCCATTTACGAGGTACGAAATCTGCTGGAAGAATCTGCCACTCAAAGAAACACTGTAGCACTGATGTACTCTTCGATGAATCCATGATTCCCACTGTGTCGCAGTTCAATAAAAGGTGCTTTATCGCATTACTGCAGAAAAAGTTGGAAGCACATAACTACACGGTTAAACAGGCTGTCAAAGACACGGATTCATTAATTGTGCAGACTACCATCTAACTTGCTCCCTCGTTTTCCTCAGTATTCGTTATTGAAGAAGACGTAGATTCGCTTCTGTTGTTGAGTGCTAAAGCCAGAAAGATCCCGAATGTTTATTTCCGCAAGCCGTGGAGAGAGAAAAAATAGGATGTGTTCTATTCGCGTGTCCATATAGCGATGCTGTTGCGAAAAATATATTATTTGTACATGCTTTCAGTGGATGTGACACTACATCGCCGTTGCTGTGGGCAAACTGTTTATATTGAGTCAGTACGCTAAAGGAAGAGAACATCGTAAGTTAGACTATCTGCGATATACAAACTTTTTACAGGCCGCCTCCAAAAATTCATTCAATTTCACTTCGCTGCCTCCAACATCCGATGCATGCAATCATCATTCATTGCGAACTTATTGTACAAAGTACAAAGCTGGTTGGGACTTGAAAAACCTCCATATGATCATGGATTGCGAAGAACAATCACAGAATTGGTCACAACACGGATCACAGAAGGGTTGTGGACCTGCTTGTGGTTGTCGTAAAGCAGGATTGCAGTGTTCGGTTTTGTGTTTACACGGTACTGGGACATCCTGCGAAAACATTCCCTACCAGATTGCGTTAGGATAATGTAGAATATACAAACAGCGTGTTCGATCAGGTACAAAACGATGTGGACTGGCTCAGAATTGATATCTGAGAATGATAACAAGGAAGGCGAGTCAGACTTACAACGCCGCAAGCGACTGAAAATTAAATCACCCCGATATCAACCCTGGATTGGGCCTCTTAGGGATACCACGTTAAAAAAAAGCACCTACCAATTCTCCCTCAAGGGTGGTGTGGAAACGATTTGAAAATTATATTTTCTTGAATTATGTATGCATAAAAATAATACGTTTGGCGCCTAGATCAGCAATAATAAGGAAACATTGACCGTAAATCATGATAATTAAAGAATGCTTTAATACGCAATGAAAATCTGATTTTGTTGAAAATTGCAAATCAACCCCCAACTTTCACGCAAACGAAAAATGCAAGGACTTAAAATTGCAAACTCAGGTGTACTATCAAGGGACCTACGTCTACCATCCCACAAAATTTCATTTCTTTCCGACCGAATAGAACTCATTTTCTTGTACCTATTGCTTGGACTATTATGTAAACAATAGGTTACAATTAACCAAAGCAGAAGTTAGAGAAAAAGAAATTAAAAAATTAAAGTTTTGAACAAATATATAGCTATAATCAAATTTGAAAGGAAAGTTTTTTCGGAAAGATGGATCCACCAGTTTCTGTTAATTATTCTACAAACATGTGCGTTCAAAGAAATCAACATTACACCTGGGTTTCGTAAATAACGTAACCTATGCTGGATGACAAAATTAATAGGCTATACAATACAAAACAGAAACATTAAGATTAGTGATCAGTACATGTAGAAGAGAGAGCAAATTAAAAACTTCTATTAGTTTCCGTCTGACTAATGTTCGTACTTCAGGAAAAATGTATCCAAAAAGTCTCAGAAGGTCTTTAAATTGACTACTTCTACAATATAAGAATTATCGTTTTAAACATAACTACTTCAGAAATGTAAGAGAAATTTTATTTTTTAAATTATATACGTAGCACGTCACCTTGCTGCAACGTTGTGTCTCTTCTGAAAAAAATGTTATTATTGTTATTACTTAGTTAGAGTTTTTTTAGAGATACACAGAAATTATGTGGATTGAGTAATGCATGATTTTCCACCAGCATGAGATCTTACACCTATTCTTTTTGTATGTATTTGACTTACCTTAGTAAAACCTAACACGAACCCAATGTAAAATTCTCACGTTTTTTAATGTTGTCAAATTAAGCACTAACCTCCGCAACACTTGAAACAACTGTTTAGACGGTTTTACTGGAATATTTTACCACATCCACAACGACTTCAGTTAGGCGCCCGAAAGTCAAATGGAATGCGAAGTGGGGGGCCGATGAATAATCATACAAAAGTATTTGTCGCGTATTTCGAAAATTACAAGTCAATTTCCAACACGTGTGTTTATTACCGGTGCAATGTTCATTACTGTGACAGTTACCCTGCATTACATTGTATCTGGCAGGGATACTGTGATTTGGTTGAACACCAATTTTTTTTGTAGATTTTTGTATGGCAAACCAAATAGATATACAGGGTGTCTCAAAATTGACGCCCGTCCTTTCAGAATATGAATCGGGGGCTAAAACGAATTAAAACGTTAGAATAAAAAATTGCGTTATGTCCATGGTTACAGAGTTATTGACAAAAAACAAAGATCTAACATTCAATGTTTAAACTTTATTAAAAACGAATATTTGTTACAAAACATGAAATTAATTTATAAAAGGTGTTCAAACAAATTGCCTCCTACTTCAATGCAAATATATGCATGATTTATCATTGAATCACGAACCCTCTGTAGCATGTTTAACATATCAACATATTCTCGATTGGAATAATGACGTTCCATTTTTAAAACAAATAACCGTATGAAATTATACTTATACTTATTATGACAAAAGTTGACAGAACTAATAATTAACATTTAACATTACCATAGCATTCTATGCTACTCATTTGTTTTTAGCTGACTTCGTTTTTAATAAAGTGTAAACATTGAATGTTAGATCTTTGTTTTTTGTCAATAACTCTGTAACCATGGACATAACGCAATTTTTTATTCTTACGTTTTAATTCGTTTTAGCCCCCGATTCATATTCTGAAAGGACGGGCGTCAATTTTGAGACACCCTGTATATTGATTCGAACAGTTCTACCAAATAATATATTTCTCTTGAAAGATAAGCTAATGTTCTATTATCTTGAGAAGTTTATTTGTATAACTTTTTTTTTCTAAATACTGAACTATACAGGGTGTTTTAGAATAAGATGCTGATCCTTAAAGGTGTCAATCCTTACGCGATTTTAAGAAGAAAAGTTCAAATAAACATATGTCCTAAACCTCTTAACTTTTGATCTACAAGGTGTTCAAGTTTTAAGAAAAAAAACGTTTTTTTGTCATAACTTTAATATCTTTATAGATATTTTAATAAAATTTGGCATATGCCTTCTAAGCTACAACAGCTATTTTTTGATTTAGAAATTTTTAATTTTTTTATTCAGTGGTTATTGAATGTTAGTTCATTTATTTTAATGTTAAAATTATTATGTATTAAATAATCAATAATTATTTGCCAAATCTTTTTTTACGCGAAAATATATCTATAAAGATATTAAAGTTATGATAAAAAACGTTTTTTTCTTAAAACTTGAACACCTTGTAGATCAAAAGTTAAGAGGTTTAGGACATATGTTTACTTGAACTTTTCTTCTTAAATTCGCGTAAGGATTGACACCCTTAAGGATCAGCATCTTATTCTGAAACACCCTGTATAACAACATTAAACTTGTTGTTGAATAAATCTCCTTTGTACTTTTAATTAAGTTTTAGTTTTCCCAAAATATTGAGTAGTAGGATCAAGTAAAAGTCCATGTACTTTATACGTGTCGACGTTTCGGTCAGCTTTGTAGGATCTTTATCGAGCCTATAAAGAATACTCCTACCAGAAGGCCTAGAATTTTGGGAAAACTAAAACTTAATTAACTGCTTAATTAAACATGACAAGAATTGATGAATGAATATAGGATCCATTTTAAATATTGGTTATTTATATATATATATATATATACAGGGTGTTAATAACTAAGTGTTACACCCGAAAATGGCAGTTAGATCTCATTAAAATAAACAACTTTTTTTAATTCCAATTTTTGATTTTGTAATTTAAAAAATCTATCGAGTGGTTATCAAAATATTTTGGTTTGAAATTTTTGATCGGTCCATTTTGTTATTTGAAAAATAGAAAATAGTTGTAAATACAAATGTTCTAGAGAATCGAAAGCTAATTCAGAAACTTTTTATTTTTATTAATAGTCCTTAAAATAAAGGAGTTATGACGATTTTCGAAAAACATAAAGAAGAGCTATAACTACGAACCGGGGTACAAAATCAAAAATTGGAATTAAAAAAGTTGTTTATTTTAATGAGATCTAACTGCCATTTTCGGTGTAACCACTTAGTATTAACACCCTGTATATATATATATATATATAAACTAAATAGTAAAAAAATAAAAGTAAATAGTTTATATTTAACGTTTGTAAAAATAATTTTGACTTCTGAAGATGACTCACAATAATTTTTGAGTTGAAACTAGTAAGTAAAATAAATAATAAATAATAACATTGGATTACTCAAAGTAAATAGTTTTGTCAAACTTTTGAGTATGAATTTGATTACGCTGGTTTAATCTATAACAATAAATTGAGATATTTGAAAGTTATTTTTTAAATTTTATTATGGTATTTTAGAACATGCAATTTTATCTTCTTCTTTTTATTTATGCAGCTTTATAAATAGAATTGGGTTGTTAATAATAATTGGCAGTGGTATCAAGAAAATTATTGAACATAACAATTTAAGTTCACGCGATGCCAGTATGAAACACGTACTACACTGTATGAATGTTAGTAAAATTACACTAAAATAATGTGTTCCTTGTTCAAATCTATAAACAGCGATTTAACAGTTTCGTATAATGTTATTTCTTTGTTATGTTATGTACGCCTGGCGACAAAAATAAAACCCAATGTCGAGATATATTTTGTCAAAAAGCTTAGAGCTTGGAAAATCGTTACAATGTTAAATATGTTCGTATAATCGGATTTATTGAAAATAAAACAGAGAACAAACACCATTAATTGTTGAAAATGTTTTAATACAACTGAAAAAGATGAGTAAATATTTAATGATATTATTTCATGCTTACAAAACAATTCTTTCAAATACGCAGGCGTAATGTTATATACTAGCATAATTATTTAACACTAATAGTTCATATACAAGTGTTGATCTTAAAATTAAATCGCTAAAACGTACACAATCAAGCGAGTATTGAATAACCAACAACATCATAGTAGGTATTTAATAATATTTTTCTAATGCCTGCTTCTTTAAAATCTATCCAAATTTATCTAGATTCAAAGAATACTAATTGAAGGATATTTTTTAACAATAACAAATATTTGTTGTTGCTGTAGAAACATTTACTTTAAATATTTTTATCAAGAAAAAAAGGTAATTAATTTCAATTGTTTACCATTAATCAACGTGTGCCGACATAATAATACATGCTGTTTGTGATTAGCATTAATTTCTGGAGTACTGTAGAAAGGACGTCCAAACAAAAAAAATTAAAGCACCTCAAACCATGGGCTTTATTTTTGGCGACAAGTGTGCATATAAAAATATATTATTTCAATCAATTAAATTTTTAATTTTTTTTGTGTTTGAATATATTTTGAAAGCATTTTAAAGTTTTGATTCAACTGGAAGATAACATGTTAGGCAAAAATAAAAATCAAATTTTATGCTGTTGGGAAAATTAAAGAAATACATTCTGCAACTTTTGTGTTTGATTGTAACAGAAGCTCATTTTGAAATTGAGTAAAAATGGTAGTGACTAGTACCTTTTGACGATGCAGTTTGTCAATAATGCACAAAATGAACAATTTTGAAAGATGAGTATATTTATTAAAGTTCAAATCCAAAATGAACAATTTTTATATGAATGGAAAGTGGAAGTTTCAAAGTATTGATACAATACATTATAAATGTTCAATGTGTCCACCGTCTGCGGCACGGCAAACTTCTATGTGGTAGCCGAACTCATCCTACACACAAGCAAGTATATCTACTGTTACTGAGTACACGGCAGCTGTGATACGGTGAACCGCTTCTTTAACATAACCCCATAAGAAATAGTCACATGGGGTGAGATTAAGAGACCTCGGTGGCAGATGTGTAGAGCGGTGCCAATAAGGCGGGGCTCCGTCCTATTGGAAAATGAAGTCCTGTGAATGTTCCATAAATTGGGGCAATAGCCATTGTTCCAACATGTCAAGGTACGTTGTTCCAGTTACAGTTCTTTCCGGAAAGAAAAATTGTCCATAAAACTTTGCACGCGACACGGCACAGAACATGTTTAGTAGCTTCGGTGAGTCTGTTTCGTGTTGCACTGTTAAATGTGGGTTTTGGAAATCCCATACGGGAACATATGTCTGTTGACTTTTTCAGTTAGGTGGAAAGTCCCTTCATTGCTAAAAATGATACGATGCAGAAACGCGTCATCCTGCATCATTCCAAGGATATTACCAAAAAATTCGAGAAGCATCTCTTTGTCTTTCAAGTTCTCTACTAGCTCTATTGGTAGACTTACGTGTACTACAAACAAAACTCTCTTCAATATACCTGAGATCATCCTTTGACACACGCGGTTGGTTTGTGTTTTCTCTTTGCACACACAGTCTGTTGAAATGCATAAACCAACGCTTAATGCTTTTTCTAGTTGATGGTTCAATACCGAATTTTGTGTGCTCCACGGTAGCCATCTCCGCGCGAACTCTACTGGCCCGCTTCTGAAACCATCATTGCCCGCCGAAACTTTCAAACTTGATTTTTCCTTTGGTATAAAGATTGTTCAATTTAGATTTGTACTTTAATTAATACGATTTTTTTTAAGTGGGTCTTTCATTTATAATAACTCTATATGTCACCATGCAATGGCTGTACTGTTATATTTTATGTTCTTATTTACCTTCTATAATGTTAACATACTTAACTAATAAGGTGGGTAAGGGTTGGCATGTTTAGGTTTTAGTGCTTTTCCTAAACTTTGAAGCAAATGCTTTGATAAGACTAACCAATCCACAATTGCCCACGGTTTCGTCACCACGCTATACAGGTTTATTTTGATCTTCTGGGGCACCATACATAACACTTACCTTACAATACAATGATGAAAATGTACCATACGTATAATCTTTGAAAGGATAATAAATGTATTGCTACCATCAGTTACGGAATAGTTTAAAAATTTCAACTTTGTAGTAGAAATTTAATTATTATAAACCTCTCTGCCAACATTAGTTTACTCTTCATGTTTTTGTTTAGTTTCACTATTTTCGACATAAAAGAGATCAGGTTGATGACGCATATGAAGTCTTTAACTTGACGTTTAGGAGATTATTTCCTTTCTTGCCTCTACTCTTCTACCTTTCTTCCGTATTTCAGCAATTCTTCGTCAATTATTTTTACAGACGCGAATCTATCGATGTTATTTTTTCTTCTTTTAATGGGGATTTTAAAACCCCCCAAATACAGTTATATTCAATTTGTATGACGTAACAACCCACGTACAAATATGTATGTCATAATGATGTGACAAATTAATTATAATTTAGTAGATAAATAAAAATAAAAACACAAAAAATAAAACGTTAGGTAATACGACTTTGTAATTTGAATAAACGTATTTGCTTATTTTAAACTGTGGACAAATAAAAATATAATTATGATTCAAATCGGTTTGTGTTCGTCACAGTAAAATAAAATTATAATAAAAACGTGATTGAAAAATTTGGAAGATACGTAACGGTATATGAATACCGTCATTAAGCCTGTTCTTTTTATTATTTGTGCAAATGACGTATGCACATATAGTCATTGTCACAGAAATCACAGAACTTCGAAACACAAACTTCGATTTAACTACGACGCCACGACAGTGACCAAGCAACTAAACAACTCGGGTTATATGGACGGTAGAGCTAACTACTTTGGTTATTTTATTCATATGAGTTGTGTATATTCCCAAATCTTCTCAATCCCTTAACCTCTTTTCGATCTCAGAAGTAAAAATAAATTGATTCGAAAATCTGGGTTCAAAATTAAAACACCTAAAGAAGAAATTATATAAAAGAAATCCTTACCCAAAAAAATAATTAATTCTTACCAAAGGATGTTTGGTGATGTATTTTCTTCTACAACATAAATAACGGGAAGTATCCCACAATATAGTTGATAAAGATTTAAAATAAAACGTGGGGATAGTATAATAATTAATAGTAAAGAATGCGAAATCTTCCCCGAGATAAAAGGAATACAAATCGGACCTACTCAGAAAATTATGGTTTAATTCCAATAAATTAATTTGAACCATAAATCATCAAATACTAACAACACTTATAAATCCCATAATCATAATTGACTTACAGTAAAACACATATCTCGTGTCAGGGCGAAGTGAATGCGCAGTGACAAAGTTAATAATTCGGAGGAAGGGGTCATTGTGAATTGAGCTTCACTAGCGTACTCATTTATACACCTGTTTGTTTTGCGTTTGTATTAATTTTTTGCGTTACCTATTTATTGTTTTAATTTTGGAAAAAAAACAGTTCTTATCAGAACTAGATAACTTCGGAGTACATACTACATGTAAAAAATTGTACACGTTTATTAAATTTTGTTTTGGAATGGAGTTTAAAAGTAAATTAAGCGGGCACCCTATAAAAAGCCAAAGTCGGGAAATTATTAATAACGTATTGACTTTTATGACAGCCGAAGCAACGAACGGAGTAACAATTCCTCTCGAACGTGTTAAAGAACGCGTTGCTGCATCCACTGGAGTTTCGGAACGATCTGTATATCGAATTGCTTGTGAAAAGAAAAAATAGATACAGGTGAAAGCTCCAAATTTTCGTCTCCACGAAAGTCTATCAACAAAACAAAGAAAAACAAGATATTGAGGATTTCGACAAGGGTATATTGAAACGAATTATTCACAACATGCACGTGACGAATGGTACCGTACCCACCCTTAAAAGTATTTTATTAAATTTCAAAGAGGCCGTTGGATATGAAGGAAGTCGGGAATCGTTGCGCCACATTATCCACAACATTGGATTTCGATGGAGGAAAACCCAATCCAATCGAAAAATATTAATGGAGAAACCAGATATTCAAAGATTAAGAGTTAAATATTTAAGGGCGATAAAAACTACCGAGAAGAAGGCCGTCCCATAATATTTATGGACGAAACCTACATTCATTCCTCGCACACAACTCCACAAAGCTGGAATGATAATTCTAATATGGGTTTGAAGCAACCAGTATCGAAAGGAGGACGACTTATAATTGTACATGCGGGCGGAGAAGATGGTTTTATCAATGGAGCATCCTTAATTTTTAAGTCTGGGTCTAAAAGTGGTGATTACCACGATGAAATGAATTTTGAAAATTATTGTAAGTGGTTTGAGAGTAAATTATTACAAAACCTACCACCACCAAGTGTTATCGTTATCGACAATGCACCTTACCATAACGTCCAAGTTGATAAGGCTCCCACGACTAATTCAAGAAAAGAAACTATGAAGCAATGGCTGGAAACAAGAAATATTCATACTAATAAGAACATGTTGAAATCAGATCTGTATGATTTGATTAAACAGCATAAACCGCAATACGTGAGGTACGCAATTGATGAAATTGCAATAAAACAAGGTCACAACATTTTACGGCTGCCTCCTTATCATCCCGATCTGAACCCGATTGAACTTGTGTGGGCTTCGCTTAAACAATATGTAGCGAAAAAAAATGTCACATTTAATTTAAAGCTTGTGAGTGATTTATGCGAAGAATTTTTAACAGTTTTTCAAAAGAAGAATGGCAACGGCGTTGTGCTCATTCTAAACAATGCGAAGAAGAGTTTTAAGTAGGAAATTGCAATAGAGAATGTTATTGAAAAGTTCATCATCAATGTAACAAATACAGATTCAGGGGATGATTGGGATGATGACGATGATGAATCTGAATTATCAGGAATAGAGGAGCTATAAAATTACTGACGATAATTTAATATAAATAATATATAAATAATTTGATACTTTTAATTTAAATAATTTAGTATAAAGATAACCTAACGAAATAGTGCGTCGTTTGTGTCCTTCTTTATCCGAATGCGTGCCTTGTCTGCGCAGACAAATCCCGCCCTGACAGGAGAAATTTGTTCGACTGTACATGTTAAAATGTTTTCTCTTATATTTGTGAAATTGTTTCTTCATTGTAGAAGAACATTTAACTCGTTTTATCTCTTAGATGTGCTGGTATATAACTGGGTTACCAAAAACTATTTTCATGCAGTGTCGTTTATCTTGAACTTAAATAATTTGTTAAGACTGCACAGAAAAAAAGCTTTTACGCAATTTGTAAACGTTATACGGAATAATTGCTGCCAGCCAGAGCTTTAATTGTACCACCATAACTTTTTGCAACCTTCATTTCTACTGGCATCTTTTAGTCACAACAAATCGCTCAATGAAACGTGCTGATAAATTTTGTGCAAGGCTAGTGGAAGTAGGTACAATTAAAGATACTAAGGGAATTCTAGATATCTTTTTAAGTTTGCATAATATTTTTAGATCGATAACCTGGACAAGAGAAAAAGAAAATATTACCGATGGTCGGCAGCTGATGTTGAAATTGCTACGTACAAAGGTGGAGGTATGGGACTGAATGAATGCAGTCGTCAGTTTGAAATAAGTAAACAAATCCTTAAAACGCATTTAAATAATAAAAATACTAAGTTTGCCAAAGACAATAAAAAAATTAAAGGAGATGCATGAACATGTAATTAATTATTGCATGTGCATGTTCGGTCTAGCAGTTACTGTAATAAGGAAATATGTATTTAAAAATAGTAAGCAAAAATTTTTAGTAAACGGCATCCAAACTTATCATTGCGTCAACCAGATGCCATGTCAATGGCGAGGAGGTTCTAAATATGAATGATTTCTATGAAAAATGACATCTATGAAAAATTTGTCCAAGAAAACTATACTTGGTTGAGACGAGATTTTTCTCTCAAGTTTTTCAACTGTACAAAAAAAGTATAAAAGTGGTAGGAGAAAAGGGTAAACTTCAAATTGGTGCCATTACAAACGAACAAAGAGGAGCAAATATTATAATAGTATCTTGCACAAGATCTGCAGGTTTCTTTTTTCCTCGTATGATAATTTTTAAACAAATGAGAATGCACAATGGCTTCCTCCAAAAGTTTGGTAGAATTTTCTGAAAGTGAATACATAAGTTTTTGCTAAATTCCTGCAATATTTTATTAAAAACTTTAATCTTAAACAAAATTAATTTTGTTCACATATGACTACACTACTCATTCTAACAACATTGAGGCTATAAAATTAACTAAAGGTTAAGTGTGTGATTTTACTTCAATTGCAAGGATGCACTACCCATTAATTATAATCATTAGATGTAGGTTTTTTCCTCTACACTTGGTAAATACTACCTGAAAGTATCAAAGTCATCAATCTCAGTCAACAACGCAATTTAAAATTTCGGAATTATTGCGCATGCGTATAGCGAAACTATAACGCATTTGAATCATTTAGTGGTTCGAGCATTTGTTCTGTCAACAAATTTATATTTAGCGATGCAGACTTCTGTTACGTCAGAAATACGTAATCCAAATGAAACTCACGAATCCTTTGAGAAAAAGTTGCCGTGCGTAGAAAATATCACATGTAGTTAACACTGGGACAGGCAAATTTTGTTGATAATCAAAGCACAAAGTTTCTACTGTGGGATCAGTTTTTGCAAGTTCAGTTTTAATTTTTAGATCATCCTGAAATGCTTGTGCTTTGTGTTGATGAAGTTCTCTTTTTGTAGAAGTGATTTCTTTTCATCATTATTAGAAGCAGCATTAGTTTGAACATTCAGCATGCCACAAGTACTGCAAGTATCTGTTCGTGGAAAACCGAACGATAGATTGAAATGTTTCACAAAATATCAGTAATAGAAGTTATATGTAATTTTTGGTTTTGTTGGCTCTCTCTTCTTTAAGAATTTATACTGTTCCGGTTCGGAACATTTCGTACATTATCTTAACATTCTGCTCAGCCGGCAGGTACTTTTTTTGACTTTCACCTCTTGAATAATGAGATTCTCTAGGTGGAATGCTCTCGATATGTTCATGTACACTGGCTACAATATCGAAAGGGGCCTTATTTGGTCTATTAAAATCCTTACCTCTTATATCCAGTTTTGAAACAATACTACCTGAAGCACACGATACTGCTATTCTTTGTATACGAGACTTATGTACGGAAAATAGATTGCAAAATGTTGTCTTCAATACCTCGACTTTAGTTGTCCCTACTTTGATATTATATTTGTATGAAAACGATTTTCTTGTCACATTGTTTCCAATGGGAGTTGTTTCCGTATTCTCTTCAGTTCACATGCTATTATTAAAGAACTCAAGAATGCATCCTGTATATTCTCGTCTTTCATTTGCATAGAACTCATTGAAAATTTTTCTCACGCTGCAGCACAGTCAATTTCTCAAAACAATTTGCTCTGCATTGACACCTAGGTCCTTGCCTTTTTGCAGGTTTCATTATGCCCCGACTGTTTATATATTCTTTGCCACTATTTCAGTTGACTTTTCTTTTATTTCTGGCCCATGCTGCTGGATTTTGCTTACGCTTTTTTCCAGTTCTTTCCGTTCTCTCTCCTTCACAATCATTTGCAGAAATAATATCATTCCTTTGATCACTCACATTACTGGATTCGTTGGGAGAATAATCTGGATCGATAAAACTATCGTCTGAACTATAAAACGGGTCAACTTCACTTGTTTCACTCATTTTAGAAACTGTACTCGCATGGAAATATTGTATATTCTAGGTTATGTTTACCAGTTGTTGACAAAAAGCGGTCATTTAATACATTTGTACGCTATTTACGTGGACGATTTTTGTACCAAACGTTAAGGACTATCAATGAGTATATGCGACTGACGCAAAGTCGTTTTGGTCAAAAAATGCACTTAGCCGGTTTTTTCACCAAACCCTTCAATTTAGATAACTATTTGGCACAAATTTTCTGAGTGTAAACATTTTTTCTAAAAGCAATTTAAGAGATTTTTTGACTACTAAAAATTTGAAAAAAAAAATGTGAGTGTGTTATACATATCATAGGGTGCGTTTACTAGGCTACTTGTTTTACATTTTATGCTGCATCGAAACAAGGCGGATATTTGCCAGCTGTCAAAATAGCGATGGAATATTTATAACCTTAAAAACTATGTTCTTACTTGTCTGAAGATTAACGTTTGATTCATTCACATTTGAAAAACGACTTCGACCTTTCAAATTTTAAGTGACATGCTGTGGTTGCTACAGTTACAGTCGATCTAGCATAAGGGTAGCAGTCGAAAAT
>JALBCR010003187.1:312500-403814 GCA_030710515.1 Abscondita cerata
ATTTAATTATGAATTACTCTATTTGTCAACGCCGTTAAAAAATATCAAAACCTTTATCTTCGAAAACTGTTTAATTAGAGTGTCAGATCAAAAAAGCCCATAAGACTTTGTCGTCTCAAAATTGCATCCTCTTTCTAGTTTATTTATACTGTCTATTACTTTTGGGAAGCCTTGTAAAGATAAATGAATTACAGCAAATTTTTTTCAAAAAATTTATAATACAACTTTATTATATTTTTTCGATATTGTATAGAGAAAAAATTGCCTTGCAAGAATCCATTAAAAGATATACAGGATGTCATTTAACTGTAGTATCTTTGGCATACGTCAATATAATTTAAACTTATGTAAGTCTTCTAATGTGGTTTAACATACCATTTACAAATATATATGGTTTAGAGTATTTTTCCATAGAATAAAAAAAAAATAAAATGCCGCGAATACTAAACTGATATATTAATTCCAAAAATTTTTAGAACAACTTCCATCTTATGATATTTTTATTATTAACTTTATAATTAATCATTTTTTCTATTTTCAATGATCTGCTACAATCTAGGTTTCAGGTACGTAATAAATGCTATTTATTTGGTCGTTATTGTATTACAGTTGGTCATGAAAACAAATATGTTTGAGCTCTTAATTTTGAGTTATTAATTATAAAATGGGCAGTTTCTCACAAAATGAGCAATGTGATATGTTTTGCATCCTACATAAGATGTATGTATACAAATACATTTATAATAAATAACTAATAAAAACATAAATTGACAGCTTAAACTTTTCTCTAGTTTAAAGACATAACATATAATGCATTTTTGTTTTCATGGCCTATTTGTATAATATATAATTATTTTAAAATACTTAGCAATTTATTACCTGAAACTGTTACATATCATATCATTGAAAGTAAAAAGATAATTGAAATTTTTTGGTTATAAAATCCAAGATAATGCCCGTTTAATAAATAAAGTTACTAGCACCATCTCGCAAGCCAAGAAAATAATATGTTTTTTTTTCCCGAATAACTTCGGAACTGGTTGCAATTTTTGAGTATTCTCAACAGAATCTGAACTATCATAATACACCGGTACATCACTGCCCATTAAACAAAAGTTGTATCTTTATTAATAACAAAGATAGCCATACAATCCTACTCAATTTGTGACACACTGAAAATATATTTTATTCTTAAATATGGACTTTTTCCGCCTACATTTTTTTATCGGATAGACTGTAAATGTTTACATTAGACTGCTTCAAAAACTTCCATATAAATGCAATCATTAGTAGTTATTATTTATAATATAATTAATTAAAGTATTATCAATGCAAACAACTTATTATTTTTATTCTTATTTTCTGAGTTTTTGTGTAAATGTAGTTACAAAGTAAAACCCATATATGTATTTATATTGTTGTTTTTTAATGCGTAGAAGTAAAGCATGCTTTAGTTCATTTTTATAGAATTTAAGTGGAAATATTTCCAGATCTTTACTATTAAAGTGCTTTCACGCAACTTAGTTTTATTATGCCTGAAGTACAAGTTTGTGGAAGTAAACTTTTGCATTCTACATGATAAATATCTATCGTTGTTATCGTTGTTGTAATTTCATAATTTGCTGTTCATTTTATTTGATAATTTATTGTTGCTGAAACTGAAAATTTTAGATAAATATCAAGTAATTTCTATAGAACATTTTAACAATGAGTATGTAGATCCTCGTTACTAAAACTATAATTTCCACTTTGTAATTATGCAATATAATAATCGTATCTATTTTCACGTAGTAAGCATGATTGTTAATGGAATTTAGATTACGAAAGCGTAACCGGATTTTTGAAGCAGTCAGTGCTAAGATTAATATAATAACAGAGATTTATAAAAAAAAAATGCAATCATTATGTTGGAAAGACATCTTAATAATCTTAGAAATAAATTTCTAGAACGAAAGCAATTTAGTCAGCTTTCTTAGATCGATGTTCCAAGTACAAAAATAAAAACGTTCATCTCATATATTTTTCTTAACATATCTTTATTCCTCAACCGATTTTAAATTTTCACCGTTACAAGTTTTAAAATGTTCCATTAATGTATAAAAGTTTACAGACATTGTGGTGTCGGAAAGAAAGTGTTCGATTGTATCAGCTGTTGCAATTCCATGCAAAATACTTATTATAACATTTTCAATGGCACTTTTACTACAGTTGCTGTCAGAAAATTCGATTCTTTAAAAATAAGCACACATGCAGCAGATGCATTTTTCGAAATGCAATATAACTAAAGATAACTTTTAAAATAGATTCTGTAAGAAGGTAATAAAAGAATATTTACAGAAGTGGTTAGTAAATACCCCACTTCTCCAACTGGAACATCAGTTTGGTTAAGTTTAATTAAGTCTTCTGTTCTCATTAGAACAAAGATAATCAATTTTTGTATTGTTTTATTTTCTGTAAGTTTATGTATAGTATATTAAAGCAAACAGAGTAAGTGTAGTTTTTCTTCTTTTGTACAAATATATTATAGGTTTAATATAAAGTATTAGTACGTAAATATGTGAAAGTAAACTAATAAAATGTTTACTTTTTAAACAACTCAAATTAATATATACCTACGCATTTTAAGGATGTTTAATTATACATAAATATAGAACACCGATAAAACTATATATTTAACATTTGATCATATTACAATATTATTTATACAGTTGTTACGCGTCGTTTTAAATTTCGTGTTTTGTAGTGAAACTTTTCCCTTTACTCTAGGCCACTTACATTGCTTCTTTTATTCCACATTATATTTTGTAAATTTTGTCTTAACAGTACGCTGTATGATAGTTTTCGATTCCGTGCTGGATTTATTAAACAATTATTTTTAAAAGTAAAAATAAATATTTGATTGTGTCATTTTGGCCGAAAAATTATATTTTCAAACTTCTTTTTGGAGGATCTTTACCTTGTTACAATCAACAATTTAATTCGTCAAAGCCGCTCCCCATCTTAGGTATGTGCAGTGCTGATAAGTTATTTAAACTTATATCTTTCAATTTTAGGCTTTTGTTTTACGTCTAATTTTACATTTTTAATTACATCAACGGCGCTATTCCATCTAACGACGTGTAAAATATTATGGTTAATAATCACCTACCCAAATACATCATCAAAGGGTAGTACCACTGTTACCGTAGCCTGAATCTTCACCGCCCAACCAATCACGAGGGTCGTTGAAAGGGGTAGATTCCAGTATCGTGAGTCTTTAAGACAAAATTATTTAACATATACGTATATGTATATTTGTATTTAAAACATTTTGCTTTTGGGAATGATTTCAATTAAAAAATTTAATTAAATTTATAAAAGACAACCCATCAATTTAACTATTTATTCTAATTTCATAAATTTTATATTAAGTTTGTGACTTGTGTGGTTGGCCAACGACGCTCAGAGTGCATGTAATTTTTTTTTTATTATTATTATTAGGTATTTAAATTTGCATCAATCTTATTTTATAATTATTGTTTAGTTACAATATGTATAAAAGGGTACTAAGGTTATTATAATTTATTATTCTTCTACAATCAATTTTATTTTAAACAGAGCTGGGTGACGCAAACACCCATTAAAATTTATTTACGTGGCGCCCTTTTAAATTTTTTTATCAGATCCGCCCATCTCCACTATTACTAACCGTGAGCAACGTAAGCACGTTAACCCGTCACAATTAATGGCGCCCAACGTGGGGCATACTTAAAAGGAAAAAAAACAGAAAACATTTTTTTATTGTATTAATTCTTCGAATTTTTTTTTCTTTTCTTTAATTTATGCTGTGGTAGTTTATTTTAAACATGACTACTCTAACTGGAGGTATTCGCAAAGTTTGTTTTTGTTTATTTCGAATTCCTGTTTCGATAATAAAGATATCATCAGATAATCTTAATAATAGTGAAAAATCGTTATATTGTGTATTTTAATATTTCTTAAAATGCTCAGTGTAAGACAGATTATTCGAAAACGTCATACATCAAATTTTCTGGTTTTAATTACATCTAATTTCATTAAAACATCTAAGAAACCCTCAAACAATGATAATTCTGGGTGTCCGAACAGGAAGGCGGGGATTCCAAATAACATGCGTAGTTTTTTGAAATTCAACTATTTATTAACATAAATATAAAGTAGAAACACACGAGCAGACAATTTCTCCTGCAGTAAATTTCCCTGGCAGTATGGCAAGTGGTCATCTGGTTGAAAGTAAGATTGTTGTTACCATATATTCCAATCGAGGACATAGAAAGTTATATAAGTTACCTTATTTAGGAATAATGTGACATTTAAATTTTCAAGTTAATATTGGGACACCCTATACAAGGTGTCTCCAACCTCTCGGATCAAAATTCAATATATGATAGTTGACATCAAACTAAACATTTTGATATAAGGAACCTTTGACCGGAAGCACATGTAGTAGACATGAACTGTAAACAAACAAATGTCACCGTGACAACTGAACAGTCTAGCTAACGCTAGGCAGTTGTTTCGTTGTTGTGCTAGCTAACTAGCGCCTCCAGTCGTCGTTATCATGAACTTGTGTCTTATGAAACTGAAAGTAGCTTACACGAACTATGCATTTCGGAATTCACCATTCAACCAATAGTCATTAGCTTCAAAAAGAAATGATTCTACTTGCTCTTTTGTTAAAATCCTTGCCTTTTTCGGCACGTAACGCTCAATTTTTTCCTTGAGAAAGACAATTATCTTATGATAGTGTATGTAATAGGAAAACAAACCTGCGAACTTTAGAATTTTGTTTAATGTCCAGGTAGCTTTTTAACATGGACCATTTCAAACACTTCGTAACGTTTACATACTTAATTAATGGGTAAGGGTTGGCATGTTTAGGTTTTAGAGGTTTTATCACCACATTATACAGGTTTATACTGATCTTCTGGGGCACCATACATAACACTTACATCACAATACAATAATGAAAATGTACTATACGAATAAATAAATTTAAACCACATAGACTTGGGGCTAAATTTGTCTGACATATTTTGTAGTGGAAACTGTATACGAGTATATATCTTTTAATTCACTCCTATACGTTTTTTGCATTTATTTATGTCTATGGAATGCAGAGGATTCACTCTTCTCTAGTACGAATGCGCAAAGCACCGGACCATGCGAACCTTTAACGCTATCTTGATTGTTAGAATTTTTTTCATGGTGAACGTGATACACTATTTGTGCATTTATGTTCATTACAAATACCTAAAATTTATTTTGATAAGCTTATTTTTGTTAATATTTTCCTTATTTAATTGTGTTGTTTTGCTTTAGGGTCTTTAATCTTTTCTTTTCCTTCTTTTACCTCAATTTTTACCTTTTACCTTGGGTTTTAATTTTACCGTTAACTACATTCAGTATCGGCCATTGTGACAAACTGTTGCTGTCTTTTGCTATGTCACTCATGTGAGATTTTGAGGATATAAACGAAGAATTTAATTAAAGAACCAATTATCGATGAAATCCAAGAAGGCACAATCAGGGAGGTCAAAGCACAGACCTTCTATAATTCTCCGTCAATACAACATTCCTTTTTTTTCTATGTTTGAATATTAATGCCGTAAGTACTTTATTTACCTAAATTGTTTTAACTTTTTTTGTTATATATCATGAATGAATGTGACCTTTTATTGGAAATTTATTTAAAAATTAAATTAATATAGAATGTGTATCTACCGGTAAAAGAAATGGATCCAATTCCTATTTAAAATTTATGCTTAAATATTTAGTTTTACAATTAAAGTATTTACTGTCATGAAAACTATTCACTATTCATTTATATTGAACCCGACAATAGCATGTTAGACAAATAATGAGAACGAAAAAACCGATTCAACTAAAAACTTGTAACTTTATGCAAATGGACATGGTCTACTTACTGAAAATATTTTCATAGCGGTGTCTTGCTATCAAAATTTGTTATTTTAAATACAATGCCCCAATTTTTATTTTATTTTCGGTTTCCGCATAAAATTTTGTCTTCTACTACCAGGTTTGGCGTACCTATCTCTTACCATTAATAAGAAAAAAATAATAATTTCAGGCGTTAGCAACGAAAATTTGAATCTATTGAAAAATTAATATTTCATGAAACATAAAAGGCATGGTATTGGGCTATGTTCTCAGTATTAGACATTTTTGAAATTTATTTGTAGGAGAGGTCCGGGAGTAACGTGAATTAAGAAAATTTAAATTGTCAAGGAGTCAATCAATTTTGGCTTGTTGATTTTCAATGTATCTATCAAATTACAAAAATTGCTTCAACCAGAAAATTTATCAATTCAAAAGGGTTTTTCATTAAGAGCGCTCGAACTTTGAAATAAAATTAAAAAAACATGTTTAAGAGATATTACCACAATTTTTATTATATTTTGAAGAATATTCTATGACATTATGTATGGAAAATAATTTCAGCCAAATGGCCGCCGCGACTCCGCTGTAGATGTTGCATTCTGGTGGACTATTTTTGGACGACATCTTCGCATAAATGGTGCTCAATTTCACGAAGAACGCGACTTATGTTAGCCAGTTGATGTTGCCACCACGCGAGATGACGAAGCCCTCGAATTTCTCATTTAATAAATTTAATAATTTTAACAATTTCTACTCGTTGTTGCAGCGTGTAGCGTTCCATGCTAAAATGTCACGACTCAATAAATATTTATGCCGAACTTGACAGCTATCGCTTCACCAAGATGGCCGCTATGCGCTGTCAAAGTTCGAGCGTCCCTATTGAAAAACCCTATAAAATCAGCGGTATTGTATAACTTGGTACTGCGGACGATGGACAGAGAAACTGCTTAAGAGGAATACATACTAGCAGCGCTCCATCGCTAAACCATGCACTACCTTTAAAACACCTTTAAATTTTAAATGTTTGAAGCAAAACTTAATGTTGTATGAAATACAAAACTTGGGGCTTTGTCGCTGTAGTATCAATTTTTTTTCAAAATGCTTACTTGTTTTTTTTATGTTAGAATTTGCACATTTGAATTATTGCTAATAACTTGAAAATTTGAGCCAATTTTTTAAGACCATTCGTCGCATTAAGATGCTTACTTATAGTGCACGATTTATCGATGGCGCACTGCTAGTACGTGTTCCTCCTAAGCAAGAAACATTTTGAGTAAGTAAAGTAAATCAATGAAGGTAATTGTGATTTTTTGGGTGATAAAATTGAGTTAAACTAGGCATTGTGTAATAGTATTTAAGTAATATTTATGAAAAACAAATATATTTTATTAATCGATTCTATTAGAAAATGTTGAATAATTTTCTTTCCAGAATTTTTGGTTTTTTGAAATTTTTCTATTCTGTCTTCAAGAAAAACGATTAACCTAGCGTATTGTGAAATATTTATATATTCGTGATGTTTAAATGTTGATTTTAACATGATAAACCTCTGGGTTTCTTAGGTAGTAAAGTCGATTTGGTTTCTTCAACATCTTTTGCATTTTCTTCAGGGAGGAAACTTTTTCTTTCCATTTCAATTGCTATTACAAATCCAAAAGCAGGTTATTTTGCAAAATGTTTCACAAATAACAAATTCGTTGTAAACAAAACAAACAAACATTTATTAGTGCTATAATTTTTGTGGGTTTTGATGAGGTTCTTGCACAAGGAGGTAATGGATTCCACATCAAATAAGTCACTCAAGATGGACGTAGAAACAAAATCAAAGTATGTATTTGGGAATTCTACACAAAAAAATTTCAAACAATATGATTTAAAATTGATTTATTAAAGTAGTTGTAACTTAGGAAACTTATTGTATAAGGTAAAATAATTATATTATGGTCAAACTAAGACAACCATTTTAACTCGATTTAAAGAACATATTAAAAACCGATAAAAGCATATTGTAAACTTTAATAATACAATAGATTTATATAGTTAAACCTTATGTAGAAAAAAATGAGAAAATAATTTTAGTAGATTCAATGCGCTTGAAAGTGTTTGTGTTTATCAGAATAAATACATGTTAATGAACAGTGACAACCCCCTTTTAGAGCGGTCTTTGTCTTCGTTTCTTCTGAAGTCAGTTGAGGTTTGCTCCTCTGGGCTGACAATTATTTTAACTTATCCTAAGATGAGATTCTTCGGCCGCTTCTACCTAGGTTGTCTTCATCGTAGTCAAGAAGAAGTTGATTGGGGTGGGCCGCGAGGACTGCATGGAGCACAGTTACGGATTTTCGTACGAATTCTACCAATTATGGTATCTGGAGTTTTCGGTGAAGACGATTGTTACAAAAAAACAGTACTTCTGCTACCTACATCTTCAAAAGGAGGATGACCGTTTTGTAAATTAACAACTTATTGCCTATGCTGATTTCGATCAGAAAACTTTTCTACCAAATTTATAGTTTTAACAGATGTTCAGTCTGTTCCGCTCATTGAACTATACCTTCAACCTAAACTAGACAACAACAAATAATACACGCAGAAAAGAGGCGAAAGAAAATAGACGATGAGGTGTCTGAAAAAAAAAGGAAGTATAAAAAAAACTACAATTTGGAATAGAGATTGTGATAATAGTTCTTTCGACGATGAAAAAGAGGATAAATAAATTAGGTGAGTCAAATGTTTCAAATTAATGCATGAGGAGTACTGAAGCCATACCATTTTAGGTATGTTAGGTGGACTAAAATCTGTACCTTTTTCATTAAAACTGCCCTTATACGCAGAACTTGCTACATAGCTTTTTTCCCTGTACGTTTTTACCAAAACGGGACGATATTTGAAAACTTTTACAAGATGACGAAAAGTCTCAAAATTAATCAACTAAACTTGTGCTTATTTGTTCATAAGTTCTTTTTTTACTACGATTGTTAACCACACTATATTACCCGTATGTTCATATTAAAGAATTAGTAAGTATATTTTTTAATACAAGTTAATATAAAAATCATTTTTTAAAGAACGCTTAGACATTATATATGGCCTAGAAATATTTATGAATAAGAAGATGTTTGAAAATAAACATACCAGAAAAGAATAGTTATTTAAGTAACATGTGCGGAAGCAGATTCTTTAGGAAATGAGTGCTCGTTTGCAAACGAGTAGCATATTAGCAAGAATTCCCAAATACTGTTTACGGACAAGTTACGTATGCTATTTTCGGCACGATTTTTTACCCAAAGAATATTGTGACATGCAAATTACAAAATTTAATTAGTAAGCTGTGGCTATACCCAAATGCACATAATGAATACATTTGTCATCTGACATCCAGTGAACCCATTTAATAATTGTCAAACTTTTATTTAAATCGTTGAATTGTTCAACAATATTTGCAACAAATAAAATGCGCGTAAATTACATTTTAGATAACGAACAATGTAAGTAAATCAACAAATTGTCGGTGGAAAGCTTCTAACGTCGAGTGTTTTTTGGTCGTTTTTGAATCACATGTTTGGAATAACAGCGTTTCGGTGTCTGTTTATGTGGGCTCTTGATTCTTTCATAAGTAGGGAGTGCAAAAATGAATTTCTGTTAATATATCGTCAACAAAATCTGCATACTCCACTTGTTCTTAGCGGCAACTATATGCACAGGGTATTTTTCTATGATATGATGTGTTTAGGATTAGAGTTTTGCTATAAATTATACAACAAATGAAAACTTCTTCAAAAAAATAATAAACAAGCGTTTTGATCTGAATTGAACGGTTCAAACGCTTATTTTGGAAAACTCGCTGCGGTCTTTGCATTTGAATCTCACGAATCGGCAATAATGGCAATTACTTACGTGTGAAGTCCACTTAAGGGGCAAAACTGTAAAATACTAATAATACGTAATCACGTGTCCAAAAATAACTATTGTTCGATATCCATTGCCCCCGAAGCAATTATCAGTGGGGTTTTTGTTTGTCCCTTCCTGACTTGGCTCTTGTGTCACATTTCTTTCTGCCATGTGGTTATGTACTTTCTTTTATACTTCCAACAACACAACCTCCTGGCCTTCCAGCCGCTCAATCGTGGCTGCTTCGACTGCTTCGAATGGAACATACTCCAGTGCTATCTAATTCATCGTGCCACCGATGAAAGTGGGATAAACACTAAGGTTAGATGTTTTGATATAATTACTACAAATCTACAAAATTAAGGAAAAACGGGTGAAGAATAATTGTATATGCACCAACTTTGTTTCTTTTTTATTTAAATTAACTGCCATGAGCATTGTGTTCTTGAATAATAATCGTGTACGCATCATATTTTTCTGCACAACTATTGTTGTGTTATTGAAGTATAATTGTACATATGTATACGTACCAAATTTGTTATTTCCAGTTTTCCTCTAGCTTTATCAATCATTGAACGGCTGAAGAATAAAATTCTCCAGTTAGTAGTAACATGCCACCTTCTTTAGCAACTGGACCTGGACACAATAGCAAGATAAAATTGGATCCAGTTTATATTGCGGTGTCGATGCAGACTCAATCATTTATTACCGGTAACAAATAAACTAGTTTATTTACATTCCTTATTTATCTTCATTATCGATTTATCAAAATTTAGGTTAGTACAAGCCGTCTAACCGTAACAACATCTCCGCAATCTTATTAAACGTGTAAGAGCGTATAGAAAGTGTGTAGCAACATAAAACATGTTTTGCTTTCTAACTTTAGTGTTGACTTTAAAATTGGTGAAGTACCGTAAATACAATTTTACAATGAACTTACGCTGTTGGAAAAAAACATTTAAGAACAGAAAAAGTAATTATAAAATTTGGTAACAGTCAACACTTGCTATAATATAAATGGTGTTAAACAGTCAGTACAACTCCTTTTACCGGTTTCTTGAGAAAGTGGAATTAAATGCTCGCACAGGAGAAAATCGTGAACAAAAAATAGTTCAAATGAAAGTTATGGGCAATCAAATCTCCACAGTAACAATACTTCTAAGATTCAAATAATTCTGTCGTTAGAATTATTTGATTTTACTTTAATTGGAATTAATTAAGTAGGTACTTTAAAAATTATTTTATTGAATTAGTTTATTTTGAATAAATTACTTCCGATCAAACTTGTTTAGTGCAGTGATGTTTTATACAATTTTTTATATCACTCCAAAAATTCTACCAAAGTTAAGTGATAAATAAAAATAACATTCATATAAATCAATAGTAATAAGAAAGTTATCGATAATCTGCCAAAAGTTTTCTAGTTTTGGTTTCTTACCAAAACAATTCTCCGACATTCAACAATGATCTTGAAAACATGTTTTTGTTGCCATCCAATTATTATTAAAGTTGAAAACATAAAACACAACCGTAACATTCTGTAATTGCCTTGTAAAATGTCGATAATGTTAATAACAGTTAACAAAACTATAAGTAATTCAATGTAAATGTAATAACTAATATAACTAAATTGCTTTTAATAGAAAACCGAAACGACATTAAAAATTAAAGAGAGAATAATTTCATCTTAAATTACTAAACGGCGTAATTAAATAAAATTACTTGATATAATTCTACATGCAATAAAGATATAGCAAATGGAGAATAAGGCACTTTTACACTTCCGTTGAAACTATAACATTAATCCTAGATAAGGATTAACGGAAGTTGCAAACGATTTCATATTTCCTCTTGCAAATATAAATTTCAGTTTCAGGTAATAGTAGGTAGATTCTATTCACTTAACGGTTTTAAATTAAACGTGAAAGTCTCCTCCCAATTTTATTGTTACGATATGAGCTAGATTATTTTTAAATTAGTTTTTGTAAGAAAATTGAATCTGTAGTAAAATTATTACTAACCTTAAAACTAGAATTTATGGTATGCCATAAAACTCGAGAAGAAATCGCAGAGTAATTTAACGACTGTCAATGAAATATTATCAATGCTATCAAAATAACTACCTTCACTGAAAAAAATTTTGGAATGGGAGAAGTCGTTGCAAATGCTTATTATGACCAAATCTATAAAAAAACGAATTGTTTTTATTAGTTTTAGAGTTTTAGAAGTCCAAGAATAGAAGTTTGAAAGAAAAGCGACATTCTCGAAAATAAATATTAAATAAATAAGTAAAGTGAAAGTACAACTTTTTTTATCGCGAATTAGTTATCTGTAAAATAAGAGCAATGGTGATCGAAAATAAAAGTCAATTTTTACTCTCTGTAATAAAATGTTTCTCCATGTTTTATTTTTACTTCTTCCTAAATTCTTAAAAATCCTACAAGCTTACATGTCATCGCTACGTATTTTGTTAAAAAAATAAAACAATGTTTTTGTGTTATATTTTTACTATTTCATTTTACGTCTGGCAGTTAGTTCCATATAGTACCTAAGTTGTAAGCAGTTAAAATATGTAAATAAATCGTTATGAAAATTAAAAATGCACTAAAACCTCGACGTATTGCTTCAAAGAATGAATGCCAGCACAAGATGGTGTGTATGACATTCTCATAACGAAACACTCCATAAAAACAATGAAGCAGTCAAGTTTATGAGAGAATAAAAACTGTCTCAAACTTCATTACATAAAGGTAAATTGGATAGTCAACGATTAAAACAAAATTTAAAACATTCTCATTTGTTTTCCAGAATGATGTATCTACTATCCTACATAATAATGTATTGTGTATAAGTTTTTTTAAAGATAAGCCTTCTAAATTTCCAATAAAGTAACACTGACCTTGATCCAATCCACTGCACCAAATTTATTTACTATCAACGTGAAGGTATCTATATAATATTTTTGATAAATGACAAAGTATCGAAAGGATACAGTTACAAAAACAATTTCGGATAATTTATTATAGGCTTATGTGAAATGTAGACAACGATAAATGTTGAGCCTTTTAATGTTTTCATAATTTTCTCTCCATAATTTAAATTAATTTTTAACTGTATTCTTCATAAGGTTCCATTGTCTTCAATTGGAAAATAAAATTTTAATATTCTCAAATGTTATTTAATTACCCTCCAAAATAAAATATATCTTCTTTCTACTTTTATATGTATTCAGAATAGAATTAGTCTAAATATTTAGCAGTTTCAATGCGTTTTTTATTCGTGAGAAGCTACATGCTTTTCAGTTATATACATTTTGCCAAATTGTTTTATCGGTATGGTGTCTTTTTTATTATGTATCTTTGATCATACGCTTTTTTTATTTTAATCAAATTATCAGTCATCTTCTAGTATCATCACACCATATTCCTAACAACTATCATTTGATGTATGTCATTTAAACGATTAATTTGTACTTAGAGAGTTCAAGGATAATAAAGATGATTAAGACATAAAATTTTATGAACGCTTTTAAATTCCATAAAATAATGTTATACTAAAAGATAATAGATTTGTTCCAAGCACCCGAGTTGTAATGCACTGCATTGCCCCGATTGTGCGCAGAGCGAAATAAGCGTTCCAATCGTTCATTGTATGATTTTGTTTCTGTTCCAAGTAATTATTGGATCGCGCGTAGGGCGATCACGTTGCGATCATTTCGATACATGGGCCAGCGAAGAAATCGTTTGGATTGACCTGCGCAGTAGGCTGCTCTCTTATATTTTATGTTCACATATCACAGAACTTCCACTAACCATTTGTAATAAGTCTTATTATATAGGTTATATTTTTCATTCGAGGTTTTGTTGCACTCTCTAGTTGTTTTTACAATAAATGGATATAGATTTTACTTAAGGGGATAGTAGCAGTGATGATGGTTTTGAGCTGTTGTTAAGAGAACCGAAAATGACAAACAATTTAGGTAGGTATCTAATTCATTTAAGCAAATTGAATTTAATAAATATAAAGCAACTACTCAAAAACGATCCTAATTGCGTTCCAAGCATTTCTTACTAAAATGCGTCCGAAAATCAGTGCCAAGTGCCTACAAAATTATTACTAAACGATTCTGTGGTGATCACGTTGCGATCCAAAATATGGGCTTGGAACAAACTTATAGATTTTATTACTAAAATCACTATTGTAATGTGTTAGTGCCTAACTTTCTAAAAGTTTAGAGAACTGCCGTTCCTAACTGCAAACGTTGAACATAAACAGCTGTTAATTTTCAACCCAAGAGAAAAGAGAAAGAGAAACAGAACAGAGGAAAGCTTCCGTATTCCCAATATTAATATAATAATGAATATTAAACACAACATAAACATTGAAAAATATTTAAATTCATGACTTATTCTACTGTTTTGATTTTAGACAACATTAATAATTGGTACAAGTCCAGCTTGTCGTAGGGACAAATTATGTAAGCTGACAGTGAAATCAGAACAGTAGCGAATGCGGCAATTAAAAATCTATTACCTGAGAAATCAAAGGCAAGATATGAATGCGTGTATTATCCAATGTAAGTTTATCTAATGATGGTGAGTTCAAATAGTAATTTACAAACCAAATGCGGGAAGAAGGTTTTCCTGCATGAGCGTTTTAAAGCACAAGCGAACTTAGTGAGCGAGTGCTTTAATAGAACTAATGCTAGAATAGTCTTCCCGCAAATGGTCTGTACAATGTTTTTGAGCAATAAATAATTAATCAACAGAATCAACCATTTTGTGTTAAAATAAAAATTTGATAGCATTAGCTTTGATTGATGAAAATTTAGAGTGCTATGGAATGACATTTCCTCTCTAACGTCAAAAACGGTACATATTTTTGTCAACAATAAATGATTTTGTAAATACCTCTCATTATTTTTATTATTAAAATGTGTAGAAGTTAAAGTCCAATAACTAAAAATTAAAATTACGTTACGAAGTTTTCAAAGGCCAGTGTTTTTCGTAGTTTTCCGAGCACTAGAGCTCGAACAAAAGCTTCCTGATTGGCTGTAGTGTTAAGTAAACGTCATTTCCCAAGCGGCGAGTAAATTAAAAACAATGCTGTTACCCCACTCTCTAGGGAATTTTACCAAATGTCACTTTTGTAAGTACTAGGCCGGAAACTTGATGTTCCTGGCGAATTTTGAATCCTAGAAAACGGTCAATAATGGCTGTTGGCATTAAATATTTATGTATCAAGGCAGTTGGATTTTTATGACGAATGTGTTTTAGTTGCAGATGCGATGGCCGATGCAAATAAAACCCGCGAGTCATGAAAAAGAACTTTTTCCACGACATACTTAGAAAACTACGTTTCTTCTCTACAAACAGTGAGGAACATTGGTTTTTCCTCACTAGCTAGGAAAATAATGCCGTGTTACAAAAATACCTCTTTAAAAAATGTAAGAATGTGTTATTAGAACTATATGCGCCTAGTAGTTAGTTAACCAATTTAATTTAGTATTCAATAAGGTTTGTTTAATTTAATATCTTATATTTCGACTCTTAAAAATTGCTATCCTACACAGCGACTGCGCTGTGACAGATTGAGACCACGCCGATACTACAGAATACTGTAGCGAGACTATTGGTTACGTTTACAATATTACTTTTTTCATTAGGTTGTTTTTTTGGGGAATGTCGTGGAAAAAATGTTGTATCTAACACACGAGGAAAGCAATCGCTTTCCTCACTTGTTGGACAAATGACTATTTAGTGCCGAGGTATCTTTTTCGAAATCCTAAAATTTAAAGAAAACCGGACAATTTTCTAACGTTTTCATTTTTACGACAAATGTTTGCACTCGAGTTCGCCATTAATATGCACGACTGTCGACTAAAAACCCAGCCATGGGCACATCATACGTTGCGACATTTGGAGCCGGTCGGATGTCCGAAAAGTAATCTGTTACATAGTCGATCCTTCAAATATTTATTATTTATTGCCAACTAAGTATTTGCATAAAAATATTCTCGAATCACCTGCTGTAATTTCGCAAGAAATTATACAATATACAAAATGCGCCAACACTGCCCCAACAATGGACACAACATATGGGAAGAAGCATTTTGTACATTTTCGTAATTTAACCCACATTGTAACTACTACCACTTACAAGGGTAACAGCCGTATTCACAAACCTCAATCGTATGTAAGGTTCCAGTCCAATTGGCTATAGAAATTAGCGAATTTTTAGCGAAGGCGCATACCTAAAACTAACAGTATTCTAGTAACGGAATAAAGGTTTGATATCCAGTTGAAAAGAAGTATCGTTTTCCAAAAATTAAATCCTACAGATAAAACTGCGGAGTGCAGGTGTTCATATCCCGCACACGTGTCAATCCTAATATACTGTTACAAAAAATTGAAACTTATGGTATTAGAGGACTTCCACACGCATGGATTCGATCATTTATAACACATCGATGTCAGTATGTTAGTCTGCCATACATAGAAAATGACAATATTCAATATGTGAGGTCTGATACAACTCTAGTAGAATTGGGTGTTCCGCAAGGAACTGTGCTAGGACCGGTACTATTCATTTTATATATTAACGACATCTGGACAATGGACACATTAACAAAGTTTGTTTTGTATGCAGATGATACAATATTGATTTTATCCAATACCGACCAAAAATTATTAAAAAATAAAGCAAATTTAATAGTGGAAAAATTGATGGGATGGTTTCGAGATAACTATTTATACCTAAATTTAAAAAAAAACAGTAAATGTAAGATTTCATAACCGCCAGAAGAACTGCAATCCCATTGATGTAGCTATTGAAACTACAACTATACCTCCTGAACGAGTTATAAATTTCCTTGGGGTTTACATAGATGAATGCTTAACATTTAAAGATAATTGTAACAAACTATCACAGAAACTAAACACAATTTGCTATTTATTCCAAAACTTTAAAAGAATATTAAATCGTCAACAGCTACTTATGATATACCACTCAGAAATTGCTAGCAGATTACGTTATGGAATAACATTATGGGGAACCTCTACTAACTGGAAATGTGTTTTACTAGTCAAAAACGAATTATTCGAACAATTGCTGGTGTCACGCGTGATCGTTCGTCCAAAGAATTATGTAAGGAGTACAACATTTTAACGCTCCCGTGTGTATTAATTTATGAATTGAGTGTGTTTGTCTTTAAAAATAAAAATGTTTTTCTTAAAAACAGTGATATACATAAAAAAGAGACAGAAACAACATACGAATGCCATATAAAAAAAGTAAACTTGGAACTTCAACTCCCACCTGTTTAGGAATAAAAATATTTAATCACTTACCAGCAACAATCTTGTCAACCAACAACTTAAATTTTTTCAAAAACAAATTACGATTGTTTTTAACACAAAACAGTTTTTATTGTATAGAAGAATATTTACAATGTAAATGTTAAATCACATCGTAATAGTGTATGATGTGTGTATATATGTTTTTCTTTTGTGACGAATCTGATATAGAGTGACATCTATTGGAAAGATAATAAAGGTTTATTATTATTATTTTGATTATTATTATCATAATCTATTTATAGACATTTTCTACTACATATTGAAGCTAGACCTTTTGTTTTAATTAACGAAAATTTCGAATGAAACTTAAGAATATCGATGGTTTGATTGATGTAACACAATTATGAGTTCAAAATATTTAAAAAAATAACTGAATAAGCAATAAAATTTACAATTAAAAAATGAAACTATTACTTGCAGTTACCACAATGTAAAATTAAATACAAACCCATAATTCTCGTACTTTTTCATACTTTAGACTATTTTTTCATAGGAAATAGTACAAGTTCGAAAATATTACCTAGTTATTTCGATTATGGCACCATTAAAAGCAATAATAATAAAAATAAAACTTAGTAAAGTTCTTTTCTTTGGCAAAGCCATCCTACGGAGGACCCGTGAACTACGTTTGGTGGGTAACGATACTAAGCAAATCGGTTATGACCAATCAGGTTGATCCGCATTATGGCGCTTGATTTTAATGGGATCGAAATCTTTTGACCAGATAAGGGCCTAATCGCGTAAACCGATAATTATGAAATCTTGTGTGTGTGTGCTAAAGACATTATACCGTCTAAGATGATATATTTTTTATTGCGAAAAAAGCACTCGTTTGTAAGAATTTTGGCACGTTTTTGACTTCCTATTTATTTTGGAAATTAAAAATATGTCATTTTATATGGTATATTGTCTTTAGTAGGTACACACTTAAAATTTCACAACAAACGGTTCGCGCGTTTGGGCCCTTAAGGGCTCCGTTATTTTTTGACGGTGCTGTTAAATTGATATTTATTTAAATTATGTCTGTGGAATATATTTAACGGTTCGTTTTGAAGTGGCGCCATTAGATGTTTTTTTTCTGAATACGTGCAGAATATCAAACTAAATGAACTTGGAAAGTCAGGTGTTAAATTTGGACACATTATTATTGTTAATTTTACATCATATTTTACCGTTCTTATGAAAACACAATATCTGAAAACCCTTTACATAATGTTTGTGTATTTAAGACTTACTATTAGATTTAGAAGTCAATTGTACAACCATAAGTAGCGCTCTAGTTGTGAGACTTTACATTATTATTTTTCAAATCAATTTTTTCATGTCATTGATTGTCAGTGTTCATCAAATTTTTATGAAAAAATGATGTTTTCGTCAGAACAGAAAAGATTTTCGTAACGGTGTTTTCAGTGTGTATATACAGCACGTTGCCGAGTTTCGGGAAAGATTTAGATGTATGCTATATGAAACCAACAATAAGTACGTATCTTGTCATCAAAGAAATGAAAAATTTGCAAATATCAAAATCATAGCCACCCTTATCTAAAAATTTTACGATCACTCGGTACAATTCGACGTACTTATTGATGGGTTAGTGATTGCTAATCGAAAGGTACAGGTTATTTATCTTTAAAAAATTTATGGCATTTGTGTTCTAATTTGATCTCTTGGGGCCGTAACTCGTCGAATTAGTAATATATACATATATTATCACAAAACTAAAACTCCTGTTTGATTCCATAACGTGATCAAAATGCTTTCATGCATTCATGACTGGAGAGTATTGTATAAAAACATAATGTGTGTATCGTTACTCAGCTTACACACATATTATATTCATATCTATGGGGCAGTAATCATCATCATCATCAATCAGCCTTCAACGTCCACTGCTGGACATAGGCCTCCCTCATGGCCCTCCACTTTTGTCTGTCCTGTCCTTGTTGGATCCAGTTGCTTGCCACTCTCTTCAGGTCATCGGTCCAACGCGTTCGTGGTCTTCCTCTACTCCGTTTATCGGCGCGCGGTCTCCATTCCAGGAGCCTTTTTGTCCACCTGTCATCCCCATTCTTGCCACGTGTCCAGCCCACTTCCACTTCAATGACGTTACTCTCTATGATGTCTGTTACCGCCGTTCTTCGGCGAAGATCCTGGTTTGTAACATGGTCTCGTAAACTCAATCCAAGCATTGATCTCTCCATTTTGCGTTGGGTCATCTTCAGCTTTCTGGCGGATGTTGTTGTTAAAGTTAGGGTCTCTGCTCCATATGTGAGTACCGGCAGGACGCATTAGTCAAATACTTTCCTTTTCTGACATATGGGAAGGTTGCTCTTAAATATATGTTTCAGTCTACCATAGGCTGCCCATCCAAGGTTGATCCTTCTTTGTAATTCGCATGTTTGATTATTTCTGGATATTCGTATTTCATGACCTAGATACATATATTTTTCCACCAGTTCGATGTCGGTATGATCGATCTTTATTTTCTCGCTCATTACAAGGTTTGTCATGATCTTTGTCTTCGAGAAGTTTATCTTCAGTCCAACGCCGGAACACGCCTTTCCCAGGCAGTAATACCTTTTGAATATTATAAGTTTCGTCTTTCTCTTTTTCTAACAAATTGTAAAAAATTCTATTAGGTATTAAAGTTTATTTTAATTTGATTTATGATGTAACCATTCAAATTGAATTGAAAATTAATACTCGAATATTCTGCTAATTAATTTAGTAGCATTAAATTATTATTTTTCTTGGTATTGTAATTGTTATAAACAAGTCATTTAAAATCCTTTCAAATAATTTCATTCTTTAAGGAAACGACCTTGACCCAAACATAGCTACTGGATATAACAAATCCCATTTTTAAATAGCCAAAAACTAAAGATTAACTGACACGAATAAATTGGTCCAACCTAATCTCTGCTATAAAAGAAGAATAAAATGAGATCAGTAACAATTTGGTAGTTGGTTTATTCAGAATTATCCATTTTCCAGTCATTCGCGTAATAAATATAAAGCTTTCGCATAGTTTTCATGTATTTATAAAAGCTACTCGTTTTTAAATGGGTGTTTCGATTGTGGTGATCGGTGATGATGACTATAAAATTTAAAAAGTAAAAGTGAAAAACTGAATTCCCTAATTCGAAAACAACTTTCCGCATTAGGGGAATTTGCCAGTTTCAAACTAAATGCTAGTAATTATTTTTCGCTGTTTGGTAATGATTGCGTGACAACAATCTCATTATTCACTGAATGAGGTAATTGCGCAAAATTAATTTCGTACACAAATTAATGTTTGTTTTGGTATAATTAATTAAAACGACGTTAAAAATATTAATTTTTTTAAATACGTCGTACATACTTAACATACTGAAGCATGCAAATTTTATATGGTTTAAGCTGATAATTGCGTATTCTACAAACTTTCGGCGCTTTAGTCGTGTATTATCTTCCATAGCAGGAAATTTAAGCAGAAACCATTATTGTATAACATATTTCTCAAATGCGTATCGTGCATATAAAATAAGCACACACTTGGGATATTGTTATGCAAAGCACACGTTCTAAATTAAATACTAAAGCACAACTAAAGTTTTAACCACGAGTAAAGGAATTCTATGAATGCGCAGCTCGCAAATCTCAGCAATGCGATTACTGCGGAGCTCGATGATATGTTTAATAGACATCTCGTTTTTACCATTTAATCCTAATTGTTTAAATTATTTACTAATGCTTAACTTGCATGCTGAAAATTTGAAGTTAGTGGGGTAAATGCAGAAGCGTGAGTTATATAATGTACCGAACACTTTTACAAGGGTTTCGGGAACCATTTTAATCCAGTGACCTAAATTTCCAAGGTCACAAGCTTTTACCGATAGAGATACTAAGAGATAAAATATTCAATACTAAACTATTTTACGACGCCTACAGTTTGGGTTGCAAATAACGATAAAGCCCAGGTCGTATAGAAATGTCATAAAACGCAGGCGGCCAAAAAACATGAATGCCGAAATATCAAAAAAAAAGTACCAAACCGTAAAATTTTCCCTAATTTCTATGTAGCGTAAGTACGAAAATTGTTTTTTCCTGTAGTAATTTAAAGCAATTATTCTGTAGCGCTTATATTTACAATCGATTCAAAATTTAAACGTATAATCATGCGCCCCTTATACAAACATTGATTTGTGACATCAAGGCGTAAATGTGGAAAGTACATTAAAATAACGTTTAAAAATTTATTTATGTTATAATACTTACGGACGAAGATGTTGGACATCAGAGTGGCAGGTAAGCAGAAGATGATGACCAGAATGTCGGCTACGGCGAGATTAACGATGAAGAAATTCGTTACGGTTCTCATACGGGGTGATCGAAAGACCACGGCTATTACAAAAAAATTACCAACAAGTCCAACAGCAAAAACGATGAGGTAAGCTACACAGTAAATAGCGGTCATTGGAATCGAATGTCTATAAAAAAGTTCAGTTTGGAAGGCAGTGTCTGTTGCGTTTAGGGACGCGTTCATTATGTACGTAGCACCATTAGTTTTAAAACCAATTTCATAAATAGCGTTTCTATGAATATCGCTACTTTCAGTTTGGGCTGTGTTAACGATATCCCAAATGGAATTTCCCAAAAAATCGGACGACAACATGCTGCTGTCTATAATTTGTTTCTTTATATAATCTTCTTGGTCGTAGAAGTCTAAAGGTGCCGGTGTTGGTTTGGGGGTAACTAGATTTGATATCGGATTTCTTACATTGAAACTGTAATCATCCTCTTCTTGGACTCGCAAAGATAAGTCAAAAACTGATTTGGAAGCTTTTAACATTTGATGGTCACTTACTTCAGCCATTTAAAAATTAAACATATCGCATTGGAAGTCTATTAAACTTCTGATATTTATTTGTTGCTGATGATATTTTTTATTAATTTCATTTTACGTAAAATTTTTATCACATAAAATTGTTCAATTCACCTTAATAAAAATTCAATTATAGGTATTATTTCATAAAATTGTCTTTATATACTTTCTAAAAGTATTTTTTTTTTAGTTTAAAAGTGACGCGATTTTTGATGAGCACTCGCGTATCGCGTAACTTACGTTTAAGGGTTGAATGCAGACGTCGTGACGTTCAGCATCATGCTGCAGTTGCGTAGGAGGAAACAAGAGGAAGGTCAGACGTACGATAAGCGTCTGCGCCCACACATCCCCACTATTTACTTTTTGGTAGGTTTAGGTGGATTGGTAAACGGAGTGAAAGATTAGTTGAAAATTGCTATTCTGGAAATCCTAAGAAAAGTATTGGCACTTCCGCTAAATAAATTTACTATTTATTACGAATTAAAAATCAACAATTTTATTCTAATTTAGAAAGTTCTTTCATTAAATAGATCTGTGCTTTTACGAAAGCTTTTTTTTTTAATTTTTCGTTTTATAAGTATTAGAAATTCTGATTATAACATGCTTTCGGTTTTATCGCAAATTCCATTCAATTTCAAGAAGTTTCCGAGCGTATATTGCATACTCTAAGACAAGATGACAAGTTCAATTAATTGTAGATTTCTTCTCGATTTGAGATACGACACGAAAATCTTATATTACTGTAAGAATTCTCAAATTAGTGAATATTTATAAGTTAACAAACTACTCGTTATTAGTAATTGGCTTATAAAACAACACGCCTTTACTTGTTCTATTTTACATTCGCAACGTTTCTGTTCCTTAATTGTAATACTTTGCCTGTTAATATTTAATGAATTATTATTATTATTGTCAACAAATTATTTGTACGTCTTATCAATAATTCTTAAGGACGTAAAAAGAACATTAGAATTGTATTAATAATGTTTTAATAATTATTATACCGATTTATTCATTTTGGATGTCTTAATTAAGACACAGTTACACTGATAAAGAGTCAAATTTGTTTTAGTTTTATATACGAGTATTATAACCGTCAGTGTACTAATAGGAGTAGAAGGCGTTTATTTTTTGTCGAGCTCAGAAGCTTGCTGCTAAAGCATTAGTCGAAGCAGTACAATCTGAACGAATCCTAAATAAATTGAATTAAAATAAACATCTTAAATCGTGCATACCATTTTTCTTCAAACCAGTCAAATTAGGAAGCACTCTGTTAATATAGAGCTTAACAATGGTACATACAATATCTTCCTCTACATTACTTTTTACTTTTTTTTTTGTTAATTTTCCTTATTTATTATTTCTAGATCTCTTATATATATTTTTTTCAATTGTATATATTTCCAAACACCTTTCTTTGTAGGAGTATTCTGATTTTTTGCCGACGTTTCGACTAGCAGTGGCCAGTCTTTATTAAGACTGTTATAGAAGAAGATCCCGCACTGTTCGGGAATATCTATAATTCGGTATTTATACAGGGTGGGCCACCAGTAACGTCTCGCGTGTAGATGCCAAACGGTAATTTATTTATAAAATCCATTCAAACAGCAACTTTGAATTATATAGGATGTTCCAATAAAACATTCTATACCAAACATATATTTTTCTGATGGAACACGCTGTATTTTATTGCATGTCTTCATCAAAAATAAGTTTATCAGAAACTTTTTATGCCTTGGAAACAATGTTTTGGAGATATAATTTGATTCAGGGATGTAGTTAAAATTTAATATTTCAGGTAAAACAAATAACTTTAACAAATCATATTTAAATAGTAATACATTACATTTCTAAACAAGGTGCTAATGGTTTAACGAGTCGATGCACCAAACACAAAAAAAAGTATTGCAATTAAGACTATTAGTTTTTCCTCAAATTACTGGCTGCACCTACAAAGCTTAAAAACTTAAATCCAATTGTTAAAACTATAGCAACGATTGTTTTTAAGCATCGCCTAATTTTAAACCTGTATTGGTACATACGTCCATTAGACGTCAATAACTTGGTTATTTTGACTCGGATACCTAGTATTACCCTCCATCTTATACATTAGAGTTATGTGACGGTTTCCAAACCGAAAATTTTAACAAAACAAGAAATCAAGAATACCACTCGTCCGATTTTCATGAAACTTTGAACGTGGACTTTATTTATATTTCTGCAGATCTGATTAGATTTTGGGCATAAACTAGGTAGCCAAAAGGGCCTTTAACCTACACAGATTTTCAAATTTTTATAATATTTATAAAAATATTCATTTTACACATTTTTATTTCAAATAAAAGTTGTAAAAAGTTGTTTAAACTATTTTTTATTCGATAAGTGATTAGTGAGATATAACAATCACGTGCCACAAATTGTAACAATATCTCCACCAATATCAATTATACAAAAAAGTTGAGGAAGAAAAGTTGTTGGAAATTAATCTATAGCTTTTGTTTCAACCATTTTTTCTAAAACGCAATTTCATTTTCGCTTTGTTAGAGCGATAATTTTCAACTCGTCTTAGGAACTTGGGTGCGCGATGCCCCGTTTTGTCCGACGTACTAACCTAGGTAGCGTTCGTATTAATAGCTTAGCAGTTGGGATTAATTTAACTATATCTGGACGATACTGAATTGTTACTTTGATTTTACAAGTTGCTTCGCGGTACACCTTTTCTTAATAAATGTGAATTTTTTTCCTACAACGCATCTGATTTGCTCCACATCTTATAAATAAAATGTCAGGAAAACCGTCGTACAGATTTTTATGAAATTTTGCATATGAGTTTTATACCGTGTGTCTCTGGCAAGACGCAACACTTCTGCTTTGTTTGCTGAACTTTTTCCGGATCGGCAGAGAAATCGAAGTGTACACAAGCGTCCGAAGCAGAGTCAGGAAAACCAGAAGATGGACAGCGATGAATAAATCAATGTACTTGGTGCTGTGCAACTTAACCCTAATATTAGTATTCGACAACTAAGTATTGACTGTAGTGTAAATAGGTGTTGAGTTCATAAAATTTTAAAAAGCATAAACCTATGCCGACAAATGGCAAGAATTTTGTGAAAAATTAATGGAGATACGCAATAATGATATGAATTTTGTTAAGAATGTTTGCTCACCGATGAATGTTTGTTTAATCTCAATGTAGTTTGCGGTATCAGCATGATGGGTGTACAGCACAGAATGCGAATCAAATAAAACAACTTTTACATAAAGCACTTCCTAGAACCTGAATTGGAAGAGGTGAGGAAGTTACTGGGCCACCAAGATCACCAGGCACCAAGCACTTCGCATGTAATACCTATTAGCTTTCACTTCTGTATATCTACGAATTGGTCATTTTCAGGACCACTAACACATTTATAGAAAATAATTTTTAATACAATGTAATTAAAACTTAAAACGACAATTACTTTTAATAAAAATCCGTATTTAAAATTACAACATTTCTTAAAATTGTTCTTGGATGGTTTTAAAATAACATTAAAAACCTTAATCGGGCAGTTTCTAAAAATCTTCATTAATCCCATGAGTTTCAACTTGTGTACGATCAAGAAGCTAAAAAATATAACACCTCCAATTCTGGGTTATACTTTACTACGGTGATTCCGAATAAAGTCCTTAGAACACCAACTTCTGTTTATCGGTAGAGACCTGTGGTAGAGACAAACTACTCGATCCATACTAATTGAAATATTTGTCTTAGCTATAATAACAACTGTAGTGACTTAAAATAAACTTTTCGTTTTAGAATACCTGCATATACTTGCAAGATGCAAGTATTATGTTTAATAGTTTACACACAATTTAACCTCAAATTCAATACGAACAGGTTTTATGCAAAAGTATTTCATTATGCTTGCTTCAATAACTATATTAAAATATGAAAGCAACTGAACATTGGTTAGAATTTTCGTAAAATCACAAAATACTAAATACTTACTTTTTTACAAACTTAAAGAATAATATTTACATTTGAAGGAAGATTAGACACTCTACATTTGCCCTCTCTTTCTAACTTCAACAAAATGCCGTAACGTATAGGGTATACTACAATCCCAAATTTTCATAGCAATAGTAGATCAAATGAAATTTTTTCTATAGTAAAAAACGTATGTTGCATCTTGCCAGAGACACACGGTATATAACTTGTCTTTAAGCACGTCCTACGGACGCATGAATTTTGACCTATAACTTTTGACCTTAAGGTCATAGGTCAAAATGTTGTATAGAAAAAGATGTTTGTCTTGTCAAGACAAACATATTTGGTAATAAAAACAAAAATTAATTTTGAAGTTTGGAGAGAGTGGGTGTGGCTAGCCGCTCCCCAGGGGGTTAAGTATTTTTTTAAACATCTCGGAGGAAACAGACAGACAGAGATTTCAAGGAAATTATATACATAGATAGTACAGATCTGATTAGAATTTGGGCATAATCTATCAAGCCGTAAGGGCAGTTAACCTAGATAGATTTTCGAAATTTTGGAATATTTACATAAATATTTATTTTAGACATTTTTTATGTTTTTCTACAACATATCCATAACTTTTTTGGTGATATCAAGGTGACTAGTTGATTGTCACGTACACACAATGATAATAGTTGCTCCACGTGATAACCGCTTGCATGAATACAGAGCTTGATTCTGTTTTCAAATAATCGTCAAACGTCCCTCAAAATATTTGGAGAGATTGATGCAAATGCATTTCTTATTCTTGTTCTTATGTCATCAGTAACAGTGTGGCGATTTACTAGGACATTGTTGGTAAAATTTGATTCTTCTGAGAACAGTACATAACTAAAAAACTCATTTTCTTCCCCAACATGCTGAAGAGCCCATAAGCAAAAATCCCGCCAATTTTGAAAATCTGTGCCGTACAAATGTTAGTGATACTGAATCCTTCTTACACTAGTACGGCTTATGTTTGTTTCTTGAGCAATTATTATTGTGCTTGGATTTGGATTTTCAGATCCTAATACCATGAATTCATTTACCTCGTCATTGTATTTTTATATTTTGCTTTAAGTAAGCGGTACTACCGGTTGTAGAAAATCTTTGAAGCAGTTTCTGAAATTCCTACTTGTCTGGATGTTCTCGATCAGGGTATTTTTGAGCGTACACTCTGGACACCAGAAAGCAATTTTCATGGTACTCCCCTAAAGCCAGAATCATATCCTTTTGATGAGGAACAGACTACTGTGTCCTTTCGTTAATTTTTCACAGTACAATTGACTTACTATAGCAACTTCAAACTCTAATAAAATGTCAAAAATGACGTTAGCCACCATGATTAAATTTTGTATATCGCCAGATAGTTAATAAAATCTAAAGTACGTTAAAATCTTCAAAACCCTTAGGGATGGGTATAAGAAATATAAATAAATTTTAAAAGTGATTGAAATTTCCATCTTCCAATGTAAAAATATACTAGGTATTCCATTTAAAATAAAATTTGAGGAAAAAACTTATAGTTTTTTTGAAAATACTGTATAAAAGGAACGGACTGTAAATATCGTAAACGTTACATCCATACGTCTTAAATTGATTATTTAAATATGATTTGTTAATATTTTACCTGGAATATTAAATTTTAACGACATCACTGTATTTTACAAAGTATCTATTATTCTAGACATAAAAAGTTTTAAATAAAATTGAGTTTATTTTTGATGAACTTTCAAGATATGCAATAAAATACTGTGTGTTCCATTAAAAATATATATGTTTGGTAGAGTACGTTTTATTGGAACATCCTGTATAATTACAACTATTTTTAAATTATAACTCTAATTGTTCTATAAATACCTGCTTGAATGGATTTTAAAATAAATTACCGTTTGGCATCTACATACCCAAACGTTACTGGTGGTCCACACTGTATAACTAACCATTTTAATAATTACCAGGATCGTGAATTGTCATTAAGTTCTTTTTCCATGTCAGTTGTCAAAATATATTTACTGAAATGAATAATGCTATGCTCAGAAATCTGTGAAAGTGATTTTCGTAAATAACCCTTTAACTTGTGCTTATGCATTAAATACCTTGGTAATCATTTAGATTCAAAATTACAATAGACAAAACAAATTGACATTATAGCAACGATACTGTACTAAAATGTATTTGTTGTTATTCGAAGTTTAGTAAAACTAGTACCCACTGATGTTTTATTAATTGAATATCATTCACTTTTCGTGTCGTCTATTTTGTACGGTCTGATAGGCTAGTGTGACGCTGTGACGCATCAAATTCGGCCAGCATATTTGGACTTCAAAGAAAAATAATTCGTATAATTACAAATTCAAGCTATAGAGCTGACGTACAACATAAATTTGTCGGACTGAAAGTACTTACTTTTCCCTGTTTGTACAATTACCAATGTCTTGTTTATGTAAAAAAAGAACCTAGATAAATAGTGATATTCACGAGCACTTCACTAGAAATGCGTCTCATATTAATATTAATTATTATAGACTTTTATCAAATAGATGTAGATTTAATTATTCTGGACCTACATAGGTTATTCAATTATCTACCACAATATATCCAAAGAAAACCTTTACGAGAATATAAGCAAGTTATTAAATCTATTATGTTAGAAAATGCATTTTATAACATCAATCAATTTTTGTTGTTGTAAATTTGCTATTTATCTGTTATATTCAGGGTGAAAATAAATAAATAAAGTGTGAAAAAATGGTAGTGGTGATTCTTTGTCGAATGTGAGTCTTTCATATAAAAAAAATTAGCAACTCCTGCTTCATTACAGGCTCTTCAAGATTGCCCAAAAAAACGGTTTTTAATTTTTTTCTTGAAAACAAAAAAAGTTTCAAAATTTAAAATGAGGCAACATTTCTTGTTATCGAAAAAGCATGAAATGAATATTTTTGTGGACTCGTATATACTTCCAAAAGGGAGAAAAACCATCCCTAAAATTGGTTTTTTCGGAACTGTTTTCTTGTTTTATATTAATGCATTTCAGATTGATTCTTTTTTAAACAAATGAGGTATCTTTTTATTTTGCAGAGAAATAAAGTTTTATCAAGTACCTACATCGTATGAATCTTATAGGTTAGAATTTTAAAGTCGAATTTATCTAGAGTAGTTATAGGATGCCGTTTCTGGGCTACTTTTGATGGGAAATTTGAATTTCGATCGTCGTCGGTAATGTTCGGCAAGCTTCGTCAGTAAGACAAGATGGCGGCGTTGATGCTAGGTAGTCGTCGGGGGCGTGCGCGCTTGTTCGTGCCCAGTCGGTCGTGGTCGATTATTTTTGGGACCAGCCGGCAGTGGTCAGTCATGTACGGGGTCAGTCGGCCATGTTTGCGTTCGTTTTTTGTCGGAAATGTTCGATGACTTTGTGGGGGGGTTTGGTGGATTTATGATTTATTTATAAGAAACAACTGCATGAAGTGTAAAAAAACTAGCGCAGTAAACAAAGGTTCATAGGTGACTTTGATCAAGAGGTGTTTTCAAAAAAATCGTTTATAATTTCCTTATTTGCAGAATATATATATATATATATATATATATATATATATATATATATATATATGAAATCATATATTTTCAGAAAGCTAAAAAATTTCTAATCAATGGAGTCATAGGTAACTATGGTTTCCATTTAAAAAAATGCATGTTTGGTATGTAACTCAAAACAAATCAAGCTAGAATAAATTCGCCATTGAATTGCATATAAAAAATGCACAAGAAATGTTTGGTTAAAATAAAAATATTCACAAACAAAAAGTTATGAAGTTTTAAAGAAAACGGCTTAAAACACAAAACACTCTGTGTCTTCCAAACGAGTCGTGGTTTCGAAATGCTTTTTAGACCATTGAATTTGTCTCAAAAATCGGGCCAAGGGTCCCGACCACGGTTTTTCTCTATCAATTCGCGAAATACCTGAAACCCACCAAATACGTCGAAAATAGGACACCCGGTACACTGATGACCGGTTGCACCGACGCAACTTAAGAGGGTATTTGCCCTATACAGCCATGCTATGGTTCTCCGTGCATTTATGACTAAAAGCATTTTATGTGTGACTACAGATTGTTTAACAACATTTTTTTAAATTTTGAGCGCATACATATTTTATTGCCGAAAACATCAATGGCATGGTCATGTGTTATAATTTTGTTTTGATGCAATTAAATGCATACTTTGAAGAATACATTATCACGTTATTAAGTTATTTTTTGAAAGTTTAGTCTCTTCAAAAACACATATTTTGAGAAAAACTAAAAATTTATTACACGAGGGACGTAGACTCTTTCCAAACTTTTTTATTTTGAACGTTGTATGTTCTTTATTTCTATACAAAATAGTTGTTTTGCGACCGCTGTTTTATGCATCTCAATACCACGGCAAATACCCTCTTAAACTTAAACTATGCTTAAAAACAATCGTTGCTATGGTTTTAACAATTGCATCTAAGTTTTTAAGCTTGTTGGTGCAGACAACCATAAAGTATTGCTTAACTTTAAGTCGTGTTAGTGCAACCAACCATTAGAGCCATACAACAATATAGGTATAGTTAAAATCACTAATATAATAATTTTGTTCCAATACTCTGTTTCTCTTTATTCATGTGTGCTAGAAAAAATAAATAGGTTCAAGGAACTTAAGTTTGCCGTGACTGAAATAATTGTATGTCGAACTCACTTAGTTATTATTTTGACATTTCCCATGTTGTCGTTTTGTTTTGGTGGTTGGTTATATCAATTGTATACGTAACTATACTATATTTACATGTTATGAGTAATACAGAACCTGTATAAAAAGGTCTTACTGACGTCGACATACGTTTATGAAAATTAATTTAAGCAGTTATTCAGAAGTCATACTCGACCTTATATGATATCATTGATGAAACTTGTATACTAATAGTGTTGTTGATCAAGACAATATAGTTTTACACAACAATTAGGTTTCAAACCGTTTATTTTGATGAAGCAGCTGGTATTTTGTGTTTCTTTTATAAGATACGTACTGAATTGCAGACTCTCTATATTATTGACAAACTCTATTGATAGTATGTTTATTGTGATTTGGATTATTATACAGGGTGTCCCACGGTGGATGGCGTATTAGACGTTTATGGAGAACCAAATAACGGATAATTTTGAAAATTTGGCAACACCGATAAACAACCATGATCTACAATTTAAAAATATTTTTGACCTTGCGGTGTTGCCGCTTCTACTCTAAACCGGTGGCAACATCGCTATTTTAAATGGAACACCCTGTATATTTTTAATTTTTGAATTTCTCGTATAATTTTGAGCAACTTTTCTTAATACTTCCCTATCTTCCTATCTTCAATATCTTCTTCCGATAAAACAATTTTGAGGTGAAATTTGGGACATGTTTGAACAATGCCTCTAGGCATTTGATCCAAAAAGTTGTCAAGTGTTGTATTTAAAATGTCTATATATTTCCCAGAGTTTAGGTTTTCATCGTAAATCACATACCTACCTTACTTGATTATCCATTAATAAGCAGAATACATTAAAACTAAATTTATCTTGAAAAAATGCCTTTCTTGTGACATGGGGATTCTCATTCGCCCAAAAGTGGCGATTATGACGATTGAAAATGCCCTCCCTCGCAAATTTGGATTCGTCAGTCCATATAATTCTTTTTAAGAAATTTGGATCTTCCTGGATATGCACTAGCATCATTTCACAAAACTCGACCCTCTTTTGACTATCTCCAGGCTTAAGAGCTTGAACCGTGGTAAATTTATAGTCATGCATTCCGTGTTTTCTTAGAGTTCTTTCTACCGATGAATGTGAAATGTCTAAGTCTTCTGCGGCGCTACGCACGGAAGCGTGAGGATATGCGTTAAAATATGCCAGAACATTAATTTCATTCTCTTGATTAGAAGTCACGGGTCTGGGTAAAATTCTTGGTGCTTTTAAATTTGATCCAAACTGCATAAAATTGTTCTGGAGTCTGACAAATTTTTTGTTGTTCATCTGCAGCAAATTTGGATACGTTTTGTTAAATTTTCTACAGGTTCTGCTAATTATTTGATTACACTGTCCATGGAAAATAAATAAGTTCATTAAAACTGTATTTGAGTAATTATTATTTTCCGCCATCGTAAGCAGTCGTTAAGTACTAAAATCACAATTATTAAATTATGACATTTCTATGAAAGAAGTTGCCATGGTAACTATGTAACAAAAATTTTGTTTACATAGCAACCTACAATTTTTAGTAGCTAGGCGTTGAAAGTGTTTTGATTTACGAAATTTTATGAATAAACGCTAATAAATGGAAAACCTGAAGAGTTAGGTATAGGCAAAGTATACATAGTTTGAAAGCTTGTTTTATCAGCTTTTCAAATCTGTATTATTATACAGGGTGTTCCATTTAAAAAAATAATTTTTCTGGCGTTTTTGTAAGTTACCGACAAAAGAGAATTTCTGGACCACCCTGTATGCTTAAACTAAGATGTGACCAACAGATCAAATGCCTAGAGGCATTGTTCAAACATGTCCCAAATTTCACCTCAAAATTGTTTTATCGGAAGAAGATATTAAGAATTATTTGAAGTCCTGTTTTCGTTAAAAAAATGAAATTAATTTATTTCTGAAAAACGGCTACAGATAGGTATAGGGAAGTATTAAGAAAAGTTGCTCAAAATTATACGAGGAATTCAAAATTAAAAAATATACAGGGTGTTCCATTTAAAATAGCGATGTTGCCACCGGTTTAGAGTAGAAGCGGCAACACCGCAAGGTCAAAAATATTTTTAAATTGTAGATCATGGTTGTTTATCGGTGTTGCCAAATTTTCAAAATTATCCGTTATTTGGTTCTCCATAAACGTCTAATACGCCATCCACCGTGGGACACCCTGTATACTTATCATCTCTGGACCAAATTAATAATACCTTTGCCTAAAGTAAACTAAGTACATACATTTCTACTAGTTAACGTGAGCTTGAGAAGCAACTGTGTAATTTCACAAAAAATATACGATCCTACATTCTAGAAAGTTTATATTTTAATCTTATTTAAACCAAAATTTATTACAGGATATATAATAAGCAAATTCAATATTAATTTTAATTATAGAGAGAAAATTAACTAAAATATTTAGTACTTAATTAAGTATTAGTAATTCAAAGTTTTGCAGTTCAAATTGTTCCCAGTTTAATAGATATAAACAAAATTAGATTGTGGAGTCATGCGAGGTAATAGGTTTGAAACACAGCATTACCTCGTATACATTACATGAATGTAAACACATTGTTTATTTTTATGTAGCGCTGTATTTTTTGCAGTAGAAAATTGTGGATTTAGAAAATTTATTCTCACGTAGTGGTAGATTTTACTTTTTTTACGAGTAAGTTTTTTGGACATATTGTATTACACGCTTGTATTTCTATTTATTTGACGTTGAGCTGAAAAAAAATCTTCCTTTATCGAAAAATCATGTGAACAATCAATATTTTTAGAACAAAACTTGGTCAGAATATCAAAAATCACGTTGATATAATTAAATTAAAATGTGTTCTTTTATACCATTTGAAGGCAAATTCTGTAAGTTATTTAAGGTATAGGGTTTTCGTCTATATCCTAAACTTTCTTATATCGACAAGACAACACCATATAGATATGAGAAACCGATTACTTAAACAGGAACAATTAAATCGTACGGTGTTTCTCACCAACTTTCTCGCATCTACACTTATTATACATTCTTAATTAATGTATTGACATGTACTACCAAAATTACCTTATAGTTATTTTACCAAAACATTTAACTTTAACCAGTCATATATCCGAAATTTTAATAGGAACTTTGTTTGTTATTTCCTTGACTTCCTCATCAGACACTCTGTATATACATTAAAAAAAAAAAGATGGCACAAGTAAGATCCTATAAATTCTTAGTCACTTCTGTAAACAATCAAATGAATCCAAAAATGGAAATAATAATAGGAATTGAACATATTAGGAGTATTTTCACTAGATCAGACTAGTATGGTTAGATGTGAAAGCCAAACACTAAATCTCATCACCGACAAAAGATTACATAATGTTGAAGAAAGATAACCCTCGTTACAGGTGTAATATAAATAGAGGGGGAGCGGGTTCCCGACTGTGTTAGGTGTTAGCTTTGGTCTTTTCGAACAAAAGTTGGTCAATGCGGACGCGTCTTCGGTTTGTTTGACTCCACGTAAATGTTTTGTTGTTTTGAATAAATCTGTAAAAGTCCTATTTACTTCAGGTCTACCTCTGTATGACGATTATAAATTACTGGAAGTATTTTTTAATACGGTACTGTCTAAATGTTAGCCGTATGTACCTATCTTTCATTAGTGACAGGTAAGCGTTACCTTACATGCCATTTTGATATATCGATAAAACTTTACACAGGAAGAATTTTTATTCAAGGGAAAGAATATGGTGATATCTCCTCGTAAGCTGTTCGGAGTCGTGGACACTTCGCCGAATAGACACAACACCCAAACTTGAACACAACGTCGAAACGAATTATTGGACATATCGCCGAAACGGGACACAACGCCGAAATCACCTGCTGGACACATTGCCGACAATGGCCACAAAGCCGAAATCAGTAATTGGACATATCGTCGAAATGTAGACACAACGTCGAAAAGCAAAAGCTAACACCACGTAGATCGGATATTGATTAAAACAATTTTTTAGAAATTTTTAGAAAAAAATTGTAATAACTGTAACCTACCAACCAACATCGTTTACCCGCGATCACATGAAAACAACTTACATTAATTAAAACAAATTTACATTAAAAAAAAGTGTTTTTGAATACCCTACTTAAGATTAATCCCTCTTAATACGAAAAACACGTCAGTTTTTGTTTTTCGACGTTGTGTCCAGATTCGACGATATGTCCAATTACTGATTTCTACGTTGTGTCCACTTTCGGCATTGTTTCCAGTAGGTGATTTCGGCGTTATGTCCAGTTTTTGCGTTATGTCCAAAAATTCATTTCGACGTTGTGTTCAAGTTTCGGCGTTGTGTCCATTCGACGTTATGTCCATTCGGCGAAATGTCCGGATCCCGCTGTTTGACCGTTCGTTATCACCATAAGAAAGCCCATCGGAGTTGCTAACGTTGTTGACGAAGGTGTAAAAACGATGGTTGTGTCGAGAATCCTCGATAAACGTTGTTTGTTGATATTATCGCAAAAGGTCTCATACTCGTTTACCTCATAACGAATGCATGATACGCGGTTTTACTATTTATCTAGTAGCTTTGTGGTTTATGCAAGGAACATCATTGTTTCTTTTGTTTGATAAGAGCAATGCAAAGAACTCCCCACTAATCATATGGAAAATCTATTTTGGTCAAATCAATTGGTTTTTACATAATGTTGTAGCTTATGACCTACTGAACACTAGACATAATGGGACAAAGCTCAATAATGGGCCGCTATCGAGTTTTAACCAGTCATACACAAAAAATTCGGATAGACGAATAGTCAAATCTCGGAAGATCTTCATTTTTTTGAAAAATGTTTGAAACATAAACAGTAGTCATTTGAATGACCTTCAAAGCTCGGTGAACAAAGGTTCATCAAAAATATTTTGAAAACGTTTCGAATAAGCTACACGAATCATTAAAAATAGGCATTTTTGTGTAAAATTTTTGATCACGGAGTTTTCAAGGTCATTCAAAATTTACAAATAATGTCACCAATTAACAGGTTTAATAAAACCCTACTATTTTTGTTTCAAACATTTTTCAAAAAAATCAGTAGTTTCCGAGATTTGACTATTCGGCAGCCCGAATGTTTGACTGGTTATAACTCGATAACTGTCCATTATTAAGCTTTGTGTCTAGTAAATCTTTTGATCAGTAGGTCATAAGCTACAACATATACAGGGTGTTAGGTAAACATGCGGCAAAAATTCAATGGGGTTTTCCTTGGCCTAATCTAAGAATATTTTGTCCTATGATGATTTCCTAAACACCTCTTTATTTCGAAGATACAGGGTGAACAAAATGTGCCACAGTAACAATATTAATGTAAATAAAAGTATGGCGTACGCCAATGAGTTTGTCAAGTAAAAAAATTAAGTGACGTTTAGCTGTTTGATGTGTCACATTTGTTTAAAGTGAGTGACGTTTAGGTCTTTTACGTGTCTTTAATAGTTAGTGAAGTCCGCTATTATGAATCACTATACGAACGCCGAGATGACTGACATGCACTTCATGTATGGACTTGCCGATGGAAATTCATTAAAAGCCAGACGATTGTACATTGAACGGTTTCCTGGCTGTAATATCCCCGATCGAAAAATCTTCGAAAACATTTATCGACGTCTTCACGGAACCGGGGCATTGAAACGAAATGGAGGGCCAGGAAGACCAATGGCAGTAAGAACGGTACAACTGGAACAGAATGTGCTAAACATGATAGAAGAAGATCCAAGTAGTTCTACGAGAAAAATTGCCAATGCTTTGAATGTAAGTCATTGGACAGTTTGGAAAATTCTTAAGGACAACTTGTTGTATCCTTACCACATCCAACGCGTTCAGGCGCTACTACCAGCCGATTTTCCTCCAGGTATTGCATTATGTCAATGGCTTTTGCAAAAATTAGTTCGAATCCCTCAATTCCTGACACAGATTCTTTTTACTGATGAAGCTAATTTCTCAAGAACTGCAATTAGAAATTTTCATAACAACCATGTGTGGGCAGACGAAAATCCGCATGCGGTATGTGAAGATCGTTTTCAACATCAGTTCTCCTTGAATGTATGGGTTGGAATTGTGGGTGACTACCTAATTGGACCGGTATTTCTACCAGCAAGACTTACTGGCGAATCTTATCGCAACTTTTGGAAGAAACACTACCTGAGTTTATGGAGGATGTACCATTGGCGACAAGAATGGCAATGTGGTATATGCACGATGGTGCACCACCACATTTCAGTTTGGTTGCTCGTAATTTTTAACAGCAACATACGGAGATCGCTGGATTCGTCGAGGTGGGCCACACGCATGGCCTGCTTGATCCCCAGAATTAAATCCCTTGGACTTTTTCGTATGGGGATATCTGAAATCACTAGTTTACGCTACTCCTGTGGAAGATTTGGACGACTTGCGAAATCGGATAATTGCTGGGTGTGAGTCTATTAAAAACGACCCTGGTGTATTTGAACGAGTTCGACATTCATTGACGAGAAGATTGAATGCTTGTATCCAGGCTGGAGAAAGTCATTTCGAACATTTATTGTAGATTGATCAACTTTACATTTATTTTTTGATATTAAATATTGTTACTGTCGCAAATTTTGTTCACCCTGTATCTTCGAAATAAAGAGGTGTTTAGGAAATCATCATAGGACAAAATATTCTTAGATTACGCCAAGGAAAAACCCCTTGAATTTTTGCCGCATGTTTACCTAACACCCTGTATGTAAAAACCAATTGATTTGACCGGACGAGATTTTCCATATGATTAGTGCGTGGTTCTTTGTGGCTAAATACAGGGATATCAAAAATTATCTTAGTCAAGAGTGGTTGTGGAATGTAAAACGTTATGTCACTGTCACACTGACATCATCAATAACCTTCAAATTTCATACCTATTTATTTCAGCACAATGACTTGACAGATTCTGACACAACAAATCATATTCAAAAATTTAAAGTAAGACAAACGTCTTACATTCTACAACCGCCCTTGACCAAGATAATTTTTGATACACCGGTATAAACCAGTGACGACTTTACCCTCTCGTCTTATTATTTGAATGTGTGTGTAGATAACGACCTCCATAATTATATGGTCTTGTTTTTACACGTTTGTTTACTCTTTCCTTGGGTTTTCTACTGCCTAAGAATAATTACGTAGGTGGCGTCGGAATCCTTTGCTAACACGCGTAAGCTTCCCCGCGACATGGGTAGGTATTCGGAACTGTTACTAAAATTTATAATTTCTGTTCTACATCAACAAATCTGTAACATGCGAATGAACTAAAAAAAAACTAAAAATTTGTTAAGCAGACGCTGCAGTTTAGTGGTTAAAATCTATAAGAAATGCGATGAGGGAAGGAAGAAAAATACATGTACTCCAGAATTTTTGGTTACATCATCTGAGAAGATGGTTGGATGTTTATACGCAGAAACATTCCGTGATGTACTGCCATTTGAATGGCCACTCTTAGACAGGAAAGCGTCACATAAAAAATATTGTGGGACTTTCTGGTAGGAGTAGAAATGAAAAATCAAATTATGACTCCATGTACTTCAAATACCGACGTTTAGGTCAGTTGGCGTGATCTTTTTAAATCCAACTGACCAAAACGTCAGGATTTAAAGTATATGGAGTCATAATTGACCCTTCACCTCTACTCCTACCAGAAGGCCCACAATTTTGGGAAAAAGACAACAAACATTAACATCCAGCAGGAATTTAAATTTAATAAAAAAATCTTTTTGTTTAGTCGTATAAAATTTTCCGAAAAACAATCACAAGAAACAATTTCAATATTCATATATATATATATATGTATCAAAACAGATCACTTTGGAGAAGGACAAAAAACTAGTTGGAACCGTAGGAATTTATTCAGAATCATTTAAAATCATGGATGAAAATTATAACTACATTGGTACTATAAAAGCAATTTAAAAACTTCTTGAACAAACATATTTTGGTTCTTGAGTGCAAATCTTAAGATTAGCGTCAAACGTTGAAAAGCAATATAAAAAAATCTTAAAACTCAATACAGAAGACAGAAGTTACGAGTTTTTGTTGCAATAGAAGTAGTAAAATATATTTTTTGATAATGACATTCCATAGGATCAGTTCTTGCCCCTATTTTATTTACACAGGACATTTATACCTGTCCCTTTAGACAGTTTATGTGTTTTATTTGTTACATTACTTTGTTTTCTTATTACATATTTTTATATGTAACGTAACATTTACACCAAACCTTTTGTTTAATCTGGTGTAGGTAGATATAACATATCGAAGTACATATAATAACTTTTATGGTGTTTAAACCTATAATTGTTAGGTACCTAAAATGTTATATGCGAATTGACGAGAAGAATATTTGTAATCCAAATCATATGAAAACTGTATTAAATACTAACAGTACCAGTTAACTAATGACATTTACTGTAGGATTGTAATAATTTATTATTTTTTCACTTCTTCAATTTTATTCTATTAAAATGAAACGTCTGATTCACAAAATTGTCGTAACGTCGTTATTGTTGAATGCGCGAACAATGAAATGCAGTAGACTGGTTTATGACCAAGATTTCTGTATCTTAGATTAAATTAAAGACCTTAAAAGCTTTACTTCTTATACGCGCAATTCAATGAACTTATACTTTTAGTTTCTTACCTTTCACTACACATTATTAAGTAATCACTTTAACATTAGATTTTTATAGAAAAATGAAGAAAATTAATGAAAATGAAACTTTTTAAAAATAAAACTAGTTTTTGGGTATAATGTATAATATTTTGGATATACAGAATTCACATATTCTGCAGTGTTTTGCTCATTTATAAACATGCGCATGGTAGTGCTTAGTAAATCAGAATTCGAGTATACATTATAGTTATTGATGTATGATGTTAATAGAGGAAGAGCTAGTAACTTATTAATAATAATAATAGAAGGTCGTTCTGGCATCTATCTGCGGCCGGTGTGTTTGACCGTAAAATTACAAAGAGGATAAAAAATAAAACTTAATTTGGTTAAAGTAACAGTTCTCAAATTTTAGGAAATGACTTTTATAAAAAACGACTGTCAGAACATTTTCGTCCGTCCTATTGGTCAACAGAACGCTGTAAATCTTTATTTAAAAAAATGTTGTTGTCGGTCCTCCGTCCATAATCACTGATTTTGCAAGTTACTAAATGTTGGCAATACCACATTATATTCATGAGAGTGAAATCAGAACAATGCTCATGCTGGAATACGTAAATAATACATTGCAGCATTCTATTACATCATATACAGGATGTCCCACGTTGAATAACCGCGATCGATTTCTCGGAAACTAGACGTCTGATCATTCTGAAAACTTCGTCACATGCTAATGTTAACAGGGCCAACTAAAATATTTTCAAGATGGTGGCACTTTCGGAAGTAACTATCAACTTTGTTGTTTTAAATAGAACACCCTATATATTTTTGCAATTTTAGATTCTACGACAAATTTTGAACATTTTCGATGTATAATATTTTATACCTAAGTCTAGCCGTTTCTGACTTATTCAAGATTTTATGTCAAAAATGACATTTGCAGGCCAATACAGAAATATCAATTTTACCTATACAGGAACTTGTATTATTTAATTTGAGGTGACTTCTTTGTAGAGGAAGAATTACTTTAACAGATTTTTCATGCCATTATGATAAATATTAATACAGGGTGGTCAAACAAGGAAGGTAAACATTTTATTGAAAAACTAGTCAAAAATCGATTTTTTTAAATGGAAACGCCCTATTTTTATAATCTTATCTCGTTTATCATAAAAAATAACAGTGACTTTATGTAAGGTAGTTAGCAAGGCCAGCCATAGAATAGAATGAAGTGGTATAGAAATGTTTTCAAAGTTTTGTATAAATCATTTAATATTGTTGGGTAAAGGTTTGTGTTTATCAGGGTATCTACGAGCAAATATTTCTCATGTTCTTGATGAAACTTTCTAATATTCGCCATAAATAAATAATTAACAAATTTAAATAATCCTCTTGCGTATTATTCATTCGCCCCGACATAATTGTTGATAGCTGTCAAATCACAAGGAACAAGTGACCAATTGACGTTTCTTGTGCACTTGACACTATTTTGTGGCTGGCCTTGCTAACTGATACCTGTGTTTCTATTGATGAAATTGTAAAATTGCGAATATTTCAAAAACTACAAATTTTTGGAATAAACTACCTTACATGAAGTCACTGTTATTTTTTATGATAAACGAGATAAGATTATAAGAATAGGGCGTTTCCATTTAAAAAAATCGATTTTTGAAAAGTTTTTCAATAAAATTTTTACCTTCTTTGTTTGACAACCCTGTATTAATATTTATCATAATGGCATGAAGAATCTGTTAAAGTAATTCTTCCTCTACAAAGAAGTCACCTCAAATTAAATAATACAAGTTCGCGTATAGGTAAAATTGATACTTCTGTGTTGGCCTGCAAATGTCATTTTTGACATAAAATCTTGAATAAGTCAGAAACGGCTAGATTTAGGTATAGAACATTATACATCAAAAATGTTCAAAATTTGTCGTAGAATCTATTAATGTAGGAATATATAGAGTGTTCTATTTAAAATAACAAAGTTGATTATTACTTCCGGTATAACCGAAAGTGTCACCATCTTGAACATATTTTAGCTGAGTTGGCCTTGTTGACATTAGCATGTGACGAAGTTTTCAGAATGATCAAACGTCTACTTTCCGAGAAATTGATCGCGGTTATTCAACGTGGGACACCCTGTATAGCGAACTGAATCAAACAAAATTTTAGGTTAGGTATATAATTTTATATCACAAGATTCTGATCAGCCTTTACTGTTGCAATAGAGAAATTCTAGCAAGAAAATATTTTAGTTCCATTTAATTTTGTGGCAATAATTAATTAAAATGAACAATCAATGTCTTAGACCCACAAAAACATGTTTCGATTCTTTAATTAATCGGAATAATGTCACCAAATCAATAATATTAAAAACTAAACTAGTAAACTATCAACTACAAAGACAGTTTACAATAACACGATGATAACACGGTTTTGGGATCGAATCACATTATCGGTTAAATCTGTTTGATTATTCGTACATTTCAATTAAAAGAAATTTTGACCAGCAACGTTTAGGCTTCTGAGTAACTCTCCATCTAAGTTCCTTCATAGTAAATTTTATTATAAATTCTTACAAGCAATTGCATACAAATTACAAGTACATTTTAAGAATAGACCAATTTTATAATCCTTTTATAAAAATTATGTAAAAGTGTAATCAAAATCAATTTACACAATTATTTTCACCTATTCACTGTTATCTTCATCACCTATTCCTTTATCTGATGAACCAGTGTTCAGCACGAATGCAATATTTTCGACAACTTCATCTAATAGAACCATTTCGTTCCCATATTTCATTAGCTAAACGATTGACATGATTGCAATGTTTCTCCCAATCTGACGATGTGATTTCTGAAAATGCCTTTCTTACAAATTCCTCGATCTCTGAACCATTATTCATTTATGTTTTGCCAAACTCCAGATAAACTCGATGGGATTTAATTCGCAATGATAAGGGGACCAGCACAGTACAGTGTGCCCATATTTTTTCAGTAGTTCATAAACAAAATATACATATCATTAGTAGTTGATATGCCATTACTCTCTAAACCAGTCCCTAATAATCTCTATTTTTTTTCTTGCTTGGTTTGATGGTTTGTTTATTTGAACGCTATGATATGGTGCGTTATTCATAACAACAATACCGTTCGCAAGCAAATTCGGAATTAGTTGCTTCTGCATCGACTGCATAAATTTGTTATGGTTAATATCGTCATGGTAGTATCCACATTTTGTCTGAGATTTAAAAACCAATAGTCCATTCTTCACAAATCCGTATGATCTACCTCCATGAACAATAATGTACCTCTGCCCGGATCTGTCTGTACGGTACATACCAGGTTCGTCTTCAGATTGCCAGCACTTGGTAAAATTGGTTTCTTCATTACTCCCAAAACATCATTCTCTCGTAATTTCCTTAAGTAGCGAGAACGCCAAGCTACAATATCATTATACTCCATAAACTATTTTCTTTTGTCGTGACACTTTTTGTATTTAAACCCCATTTGTAACAACGCTTTTCGAAGAGTATCTGGACCACCGTCGTGCATTTTCTGAACTAATATGTTCATAGTTGCTACCTTCTTGTCTACGGTGTAAACTTTGCGATTTCCAGTTGCAGCTGCAGCTAATTCTGTTGTCTTCTCTAAAAGAAATGACCACACACCTGCAGCTTTCTGTTGATCGAAGAACTCGATGACAGTTGTAATAATGTTTCTGGCTTCGGAATAAACAGGTTTCTTCGTAGCCATGTTAAAATGCAAGTAAAAGCTGGAAAAACAAAAGTTTGTAAGAAACTAATAGTTTTTAACCATTTAAATTAAAACATTAATTGTCCTTAAAGCATTAAACAATAACTTAAGAAATGAGTGTAAAAAAAGACTGCTTTTGAGGTTACGTAATATAAATTATGGTTTCACAAAATATCTCAATAAAAGAGTTTTGAAAAAAAAAGATGAATAAACACAAAAACTGGAAGAACCAAAACTTGTCGAAAAGATTTGAATTGGTAACTCAAACTTCTGTCAGAGACTGTATCAACTGTAATTTCTTAATTGTGATCACAAATTTTTAAATGTACTTGACATATTTTGCGGGGACTTTGTTTGCTTCGGTGCGCTGTAGTAATATTTGATTTAAGTTTCAACAAATTTGACCATTTTTCGGACCAAAAAATCGTGTGTATCACGTAGCCAGAAACTGTTTTTGTGAGTGCTCGAACTTGCAAACCATCCTAGCACTCACAAAGGTCAGTTTCTGACGTAGTGATACAAATAACTATTATGTTATTTCATTACTCTTGAAATTTTTACAGAATTATTCAAATATTATATTCGATATTTATTACCAAAAGCAAGAACAAAATTTATTCACCAACTATCTGCCAGAGCGAAAAACCTTTTCATGTGAGTGCGAGCGAAACAGTTATATAACAATCTACGGGCTGAAGAGAGAATGCATATTGAGAGTGATTTGGTTTAAATATATACCATTTAATAAAATATTTATTGCAAATATTTAAAACAGACAATTTATAAAGTGTGTGATCAATTATTAATATTTATTTGTTTCATCATCATACTCCTCATCGTCATTTTGAATAAACATTGGATCATTCGAAGCATCCGTTATATCTTCAGGTGTGCATTTCTCCATATATTAGCAATGTATTTGGTTCTTAAACGTGCTGATACAATACAGCTTTACACGGAAATAAATTGCACCCATCACAGAAACTGGCTTTTATAACAGTTCCTGAAAAGCAATTACATGAAAATTATATTTGTCAAGGATGTTCCAGTTGGTGGAAGAAGTCGACACCATAGTTCCCAGAGATGCCGAACAATACGGCATGACAACGGAAACTGTTTAATTGGCGAAAAAACTAGTTCGTGCTGGAATTGTTACATACATATAGTGGTGGAGGTCACAAAGCAGTTTTTCCTTATTACAGCTTTAGCTTGCATCTTAGAAACATTAAATCAGAGCATAACCGTTTCCGCAACCTAGCCGGAACACTATTCCTACATTTATATCCGACTTATCTCTGTATTAATTTAAAGAAAATAAACAATTCATTATTATTATTAATTTGTAGCAGCAATCAACATTCTTTAATGATGCAATAATTGAAAATTTCAATAAAAAACTTATTACTTACATTTGTACCGGATGACTTGAAATCGTATGGGTGACTTAAACAGAACGATTATTTTTGAACTAGTGTTGCCATCTACAAGTAAATTACCAAATTTCTAAAAGCATCTGAATGAATGATGAAATAATGTTTGATAATCTGTATACTGTAAAAAAGAGTCCTTCTAGGTGGAGGTGGGATGTATAACCACCAGCATGTCTACCTAGAAGGACTCTTTTTAGTCTAAACTCTTTACTCTAAAAAAGAGTCCTTCTAGGTGGAGGTGGGATGTACAACCACCAGCATGTCCACCTAGAAGGACTCTTTTTTAGTGTATACAAGTTATGAGACAAAATTTGGGAGAAAACTTATATGAAATAATGTGTAGAGTTGCAAAAAGTTGTATGCAGGTGTTTGACGTCTAAAAAGTACTGAGTAAGAGGTATCAAAACCACCGTTTTTGATGTGCTATATAATTGAGTCCGTCCTGAGGTATTCGTAACAGCAAATTACATGTGGTATTTTTTCTACAATAGTTTATTATCTTTGCAAGGGATCTGGACCTCAGTTTTGTTGATTTTATTTTTGAGGTTAAGAAATAATTCTTTTTTACATATTTTAGGTAACTTGAGGAAATGCCAAAGCAAAAATATAACGACTTTATTAAATATGAACTAGAAGAAACTTTAACAAATTTACGCAGATGTATATAGAGATTGATGAAGGCTTCAAGTATTGAAGGGATATCAAAATCGACATTATCTCGAAAATTAAAAACTAAGAATATGAAAAGTAACGGAAGTTACCTTTCATTAACAAAGGAGGAGAAATCAGTTTTAAAAGACGATATTTTATTTGCTGCAGAGTGGGCATTTCCCTTAGATAAAGATAATATTAAAGATCTTGTTCGAAATTATTTAAATTAACAAGGACCAATAATGAACCGGATAATAGTTGGTATTACGCATTTATTCGTCATAGTTGAGCTATCCATTGGCCTATCAGAAAATATAAAGCGAAGTCGTGCTGCTATTTTTAGAGACATTGTAAATATATATTTGGTTGGCTGTTACTTTATTAGATATTCCTGCTGACAATATCGTCAATTATGACGAAACATGTTTTACGGACGATCCTGGACGAACCAAAGTTGGTGTTCGATGCACAGCTAAATATGCCAAGAAAATTATGGCTACACAAAATCTTCAACGAGTGGACTAGAAGTTACGCTGCCGCTTTATATCGTAAATTGCCTCAAATTGTCAACTCACCTATAGAACAGATTTACTTGCCAATTTAATTGTTAAGTGGGTGTTGATGTGGCGGCTGGATCTATAACTGCTGCACGTGCAGTCTGTCGCTACTTCAACAGCAACACAACTTCCAACAAGGTCATTCTAAAGCTGGATTTCAAAAACGCTTTCAACACGCTTCGTCGTGATTCAATTATGGATCAAGTTCAAGATCAGCTTTGTTAGTTTGGTCTATGGAAAAGATTCCAGCCTATTTTATTGTGACCAAGAAATCCCTTCATGCAGAAAAATACAACAGGTATGTCTCCTTGGACCAGCGTTGTTTGCACTGACGTATCAACCCCTGTCTTCGTCATTGGACATTGAGTTAAACGTCTGGTATCTTGACGATGCAACTTTCGGCTACAGTCCGGAGGCAGTTCACGACGCAATGAAGCATATCATCTTATAATCTGACGGCTTAAGGTTGGAGCTGAACAAGACCTAAAGTCTCAATTTAATGGTATCGGTCCTGGAATCCAAATATGTGATTCTCCAAACGCAGAGCTGCTTGTGGCTCCACTGTCACAGCAGTCATGTCGACACATCCTCGCTATTAAAACGAATAAATCCAAAAAACTTACAAGTGGACTTCGTAGCCTATCAGCTCAAGTTGGTCTTTTTCTCCTGCGAGCCTCCATCTCAACGCCACAACGCATTAATTTTTTTAGGTCTAAAAGCTATAAAAACTACAATGGAAGTCATCCTAAATGTTTCTTTCAGCAATAAAGGCTGGACACAATTATCCCTACCTGTGACCACAGGTGGTTTGGGGGTGAGACATGCAATTGACTCTGCAACAGTCTGCTTCTTGGCGTGTTCATTTCTTTGTGAGGACCTGGTAAAGAAAATCCTTCCTCAGGACTTTGAAGCAGATCCAGAGTTGTCCGTTGCAATAGAAAACTGGAAATCCAACGGTTTTGAAGCCCCTCCCATTTCTCATTCTAAATCTCAAGTCGCCTGGGAGACTAAGCGGTCTCCTCAACAATCTTTTAACTCGAATAAAGAGTACGCTCGTCTGTCAGCAGCAGCATCAATCCATTCTGGTAACTTTCTGAATTGCGTCAATTCAACTCCATTAGGTACAATGATGACCGACTATGTATTTCGAACCGCAATCGCTTTGGGTCTGGGTTGTGAAATCTGCCTCTAACATTCATGTGCTTGCGGATCTCAGGTTTCTCGTAAGGATTACCATGGTCTGAGCTGTCAATTTAGCAGCAGATGTCTTCTCGATACTCTTTTTGCTCAATGATATAATCTTCAGATCAATGAGGTCGATAAGGTTTCGAAGTAAAGGAACCGGCTGGTTGTTCCCTTTCGTATTGGAAACGGCTTGATGGAGTCACTCTTATATCCTGGGAGCGATGTGTCACCTGGACGTCACCGTACGTGATACGTTCGGTGATTTATACCATAGGGGATCAAGCACTAACCCTGGTTATGCAACTGCTCCGGCCAAAAAGAAAGAACATTCCACCTATGCCGACTTGAGGTTGATTAATCGTGACAATTCTTGCTTTCGTAACAAGTGGAATCATAGGAACTGAAGGTCTCAATTTCTTGCGTATTTTATTTTATGTACTTGGAATTTGTCCATTGGCGGATACTGGTATCTGTTGGGCAAATAAATAAATATTATTATTATTATTATTACTATTAATATTAATATTGAACCAGTTGGATACCAGACTTATTGTAGCTACTGGGGACCGTCGCTCATAACAGTTTCTATTCCAAAGGATCAGTGTAGCTTAACAGCGCGGCAATACGGATTTCGGCTTTGATTCACGGTACCCAATTAATCACAATTATTTAATTTATCAAATTTTCTATTGATTTCTATTTCAAAAAAATCCTTTTATTTTTACTAATAATCTTATAAATATGATGGAGAGTTATAAGACGGTGTCCACACCGAAAATTTTAGCACCCCTTTTTTTCACTTTTTTCGACAAATTAGAGTTACGACGTTATAATAAAGCAAGAAAAAAATTATGTCCGATGGCCGGCATCCGTATCTAAAAAGATATCAAGAAAACCACCCGTCCAAATTTTATGAAACTTTGTACATTGACCTTATTTCACAGATCTGATTAGATTTTGGACATTATCTAGGTAGACAAAAGGGCCGTTAACCTACACAGATTTTTAAAGTATTTAGACAAATATTCATTTTACATATTTTTCTTTCAAATAAAAGTTGTTTGTAATTTAATTATACACACCGTTTGTTAAAACTATTTTTTGATTCTAAAACGCAACTTCACTTTCGCTCTGTGAAAGGGAGAATTTTCAACTCGTCTAAGGAACTGTTTTCTAATTTCTGATTTGTCGACTGTTTGTACGTTTAAAATTGATATTTAACACTTACTGGGCAATTCCTCCGAAATGTCAACCTTAAGTTGATTTTATAAAGATGCTATAAGTGAATTTTAGAATTGCATTTTCTGCATACAGTATAACTATGAATTTCTGTTGATATTAAAACTTCCAAACATTTGGTTTTAGACGATTGTTGAATATACATCGCTAAGCTGCAATTTTATAACAATTTGAATTAACTTTAAAATTCAACACAATTAATATGTGAAGTAATAAGAGAAAACATTTTCCATTAGCTATTGTTACAAATCTTGTTCAATATATTAATTACAGTTTTAAATTTTGTCAAAAGAAGTTAGAAACTGGGGTGTCGCCTTGCTAACATGTCCACAAAAAAAGTTTATTATGGGGAAGTCTTGTTTTTTTTTTAAAATATTATAATTTTATTATTACCAAGTGCTCTCCAATTCTGTAAAAAAACTTTATAAATATTACTTAAATTGTTGTTCTCACAAGCGTCAACCAGGCGAACATACTGTGACAATCGAGCCTAAAAAGTATGGCTACAGATTTTTAAACAAGAATCCAAAGTAAAGGGCATAAAAGTAATGTTGATCTCTAAAGAAGATGTTGTTAAAAAGAGACCTAATCTCGATAAAATATGGTTAAACATTCGTGCTCTTTCCAACATTAGAAAAATGCACTACATTTCTTGCACCAACTAAGCTGGAGTTGTCCATTACGCCGAGAGGTCGGATGTATTAAAAACTCGTCGTTTTCTTTAATAATATGTGCAATAGAAAATATTATTTATTAATTTTAGTTTCTATATGAAAAAATTTGGACTTACAAAATGTCTTTCACATGTCGCCTGGTTGACAACTCCTCTGTCGGGTGGCTGACAGTGTTTTTCAAATAATAAAATAATCTCCCTGTTAATTTGAGCAAACTATTAATCGAATTCAAAATACTGGATGATTCTAAGCTCAAATGTTTTTTTGTTCAAGAAATTCCCTCTAGGTTTAGAGAAATTAGTCGATAAAACAACAAGTAGTAAAAATGTAACGTACAAATTATGTCGTCTAGTTGACGCGGACTTTAATAGTTATTTTATTTCTAACAGATCGAATTCATATACATGAAATACTATTTCAAGTAAAGCTCAATGTTTCAACTACAATCTGGATTAAGTGTATGTGGTAATTTTTTAATACTAAATTTACAATTTAGAATATATAATCTGGAATCACGTTATCACTGTCGCCTGGTTGACGATGGAATTCCCCGACTATATTTTTGTATTTTAAGTAATTAAAAATGAAATAAATAAAAAATCGATTTTTGAGACAAGGTCAATTTTTATATCGGAAAATATTCATTACAACAACATTAATAAAAATTATTTTAAATTCCAAATTGTATTTAATGTGTTTTTCATTTCAGCTATAATTAAATGTAAATTTTGCATCTAAATACATCACGATATCGTAATATCATATTTGCGTGCCAAGAAAACAGAGAATGGATTGAGATTATTTAATCCAGAACAATGCCAAAGGTTAAATACAGAACGTCTAAATAAGAAATCTGCCATTATTCATAGCGTTAACAATAGTTTGACTTTCCTTTTACCCTTTCTTTGTCTTTTAATTGAAATTTAATCGATAAAGTTTACCACATCTTTGGAAAAATTGATTTTTTTATATATGTATAAAATTTTGTTTGTTTGAATTCGGATTTGAAGTAATGTAACAAATAATTTTCTGTTGCAACTCATAATTAACTTACCACAAATGTACTTTGATGCTAGAAGAAATTATTATGGTTAATAGTCATACCTTAAAATTTGACACGGTGTTTTCTGTGATATGCAAATGTAGGTAAAGTAAATACTATATTATTAGAACTTCATTTAATACAATTCAAGACGACCTACTCATTCGTTTATAACTAGGTACATCAAAACATTTAATATTACATGTAATTATGAAACAATCGTCGTGGACTACTGAAATGTTATTATTTAGAAATGTTATTGTAACTTCTTTAAACAAAGTTTTAATGTTCTCGTAAACGTGTACTAGGTTATCACCTGTGATTTCCCACCCTAGATACAACGTTTATTATTCAGGTACAAAAATATTCTACGTTCAAGTTTTTGTGGAAATGGGATAGGTATCCATGTAACAACAAATTCCTTTATATTTATTATCTATTTCCCATAGTAAAATTTAATATGTAAATATTGTATTGTAACACCGCTGCACAATTACCATTATTAAATAAAGGTTAATTGAGTATATGGGCGGAACAGGATTTATTTTTGTGCTTGGGATTGTTTCAGTCAAAGAAAATAACTCCAGGGTTTATAATCTATACAATGTGAAATAAAAAAGAAATCATAAATACAGCGTGTGGTAGTTAGAAATTAATAAACTTTGTTTGCGGTCACTGTTGTTGCCCCACTCGGTAGCGTAGACATGACCGCGTTGACAGCAGAAAACACCTGTTCGCTTCGTGACGTTCAGCTTTGACAAGCAATGGTCTTATTGAAACTAGAATACGATAATTACGGGGGAGTGGATAAATACCCTCTGTTTAAAGAAGTTGAAGTATTGCTACGACAGAATTATAAGTGTCGATGTATTAATTAGGATTATCTGATGGATACGGTACTTGTCGAAGCCTTTTGAAATCGACTTTTAAGTGGCTCGACCAGGTTAAACATCACTCTTTGAGCACCAATCTGTGGTCTTATAAATGAAACGGTTAGCAAATAGAAGCTCTACTACAAATTTTGCGGAGAGAATTAAATCTGCAGACAAAAGCTTGGTTGTACAGGAAGTAGAATCTCAGTCGGATGAATAGCAGTTCGAGTCAGTTTTCTAACTGATAGTCGTCAACAAAGGTTCAATTGGTTATATTAAAACAAGAAATTTTCAAGAAGGGATTACCATTTAATTTTGACACTTGCATTTTATAGGGAAATTTAACAAAATACCCAACGTGTAGAAATAAATGGGGCAAAATAATACAACTTTATAGTATTTGAATATTTTTATATTATAACAAACAGCCAAACAAAAATTATTAAAAAGATAACAAATATTAATATTAAAACATCATTTTTCAACGGAAGCGTGATATTCCATTACATTTTCTTTCTCACCAACAAAATCATAGTGTAAGAAATTGAAAGAAATAAATTCTCAAATAATTGTAATATGATTTTGCACTTAAGAATTGCAAATGATGAAAGTTAGAGTTCATCACCAGGTTCTCTTAAATAAAGAAAATCATCGGTAGAGCATCTCCTTTTATTAGCATATTTCAAGTAGTGCTCAGGTCGTACTAAATAAAGACAGTGAACAAGATGTGTTGGGCTTGGATATAGGATTACCTTATGTATTTTACATTTTGAGCGGAACTATGGCCAGGAATTTGTTTTTACTTAAATTGGAATTTGAATAATTGCTTAAGCGACTGGAGGTGTACTGTTCTTAGCTTAGATTAACGAATTTACATTTCACAAATGTTGACAATTTACCAATGTTTTTATAGTGGTGAATGTTTGCAAGCAAATTCAACATTTCACGGATCACAAGTCTTACGCTACTTACTTTTTTAAAAACATTCCTTTAAGATTAGCAAGCTGGGTTTTGTTGTTAACAGAATACGACTTGAACTTTTGTATTGACCAGTAGAAAATATTGCATGTAGACGCGCTCGCATGGTTAACTTTTTTTCCAAGAATTTACTAAAAAAAATATAAACAAATTGGATATTCAGAGAATGGTCTGTCTCGAAAAATGGTTCGAAACATTATGATTTATTTCACTGTGTTTCAGAACACTTAAAAATGTCAAAAGGAATGTTAATTCAAAAGCATTTTAGAGTGTGAAGAAGTATTATTAAATCAAAAAACAACCCATGATGGAAGTCGCAGAATTAAAATTACCAGAACAACTTATGGGTTCTGCATCTCACCTCCCATCTTCTGTAGCTTAAACTTCTTAAACTGTAAAGGTTGTTTTAAATTGCAACCCCTACAAATTGTTATGTTATTGTATGAACAATTATAAAAGAAACATTTTTTCTAATTACAACCTTTTGGCAATTCCTAACATTTTAAACATTATTCACTAAAAACTTATTTTATCAACTATTGCAACAGTAATTTGAGATTAATAAAAATAGAAAGTGCCTTTGAAAAACAATCTGTAAACAATGCGGCGTATTAGAGTGACTATTTATATAACGAGTTGCAATACGAAGGCTTTTTTCGCACCAGACGTGAATTTTCTCATTTCGTGTGCAAAAAAAGCGAAGTATTACAACGAGTTGTATACAAGGCTTTTTTACAATTTTGCCAAAATTTAAGTAAAATATTAATTAATTTTTACCGCGAATAAATTGAATTTAAAAGATAGGTGGCTGAAAATATTTGTTTAGTTACTGTCATTTTTATAATAAACAACGAAAACGATCTAGAGCTAGAGCGTATTGAAGCTGCCGCACAAGAGGCCGTCTCGAATTTAATCCCCCAGAAATCACTCGTCGCTTACGAGACAACATACAGCCGTTTCGAAGAATGGAAGTTTAAACAAAAAGTAAATTGCACTAATGAGAAAGTGATGTTGTCGTACTTCCTTGAAAAATCAAAAATTGTGAAGTGGAGTGTATATTCCATGTTAAGAGCCATGATTTCAATCAACAAAAACCTTGATTTGAGTAAATAGGGTAAGCCGGGGAGAGATGACCCACTTTTTTTCTTTTAATTAGGTCATTGTAAATTTAAGTGGTATCCAGACAGAAAAAATATTTGTAAAAGTAAAAACATTATAAAATGGCATTTTAATGGGAAAATACAGAAAATGTCATACATTTTTGCAAAACACAAATAAATTGCAACCCTTGCATAGAGCCATCTATCCCGGATTGTCCGGGTGAGATGACCCACTACTTAGGTATTATGGCCCAATAGAAAGCTAATATTTGGAAGAAAATAGAACTACATTTTATTTTTTTTAAAGCTAAAACTTTTCCACAAGAATGGCAAATATTCATAAATTTTGAGCATCCATCGTGGAACCATTTTTCACAGTTCATACACTTAATCCAATCGTCTTGTTTCGATGTAGAGGAGTACTGTTCTCCACATCCCACGCATTCAGCAGTGTCGTCATCCTCAGGACTATTATCAGACTCTTGGGAAACAAAGTCAGAATTTTCATCGGAAGACGACTCATCTATAACTTTTTTAAGTTTGGACTTCTTGCTCGAATCTTTATCACGTTTTGCTGGTTTAGCCACTTTACGTTCTTCTAGCATACGTTTTTTTGCTTCTTCACTTTTTCTATTTCCAATGTTGTCAAATGAGGTTAAAAGTGCTGCTACCTGTTTACTACGTTTTCTGGTTACCTGAACACCACGTGACGTACTAGGAACAGGATTTATTTTATTCAACATTGTCCCTGGTGTATCTTTAGTAGGAGTTACTTTATTTTCATTAACAGCTGATTGTGATGAACCAGGCGAAGGGCGTTCTTCAATAATTTCGTCCATGTTTTCTTCTACAGCATCCGGCAAATGTTGTCTAGGTTCAGATTCATCATTCAAGAAGGCATACTCTGGAATGGCGTTAGGGTTATATGGATGGATTCCAGTTGCCTTAAACGCTGAGACCCCATTCTCTACCGTGGCTGATTTGGACCATGCATCTGCTAAAAGTTTCCCAAATACCATTCTGTTGATTTTTCTAGTTGGATTTGTTTTAATATACAAATTACAAGCTTTGGCATAGTTTGATTTTAAACTTTTAAAAATGCTTGGTCTAATGGTTGCAAAATTGCGTAGTGTGACTTGGAAGGCACAGCAATATTATTCCACAAGCATCCGCGTATTCCAGCATTTCAACGGAGTTGCAATGTGTTGCGTGTCCATCCAAAAATCAAAAGAACTTTTCCATTTGGCTTCCTAGGGACGAAATGTGTTCTCAACCAGTTCAAAAACAAATCGGTGCTAATATAAGCAGACTTTTGATTCATATATACAGCCGAACCGGGAGGCATTCCATTTTCAAATTCGGATTTTTTGTTTTGCCTTTAAAAATACAAGCAGGTGGTAAGAAGGAGCCTTCTGCATTACAGCAGGAAATAACGGTGATAGTTTCCCTTTTCTGCTGAAGTAACTGCTGCAACATTTTGGAACCCTTTTGGGCAATGACAAATCCGGTTTTATTATTTAATTGCAATCCTGTTTTGTCCATATTAAAAATATTTGATGGCTTGTTCATAATATCATTTTCAAGCAAAATTTTTCTAAAAGCTGGAAATATGACTGAACTTCCACCTTGTTCATGCCTTGGCAGCGGGCAAGTGAAACCCCTTCTGATTTTCGAACACTTAGGTCAGGATATTGAGCCAGTCATAACCTGCTAGTTCTTTGTTCTTATTAAATGTATGCTTTATGCCCAAATTTTCTGCCAAATGAAATGCCATCGATCGTACATCTTCGCGGGTTGGTGCAAAACCGAACTTTTGGAGCTTAATGATGTGAGTTTTAAGTTTTTCCTCGTTCGCATTTCCTAACACTGAAGAAGGTCCTAAAGCTTTTTTGATAAGTCATTATTTTTATTCTTCTTCTCAAAGTAGGAGCCGGGACACCGAAGTTTCTGGAAGCAGCATTGACACCCATTCTGCCACTTCGAACTGCTTCAGTAGCATTCAAAAGTGCTTCTAGTGTCCATAACCCTCTGCAATTGTTTTGTTTTCGTTTATATTCGGTCGGCATGTTGCTAAAAAAAAATAAAACAAGAGTATATATATATATATATATATATATACACGGTGGCCAGAAAAATACGGACAAACGCCCGGTAGATTCTTTGTTCAATTCTGAGGCGATAATCTTAATCCAAAAAAGTTATGCGATCCTTCCTTAAGACGCACGAGACCATCAAACCTTAAGATGTACGGCTAAAATTTATCAAAATTCGTCAAATTTATCTATGTAAAATCATTGTGGTGAAATTTAGAAATGGAATTATCTCAAATACATCGATGTAACTAATCGATTAATGTTTGTTTAATTCTGTTGGGTCTCAAATTCAGTGGAATATTATCCAGTACTTCTTCTAAAACGTTAACGTACTCAATTCCATTTAGACGATTTGGAAGAAATATTGGTCCAACAACTCGGAGATTTAAAATCCCCAGCCAAACATTTACCGAAAATCTTCTCTGATGTCCAATTTCCCTTACTGCCTTGGGATTTTCGTCCGCCCAAAAGTGAAAATTATGGCTATTAAAGACGCCATCTCTCGTAAACAAGCATTCGTCGCTCCAGAGAATATGCAATAAAAAGTTCGGCTCTTCTTGAATTCTTTGTAAAATAATGGTCTCGTGCGCCTTAAGGAAGGATCGCATAACTTTTTTGGATTAGGATTATCGCCTCAGAATTGAACAAAGAATCGTTCTACCTGGCGTTTGTCCGTATTTTTCTGGCCACCGTGTATAGAAAATTCGATTTGAAAAAAAAATGTTGCTCGAAATTTGCGTTGTAGAAAAAAAAAGTTCAAACAAAAATTATACCTACATAATGTAATTTACAATAAATTTCTCTCTATAACTTTTTTCTACCATTAATACTTTTGGAGATATAATTAAAACAATTAATGTCACGTGATAACCATATCTTAGTAATTACTTGTCAGATCCATAAATAGTTTAAATAAAAGTTGTGTAGAAATGAATTACAAACAACATTTATTTAACGAAATATTTAAAAAAATTAATATTTTTGAAAATAATCTAAAAATAAGAAAATCTATGTAGGTAATCTGCTGTTTTGGCTCAATGGATTATTCCCAAAAACTAATCAGATCTTGTAAATTATAAATAACACCTACATGCTAAGTTTCATGAAAATCGAACTGGTGGTTTAGTCGTAATTTTGTTTACATACGGACGGATGGCCGGCCGGCCTAAAGACAAAAAATTTTTTTGCTTCATACTAAAAGGGAGTCAAAATTTTCAGTTTAGAAACCGCCGCATAACTCCCCATCATATAATGATGTGGAGTAACAACTGAATACCTAGTTTTTAAATGGGCCAACTATCCCTAGAATACAGAGCCATCTAACCCGATTGTGCGGGAGAGATGGCCCACTATTTTTCAATAAGGGTTCGGCAAAATACAAGCCCGCTAATGGAAACCTAACCTCTTGGTGCCACATTAACACATTATATCAACAAAAAGTGATTTTTCTTTCGTAAAACATAAATCAATTACAAATTAAACAGCACCCAATAAGTTTCTGGTGGTAGCAAATCATATTATCATCAATAACTTACCTAATTTATGGAATAAACCTGCACTAACCGATGTCGCGTTCGCGTCTTGAACATAACTTCATACACTAGCAACTACAGCGGGAAATTTGAATATGTTGGAAAAATAGACAAAGGAGCCATCTCACCAGGAATTACCCTACACAAATTTGATCGCATTTTTGAAACGACAAAGTGAAGGATATCGCGCCAAGAAATCCAAAAGCTTCAGTAAGGAAAATATTGAAAAGTTTCTTACAACAGCAAATGATGAAGATTACTTAATGCAAAAAGAAGGAGTTTTTTTTGTCGTATAAGTTTGCTTACTATTTATTTCGTTTTCAGGTGGTTTTAATAATAGGAATTACGGGAGCTTGTCGGAGGCAAGAATTACACAATTTAAAAGTAAATGATGTAGAAGATTTAGGAGAATTTATGAAAATTATGTTGCCGATCACTAAAACAAAAGTGCCTCGTGAGTTTACAGTAACAAATGGAAATTTCTAAGACCTAAACTTGGTGGATATGGTTCGCAAATATGCAACACTGCGCCCATCTCATACTCCTCATACCAGAATTTTTATAAATTATAAAAAGGAAAATGTACCGTGCAACCAGTGGGCATCAATACCTTCGGTGGTTTCCCAAGTAAAATTGAAAATTTTTGGAACTCCCAAAATGCAAAAGAATATACTGGTGTGACGAGCAGAAAAAAATTGCCGTACAAAAAAAAAAGTTAATTAGCAAATTTCTTTAATTAAGAACCGCGCTGTATATAAGCAGAGGTTACGAAATGATGGTAATTTTTTTAACGGCTTCCGGGTTAACTAGAATATTCGGTGAAGCGTCGCGGGTCCAGATAATATGAGTATAATAGCCGCTCGAAATTACACTATCGTTCGTATCGAACATTCAACAATATTTATTTTGTACACCCCGAATCTCGTGCCCGAAAATTTTAATCACGAGTGGATGAGTACGGCGCCAATTAGTTAGTTGAACGTCCAATTTGAGACCATAATTATCAAACAGAACTAATACTGTTGATAAGAAAAATTTCATTAGGCGGGGCACTTAAATAAAGCAACCGATACGACAACAAAATAACAGGTGTGTAACTTGATTTAATCTTTGGTTTTAACAAACAGCACACACAATTAATCTTAGAATAAAAGGTAGCGGGCATCAATGCACCAGCAAAACGTAGTCTAATTACCCAAAAATTCGAGCGCATTCGTACTATAGGTGACGAGTTAAATGAACCGTACGCTACGATTCCAGAATAACGATATAAAAGAGCGCACAAAAATTCAAGGAAGATAAAACGTGTCGCGCAAGAAATTTATTTTAGCGTTTAAACATAATTAAATTAAGAAGTAATAAAACGGTACCTTGAGCTATTATCAAGTTGATCGTAGATAGACACTTGCATATCTAACAAGCGAGAAGTTAGTTTTTCTTTCCCCCTAGGTGTCGGGTGATTTGCCTTAGTGTATAATTGGGTGGCACCGTTGATTGAAATATTGGTAAAGATAGTCAACCTTACGGGATTATGCGACCCCGAAATTTGTTCTAAACATCAGAGGTCGGTAGTATCGCTTTGTGCTAAAAAAATACGTCAATTGTATTGTAGAATTTACAGAACAGTATTGCCGATAAATGTGAAATAGAAAACTGTAATTTTGCTGATAGTTTATGCTAAGGCACGACATTGTTGCCAATGCATCATGCCGTTGATTGAAATATTGGTGCATTGAGTCAATGTTGACAAACAAACAAAAACATGCGTTCTACAATATACAAGAATTTATTGATTTTTGTCGACGTACTAATTAAATGTGTGTCCTTTGTTATATATTTTTTCCTATTGTCTGTTAATTGTTCAATGTAATAATATTTATTTGTATCTTTCTTACGTAAGGTTATAACAATGGTTATACCATCATGACAAACACATATGTACAAAGATTGTATACATACACATGTGAATAAAGTTTATTATTATGAAAAAAAACCTGCAGATTTAAAAGTATTAATTTCGTAAAGAAATCGTTGAAAAACGTTCTCAAGATTGGTTTTTAAGTATGTATTTCCTGAGCTTTACTAATAACAATGGTAATAACATTTACAAAATACTATCAAAACAACACAAAATAATCGAAAGTAATAATACCCCACCACTTTTAGTTTAACAACAAAACCGAAAATTAATTAGTCTTCCTGTTGTGCTCACTTTAAGAGGTTTTCGGTTCGAGTTTGATTTTGATTTTTAAAACATTTCGGTAGTTATTATTTACATGTAGATCGGATTGCTGGTTTAAAAACTTATCCATTAAAATGAGTAATACTATTGCGTGTCATCGCTGTGTATATCACGGTTGCAATAATTCGAGAAAAAATTGCCCGACGATCAGCTTTTATCGGTTTCCTACTAATTGTCTAAATAGATGCAAAAATTGGGTGATGAATTGTGGTAATTCAAAGCTAGTACTACTAGATGATCTTAATTTATTACGAAATAAATTAATCTGTGAGAAGCATTTTGAATCTAGTAGTTTTCGAGATCCTTCCGCTGCGAAGAAGAAACTTAATATTACTGCAGTTCCTAAGAAGTTTGTTTCGGGTAAGTAATAATTTTTGTTCAGCAATGACAATTTGCTAATACTTATTGGTAGCGGTCTGGTAGGTACCCAGTGGTGAGAAGTATCTTAACGTTCTCAAAACTCAATTTTTTACATAACACTTTTAACCACTTTCATGTCTTCAATCTTCTCACCACTACTGGTATCGCAAAGTACAAATTACAAAATCAATTTCAAGAAATACTTTCATTTTTTATTAAAAATTTTGCCAATACATAAATAAAGTTCTTTTAAAAGCCCAAATTTCAAGAAATACAATTATTTGCTTTGATTGCAGATGAACCTAAACAGGATACATCGAAGTCTTTGCGATTAGAAAGAAATCCTACTCAGAAATCACCAGAAGTTCTGACAGTTTATAAATCTGATAATGTGCGAACTTATGAAAATATATTTTCTAGCGGAAAGTATTTGCAACGTAATTACAACTATTTTCTGTCAGCCAATAAGAAAAAATTGAGAACAACGCCGATTCAGTTAGTGATGCCTCCTTTGTGAATGTTCTTCAAAGTGCAACAATCAGTGCAAGTATAAGTTCTGATAAACCTATACAGACAACCGTTTCTTTTAAAATTAAAAAGTTTAAAAATAAATTGAATAGTCAAAAGTGTGAAATATTTAGATTGAAGCGCAAACTTCAAAACAGCACAATTTCGGGTCTTTTAAAAACAAAAACCGGCTTTGAAGACATTTATTAATATGCAATGTTTTCATCGAACACGAACTCCATGGAAGGATTCAGAAAAACAACTGGCATTATCATTGTATTATAAATCGCCTACCGCTTACAAATTTATGTTGAACCATTTAGGATTTGTTTTGCCAGCAATTTCAACAATCAAGTCGTGGTTGAAAATTGTTAATTTAAGATCGGGGACAAATAATGTTCTTATACAAAAATAAAAAAAAAAGTTGAAGGAATGACAGACAAAGAAAAGCAGTGCGTGGTAATGTGTGACGAAATTACTTTAAAACGAAATTTAAATTATAACCAATATTGGGACTACGTCGAAGGATATCAAGATTTAGGGAATTAGGACGTAAACCGTTTTTAAGTAACCATGGATTGGTTTTTTATTTGAGAGGAATATTGTATAATTGGAAAATTCCATTTTGTTATTTTCTCAGTAGTGGTTCAGTTAAAAGCGAAATATTATGTACTCTTATAAAGCAAGTGATGCATAAGTTGTTTCAAATTGGATTGAAACCTCGAGCGTTAGTTTGCGACCAAGGATCTAATAACAGAAGTGCTCTATCTTGTCTAGGCGCCACAAAAGAAAATCCAACAATTCAAATCGACAATAACAAAATATATGTAGCGTATGATCCTCCTCATTTACTAAAAGCTTAAGGAACAATGTCATGAACAGCAAACTGGAAATAGTCGTCAACAATAAAAAAATTCAGTGGACCGATTTTGTCAACACTTTTTATATTGATCAGTGTAGCAGTGTAGCAAGATCCATGTTAAAAATTACGGACAAACATATTAACCCATCAAATTTTCAAAAGATGCGTGTTAAATACGCCGCTCAGGTATTTAGCAATTCTGTATCTGCAGCAATTAGCAGTGCTGTGATGACGGGTCAATTAACAAGTAATACGGCGTTAGATACTGCATCTTTTTTAAAACAATTAACAACATTTTTGACTGTTTAAATAGTTTTTCAGTAAATGATCCGAATCCCTACAAGCGTGGTCTTTCAGTTTTTAAAGACATGCCATGCGAAACGTTGAAACGTTCTGTACAATACTTCAATTCCATCAAGTTTTATGAGAACGGTGTAGAAAGAAAAAATATATACTGTATCGCAGGTTTCCAATGGACTATAAATTCAATTTTAAGTCTGTGGGAGGACTTAAAGGGAGAAGGAACTTTGTACTTTTTAACGTCACGAATAAATCAAGATCCTCTAGAAAATGCTTTTCAATGATTCGTGCTAGAGGAGGTTATAATGCCCAACCGTCTGCCCGCGAATTTAGGCTTGCATTACAACATAACATGCACATTCGCTTGCAAATACCAATAGAACAAGGGAATTGTGAAAAAGATAACGACGAGATACTATATGGTATAGATGAACAATTTAACACTAACTATGAGGAAGAGGATAACAAAATTGGGACAAATGAAAGTGTAGAAAATAATGAAACAAAGAGATCGTCTAGAACCTGTCTGGAGAACAAAATCAATGAAGACAATGTCGTAATTAATAGTTCTTTAGAATCTTGTTCAGTGTCGTATGTTGCGGGTTATTTAAGTCACTACATATATAAAAAGTACATTGTAATACGTGTAAGGAAATGCTAACAGTTAACGACTCAAGTGTTTTCAATGTGAACGAATCATTAATTCTATATAAAGATTACAGCAAATCTGATGGAATTAAATACTTACACAGACCATCACCCGAATTCTCAAAATTTGTGTTTTTTTATTGAAACTTTTACTGAAGAATTTCATCTTTTTAAAACAGATTATGGTTTATTGGAAAAATTAAACTCCGTATAAAAAATGTCTCAACAGCAGTGTGAATTCATGGTTCAGAGAATGCGACACTCATAAACTGTTAATTATCGATCAGTTGGTTAAAATAAAACTATATCGAACCTTAAAGTGGGAGGCTAATAAACATATTTCTAATAGCTATAATTACAGTGATGTCACAAAACCACACCGTAAAATAAGAATATTATCTGCATAAATAAGTGTAAATGTTTGGATATGTTTTATGTATAGCATTGTATTAGGTACGTTATTATTTATGTGTAAATTGTTTGTAAATTATTACTATTATTTTAGATCAGTTGGAATTGTAATTTTTGAAACAATGTTTATAATTAATGAGCTATTTTACTTTAATTAAACTATTTTAATTCGAAACCATGATATTTTGATACAGTTTCAAAGAGTAAAATCCTAACTTTTTATCTCTACTAACAGATAACAAAGTGTCACTTTTCGTAAATTATTTTTTCCCTCGGGAAAAAGTGAGTACTATTTTTAACACCAAATTTCCCTCAATAATTTTCTAATTCTATTGTAATATGATTTTTCAATATTAAATCGTCATTTATTTCGTCACAGAAAAGAATAGTGTATTATACACGTATTATCCGCACCGCGTCGGGAGACAACACACCTCAAGCTAAAATCTAGTACTTTTATTTTTAGAAGTAATAGGAATAGGTTTTATTACCAAGTGAATTTAAATTTGAAGGTCTAGTGGAACCCACTTTCCCTAAAAAACACGGTAACTTGTTGCCTTTTGAATTGAAAAATTTGAAAACCAATTTTTATTTAAAATCCTTTTCAACTGAACACGTAAAACAAGTAGATACAAAAACCAATAATTTTGCGTTTCTGAACTCTAGTGGTATTTCTCCCAGTATGTTCTACTTTATTCCTAACGAAGTTATTAAATGACAAACAAATGTCAACATTATTATTTGCAAGTTAAAAAATAAAGTGCAAGCATAATTTGTAAAATAATTGTTTCTTATTTATCTAACACCGACCAAACCAAACTGTTTTAACAAATAACGCTTCGCATGTATTTTAGTAAATTATTAAAAAAAACATTGTCATTAAAATCCAAGATATGTATCATCAATGGTATTATTCATAAATGAAAAATTCGTCACTTTTAATTACTAGTTAATACGTTTACTAAATATTTGAAAACGTTGCAACATTGTATTGACAAAAGTAAATTTTACGGATTGTATGTTGCGCCATTTTTACAACGGTGGAATAAATTGAACTATTCTATTTCAAGAATCGTACACATTATAACTTAGCGCTTCAGTACAGGTGAAAAAGTAAACAAAAACGCAACCCAACATGCATATGTGAATTGCATCCGTGATACAAGCAAATACAAGCGGTTGACTATCTTTACCAATATTTCAATCAACGGTTAGATATACCAAAAAACACCGTGGGTCATTACCGAGTGAAATGGAATCTTGAACACACTTTGGAAAGAGCCATCGGAAGTGGAAGACCTAAAGTATCTACACGTGCTCAAGATCTAGAGTTGTGTCATTACGTAACAGAACAACCATTTGCTACATACTCCAGGGCTATAGCAGATGCACATTTTCCCGGATGCCGTATAACTGCACAAAAAAGATTAAAGGAGATGGGAATAAAGAAGTATAATGCTGCTGCAAAAGAAGTTCTCAGTGACGAATATATGAAACGCCGTCTGGAATTTCCAAGGCGATATGTGAACGAACCTTTGGAATTTTGGAATCCAGTGATTTTTAGCGACGAAAAAACATTCAATAGCCGCAACGATGGACCACTAAAAGTTTTTAGAATGGAAGGAACTCGTTACGAAAATAATCACATATGTCCTAAAAAACGAAGTGGTTATTTTTCTGTGAATGTGTGGGGTTGGGTTAACGCGCGGGGTCCAGGAGTTTGTTGGGCTATCGATGGACGTCTTGATTCTGCTGCGCATTTAGATATTTTGGAAACTATTATGAAACCTTCAGTCGAAGTGTTTTATCCAGATGAAGATTATATTTTCCAACAAGTAAGTATTTTTATTTCACTATACTTTCTCCAAAAAATAGTTCGGGATCTGTTGAATTAACATTTTCATAATGTATTTTTATTGTTAAAGGACAACGCCCCTATTCATACTTCGCGGGTTGTGCGCAATTGGATACGAAAAAATAACTTGGAGCTGTTACCCTGGCCAGCAAAAAGCCCAGATTTTAACATTATCGAAAATGTTTGGGCTCGAATACTTGCTGTTAGCCGAAGACAACAAGGGCCAAATTTTATACCAGTAAACCGTAATGCACTAATTGCAGCCATTGATACCGCATGGGAAACGATTAATATTAATTATATTGATACCTTGATAGCGTCAATGAGCAGACGCCTCCAAGAATGTATCAATAATAATGGAGGTCACACCCATTATTGATTTCTTATATTTATTGATATAGTAATACCTTTATTTAAAAAAAAAGTTTTCATTTAATTTTAAACTATAACTTGGTATCTTAATTATAATTATGTAATAAATTCTTGTCAAAAACTAAATATATACGTTGACAATAAGAATTGCCTTAGTTTTTATTTTCACTTTTTATATTAACTACAGAAAAAAATGAAACGTCATAAAATATACATTTTGTAAGGACTAAATATTATGAATAGAGAGTTTAATGATTTTTTTTAATAACTTACAATAATTAGTAGGTTAGATTTATTTAAAAATAAGTAATAATCAGTCAACCCAAATAACCATGTTTAGTTTTTTGATTTAATTTAAAAGTTGTTGCTTGTAGACGTTTTTTAAATCAAAATTATTTCTAATTTTATTTTGTAAACATTTCCTAAACAAAATTTTGATTCGATAATTAATCGAGCTATGGTGTTTAATTAGCGATACCTTCAAATATATTCTTTAAAGAAAAAAATTAAGTAAGCAACGTAAATTACCTATTTTCTATAACGTGCTTAGTGTAATGATTAATTCTACAGTCCTTCTATAAGATAACCCCTGCTGAGACTACCTGCTGTTAGAATTGTAAATGATACTCTTAAGCCCGCTTCACAATGTGCAAACTTTTGATTACAGAAATTGTGGTGTCCAAGTTTTAAATTTCGTGAGTGTACAACAATTTTATTTTGAATTAAAATAAAAATTACAATTGGTTAAATTCGAAAAACAAGTACCAGAAGTTACACGCAATTCGTTAGATATGTGAACATTCGAAGCTCACGAAAATGATGATTTCTTTCTTTTTTCCATCTGAATGTTTTTCTGATCTTCTCTACCTACTAGCAACTTGCAGATCTTCTTTTTATTCTCTAAAGAATCATCTACGTATTCTTCAGCTACATTTGAGGATTTCCAGGGTCCATGTCTTTTTGTAACCGACATATCAGCTCCTGCATTGACTAATAAAGACACTGAAGTTCTTCTAAAGCAATGCCCAGTGTCACGGCAATTAATCTCCGGCATGAACCGCTTTTCGGATATTGATTTCACTCGACGCTCCTAGATGGCGAGCGAAGGTAGTCCGGTACGTATTTTGTTTTCGCCCGTCTCTTTCCGGTAAAAATCTCGAAAATGGTAGACGCATATATCGTGTTATAATTTCGCTAGGTAAGAAATCCGTTTGTTTCTGGGTCATCCTTGATTAATGGTCGTTATTTGTAGGTCGTCGCCTTTTCCGAAGCACCGATTATTTGCGTTAATTATCAAATGACGGATATTTTCTTCTTTTATGCGAACACCGTAAGTTTTTAGAAAAATTCCTATACGAGCATACAACGTGGGATGTCAGTGTTGTCTTTTTGTCTATTTTAGAACTAAGATATCCTCTTTGTTATTATTTAAAAGGTACTATCTAAACTACCATCTAATCTACCAGCTGAATGACTATCGAATTACCACCTAAGTGCCACCGTTGATTGAAATATTGGTAAAGATAGTCAACCGCTTGTATTTGCTTGTATCACGGATGCAATTCACATATGCATGTTGGGTTGCGTTTTTGTTTACTTTTTTCACCTGTACTGAAGCGCTAAGTTATAATGTGTACGATTCTTGAAATAGAATAGTTCAATTTATTCCACCGTTGTAAAAATGGCGCAACATACAATCCGTAAAATTTACTTTTGTCAATGTTGCAACGTTTTCAAATATTTAGTAAACGTATTAACTAGTAATTAAAAGTGACGAATTTTTCATTTATGAATAATACCATTGATGATACATATCTTGGATTTTAATGACAATGTTTTTTTTAATAATTTACTAAAATACATGCAAAGCGTTATTTGTTAAAACAGTTTGGTTTGGTCGGTGTTAGATAAATAAGAAACAATTATTTTACAAATTATGCTTGCACTTTATTTTTTAACTTGCAAATAATAATGTTGACATTTGTTTGTCATTTAATAACTTCGTTAGGAATAAAGTAGAACATACTGGGAGAAATACCACTAGAGTTCAGAAACGCAAAATTATTGGTTTTTGTATCTACTTGTTTTTACGTGTTCAGTTGAAAAGGATTTTAAATAAAAATTGGTTTTCAAATTTTTCAATTCAAAAGGCAACAAGTTACCGTGTTTTTAGGGAAAGTGGGTTCCACTAGACCTTCAAATTTAAATTCACTTGGTAATAAAACCTATTCCTATTACTTCTAAAAATAAAAAGTACTAGATTTTAGCTTGAGGTGTGTTGTCTCCCGACGCGGTGCGGATAATACGTGTATAATACACTATTCTTTTCTGTGACGAAATAAATGACGATTTAATATTGGAAAATCATATTACAATAGAATTAGAAAATTATTGAGGGAAATTTGGTGTTAAAAATAGTACTCACTTTTTCCCGAGGGAAAAAATAATTTACGAAAAGTGACACTTTGTTATCTGTTAGTAGAGATAAAAAGTTAGGATGTTACTCTTTGAAACTGTATCAAAATATCATGGTTTCGAATTAAAATAGTTTAATTAAAGTAAAAATAGCTCATTAATTATAAACATTGTTTCAAAATTACAATTCCAACTGATCTAAAATAATAGTAATAATTTACAAACAATTTACACATAAATAATAACGTACCTAATACAATGCTATACATAAAACATATCCAAACATTTACACTTATTTATGCAGATAATATTCTTATTTTACGGTGTGGTTTTGTGACATCACTGTAATTATAGCTATTAGAAATATGTTTATTAGCCTCCCACTTTAAGGTTCGATATAGTTTTATTTTAACCAACTGATCGATAATTAACAGTTTATGAGTGTCGCATTCTCTGAACCATGAATTCACACTGCTGTTGAGACATTTTTTTATACGGAGTTTAATTTTTTCCAATAAACCATAATCTGTTTTAAAAGATGAAATTCTTCAGTAAAAGTTTCAATAAAAAAAACACAAATTTTGAGAATTCGGGTGATGGTCGTGTAAGTATTTAATTCCATCAGATTTGCTGTAATCTTTATATAGAATTAATGATTCGTTCACATTGAAAACACTTGAGTCGTTAACTGTTAGCATTTCCCTACACGTATTACAATGTACTTTTTTATATATGTAGTGACTTAAATAACCCGCAACATACGACACTGAACAAGATTCTAAAGAACTATTAATTACGACCTTGTCTTCATTGATTTTGTTCTCCAGACAGGTTCTAGACGATCTCTTTGTTTCATTATTTTCTACACTTTCATTTGTCCCAATTTTGTTATCCTCTTCCTCATAGTTAGTGTTAAATTGTTCATCTATACCATATAGTATTCTCGTCGTTATCTTTTCACAATTCCCTTGTTCTATTGGTATTTGCAAGCGAATGTGCATGTTATGTTGTAATGCAAGCCTAAATTCGCGGGCAGACGGTTGGGCATTATAACCTCCTCTAGCACGAATCATTGAAAAGCATTTTCTAGAGGATCTTGATTTATTCGTGACGTTAAAAAGTACAAAGTTCCTTCTCCCTTTAAGTCCTCCCACAGACTTAAAATTGAATTTATAGTCCATTGGAAACCTGCGATACAGTATATATTTTTTCTTTCTACACCGTTCTCATAAAACTTGATGGAATTGAAGTATTGTACAGAACGTTTCAACGTTTCGCATGGCATGTCTTTAAAAACTGAAAGACCACGCTTGTAGTGATTCGGATCATTTACTGAAAAACTATTTAAACAGTCAAAAATGTTGTTAATTGTTTTAAAAAGAGATGCAGTATCTAACGCCGTATTATTTGTTAATTGACCCGTCATCACAGCACTGCTAATTGCTGCAGATACAGAATTGCTAAATACCTGAGCGGCGTATTTAACACGCATCTTTGAAAATTTGATGGGTTAATATGTTTGTCCGTAATTTTTAACATGGATCTTGCTACACTGCTACACTGATCAATATAAAAGTGTTGATAAAATCGGTCCACTGAATTTTTTTATTGTTGACGACTATTTCCAGTTTGCTGTTCATGACATTGTTCCTTAAGCTTTTTAGTAAATGAGGAGGATCATACGCTACATATATTTTGTTATTGTCGATTTGAATTGTTGGATTTTCTTTGTGGCGCCTAGACAAGATAGAGCACTTCTGTTATTAGATCCTTGGTCGCAAACTAACGCTCGAGGTTTCAATCCAATTTGAAACAACTTATGCATCACTTGCTTTATAAGAGTACATAATATTTCGCTTTTAACTGAACCACTACTGAGAAAATAACAAAAATGGAATTTTCCAATTATACAATATTCCTCTCAAATAAAAACCAATCCATGGTTACTTAAAAAACGGTTTACGTCCTAATTCCCTAAATCTTGATATCCTTCGACGTAGTCCCAATATTGGTTATAATTTAAATTTCGTTTTATAGTAATTTCGTCACACATTACCACGCACTGATTTTCTTTGTCTGTCATTCCTTCAACTTTTTTTTAAATTTTTGTATAAGAACATTATTTGTCCCCGATCTTAAATTAACAATTTTCAACCACGACTTGATTGTTGAAATTGCTGGCAAAACAAATCCTAAATGGTTCAACTTAAATTTGTAAGCGGTAGGCGATTTATAATACAATGATAATGCCAGTTGTTTTTCTGAATCCTTCCATGGAGTTCGTGTTCGATGAAAACATTGCATATTAATAAATGTCTTCAAAGCCGGTTTTTTGTTTTTTAAAAGACCCGAAATTGTGCTGTTTTGAAGTTTGCGCTTCAATCTAAATATTTCACACTTTTGACTATTCAATTTATTTTTAAACTTTTTAATTTTAAAAGAAACGGTTGTCTGTATAGGTTTATCAGAACTTATACTTGCACTGATTGTTGCACTTTGAAGAACATTCACAAAGGAGGCATCACTAACTGAATCGGCGTTGTTCTCAATTTTTTTCTTATTGGCTGACAGAAAATAGTTGTAATTACGTTGCAAATACTTTCCGCTAGAAAATATATTTTCATAAGTTCGCACATTATCAGATTTATAAACTGTCAGAACTTCTGGTGATTTCTGAGTAGGATTTCTTTCTAATCGCAAAGACTTCGATGTATCCTGTTTAGGTTCATCTGCAATCAAAGCAAATAATTGTATTTCTTGAAATTTGGGCTTTTAAAAGAACTTTATTTATGTATTGGCAAAATTTTTAATAAAAATGAAAGTATTTCTTGAAATTGATTTTGTAATTTGTACTTTGCGATACCAGTAGTGGTGAGAAGATTGAAGACATGAAAGTGGTTAAAAGTGTTATGTAAAAAATTGAGTTTTGAGAACATTAAGATACTTTCACCACTGGGTACCTACCAGACCGCTACCAATAAGTATTAGCAAATTGTCATTGCTGAACAAAAATTATTACTTACCCGAAACAAACTTCTTAGGAACTGCAGTAATATTAAGTTTCTTCTTCGCAGCGGAAGGATCTCGAAAACTACTAGATTCAAAATGCTTCTCACAGATTAATTTATTTCGTAATAAATTAAGATCATCTAGTAGTACTAGCTTTGAATTACCACAATTCATCACCCAATTTTTGCATCTATTTAGACAATTAGTAGGAAACCGATAAAAGCTGATCGTCGGGCAATTTTTTCTCGAATTATTGCAACCGTGATATACACAGCGATGACACGCAATAGTATTACTCATTTTAATGGATAAGTTTTTAAACCAGCAATCCGATCTTACATGTAAATAATAACTACCGAAATGTTTTTAAAAATCAAAATCAAACTCGAACCAAAACCTCTTAAACTGAGCACAACAGGAAGACTAATTAATTTTCAGTTTTGTTGTTAAACTAAAAGTGGTGGGGTATTATTACTTTCGATTATTTTGTGTTCTTTTGATAGTATTTTGTAAATGTTATTACCATTGTTATTAGTAAAGCTCAGGAAATACATACTTAAAAACCAATCTTGATTGTAATATTTTCATTGTAACAAATAAACAGATAATCATTAAGCTTTGCATAGATGCTTCTTTAATGCGTTTATCATATCTTAAAATATAAGTACACCTAAAGTTGATATTGAAACAAATGTATTACGAGGAGTCTTCCGGATTATCGTTTATGAGTCACATTCCTTATCGGCTTAGTCAGAAATTCTACAATTGCATACTTTTAGCAACACCTTTAGTAAATGAGTAGGCTTGTTATAATATTGTTTAGATGCAAACAGTTGAGTACGTTAGATTGTAATATAAGAAAATTCAACATTCGTTCCAACATAAAAAGGGATAGCGTTTCTATGTTAAAAACTTTAATTTCAATGACCAAAATTTAGAAATTTACTTGCGTAAGCCTAATAGATTTTAAAACATTTTCAACGGATAAACGATGTTAATGTAATAAATATATGAGTATGGAATTTTCAAAAGTATTTAAAGAAATTGTTTTTTTGGGAGAACGTTTTTCAACGATTTCTTTACGAAATTAATACTTTTTTAAATCTGCAGGTTTTTTTCATAATAATAAACTTTATTCACATGTGTATGTATACAATCTTTGTACATATATGTGTTTGTCATGATGGTATAACCATTGTTATAACCTTACGTAAGAAAGATACAAATAAATATTATTACATTGAACAATTAACAGACAATAGAAAAAATATATATAACAAAGGACACACATTTAATTAGTACGTCGACAAAAATCAATAAATTCTTGTATATTGTAGAACGCATGTTTTTGTTTGTTTGTCAACATTGACTCAATGCACCAATATTTCAATCAACGGCATGATGCATTGGCAACAATGTCGTGCCTTAGCATAAACTATCAGCAAAATTACAGTTTTCTATTTCACATTTATCGGCAATACTGTTCTGTAAATTCTACAATACAATTGACGTATTTTCTTAGCACAAAGCGATACTACCGACCTCTGATGTTTAGAACAAATTTCGGGGTCGCATAATCCTGTAAGGTTGACTATCTTTACCAATATTTCAATCAACGATCTAACATACGTGAAATTTCACGCACGCTACGGCCCGCTGCTAATTCCGAAACAATCCGCGCTTTCAAATCAGCACCGAGATGAGGTGGCATTTTCACAACACTTGAAATTTTAAACTAAAATGGAATTTACATTTCTTACTTTATTTATTGGTTCACACTACCCCTTCTCAAACAGTAGGTAATTGTTTATTTATTACATACTTCTAATGACCAATGTAACAACCCTTAGAGCAATATGACTCAAAGGAAGTAAATTAAACAAGCAAGGATATTCTATTGTTATTGAAACTTATTCATAAAGTAAAAGCCATTTCTTTATAATGCTAATGGACAGCATTTTCTTTTAAGTATTAAGATTACAATAGAGGACTTATAAACTTTCGAAAATATCTAATTATAAATATTTACACTGCAATTGCGCTTTTTCCTTAATAATTTCTTAGCAATAACATACACGTTCTTGGTTTTAAGTTGTCATAAATTTGATATGATATAAATTTGTGTTTCTAATAATACATCACAAACTAATCTTTATTCGCCAAAAAATTGTTGCTTAAGTTGTAAAGCTTCGTACACACCTGAACAACAAACCGAGCAACAAACATAACAACGAACCGAAAGTCAAACAAAACGACAAACGATTTCCAGAATCCGAACAACAAACGGAACGTTTGTGCTGTTCCCATAATTATTTTCAGTAGTTTTCAGTTCATATATATTTATTATTGAGAAGAGAAAAAAATTGCGGAAAACAAGAAGATAGTGCCAACCAAATTTTTACGCACAAAGAAGAGTAAAAATTATAATTTACTTCGTTTTTTTTATTTTAGAAATGATGCTAATAGGGACATCATTTTTTTCTTGCATTCTTAAACACTGATTAATTTAAAACATTTTTCTTCTGTCAACTCCATAATATTACCTAAAACACAACAAACCCACAAAAGGGAGGACAAAAATAAATAATTTAATTCTCGGAGAAAAAACCGACAAGTTGCGGGAACGCCGCAAACCGTTCGTGGAACAATCAGGACTTGCGAATCTGTTCTAAAATTCGTACGTAGCACCGTCCAAATTAATGTTCCGATTGCCGTTCGGTTCGTTGTTCTGTTTGTTCCTCGGTTTGTTGTTCAGGTGTGTACGAAGCTTTACAATAAGCATATTAATATGAACTATATCTTATGAAAGGAGAGTTATGTAACTATAATTAACGACTTAACGTTACGTTAGTAGATTCCATTTACTATTTACACATATTTTCTTGGAACATTCGATAATTAACTATCGGGATATGATGACCCTATACTTCGCAGGTTGTGCGCAACTGGATACAAGCAAATAACTTGGAGCTGTTACCCTGGCCAGCAAAAAGCCCAGATTTTAACATTATCGAAAATGTTTGGGCTCGAATACTTGCTGTTATCCGAAGACAACAAGGGCCAAATTTTATACCAGTAAACCGTAATGCACTAATTGCAGCCATTGATACCGCATGGGAAACGATTAATATTAATTATATTGATACCTTGATAGCGTCAATGAGCAGACGCCTCCAAGAATGTATCAATAATAATGGAGGTCACACCCATTATTGATTTCTTATATTTATTTATATAGTAATACCTTTATTTAAAAAAAACGTTTTCATTTAATTTTAAACTATAACTTGGTATCTTAATTATAATTATGTAATAAATTCTTGTCAAAAACTAAATATATACGTTGACAATAAGAATTGCCTTAGTTTTTATTTTCACTTTTTATATTAACTACAGAAAAAATGAAACGTCATAAAATATACATTTTGTAAGGACTAAATATTATGAATAGAGAGTTTAATGATTTTTTAATAACTTACAATAATTAGTAGGTTAGATTTATTTAAAAATAAGTAATAATCAGTCAACCCAAATAACCATGTTTAGTTTTTGATTTAATTTAAAAGTTATTGCTTGTAGACGTTTTTAAATCAAAATTATTTCTAATTTTATTTTGTAAACATTTCCTAAACAAAATTTTGATTCGATAATTAATCGAGCTATGGTGTTTAATTAGCGATACCTTCAAATATATTCTTTAAAAAAAAAATTAAGTAAGCAACGTAAATTACCTATTTTCTAAAACGTGCTTAGTGTAATGATTCATTCTACAGTCCTTCTATAAGATAACCCCTGCTGAGACTACCTGCTGTTAGAATTGTAAATGATACCCTTAAACCCGCTTCACAATGTTCAAACTTTTGTTTACAGAAATCGTTGCAAAATGAAACTCCATATTAGAACTAGTGCGCTAAAGTAGCTCGTTTCAGCACTCAAAATGATGACAAATTGTCGTGATATTGAGTCAAAACTGTAAAAAAGAATATTTTGACATTAGTTTAGTGATAGCTTTGTTTTATTAATTATGATTTAAATTGTTTAAAACACAGTGCAGTTTTTTGACATGGAATAGGTACAATCGAGAAGAACTCGTAGATGTGATGTGATGTGAAAAACGTATAAATAAGCAAAAAAATATATAGCATATACTTTAAAAAGAAAAACCCTAATGGCGTCACACTTTGTTGAGACACCCTGTATAATCAAAATTTTTTTCCCAAAATACATTCAAAAGTACAGGAAACGTCTGCAAAATATAAAAATCCTAACTTAATTAATAACTGAGCTACAGAAGATGGGAGATGAGGTGCAGGACCATGTGTATTCAGAAAATCACAATTTTTAGATAAACTCACCTGTAAAAAGAGTAAAACAGAGTGCATTTTAAATAAATGAAAAACTTTTCTGGCATTAATTCGAATTGTTTGAGCGTTAAAATAGCCAGTAATTTTTTTAAATGAAAATTTGTCCAACGTAGCGCACCAATTAAAGTAGTAAACAGGATTGCAACAACTAAGACGGAATCACATTGCACACGAACATGAGATGGATATCTTATAAACAACGAACAACAGAAAGAATTTTTTGCAAAACAAAATATTTAAAGCAATTGCTAGGTCAAAACAAAATTGTGACAATATATTATACAAATCGATACAAAACGTAGATGTGGTGGTCGTTCCAAAAATGTTTGCAAAACAATTTTTGCACGACTTTCCCCACTTGTCTTTTAGTGGAAACCAAGGTCGGGGATAAACACTTACTTATATAATATAAGGATCCTTTTGGCTCAACATGAAAAGCAAGAGAGACAAGTTTTCTCCAAAATTTGTTTAATAAAAAATTAAAATTTTTTTTTAAATCAACATTATCATCCATTAATAAATGTTACTTTTTAAGGTGACTACCAACTCGTTTTTATAGACAGGTATTTCTGTATGTACTGTTGTAATTAAAGATAGCAATATAGGACAAAAAGATATCTTATTTGGTGGTTGGATTTGAAGGGGATCAAAAATAAACTTAAGATTTCAAAAAAATGGCACATCGAAAAGTTGTTCATCTTGATGAGTTGGAATAGTGTAAGATGTTTTATTTTTTTTACATAAAAACGGCGCCCTATACGAACAAAAGGCAGGAGAGTTTTTTGTCACAAATTGAACGAGAAATTTAAAATGATTTTTAATTTGAAATGTTTCTGTGGTGTACCATTTTTCTTTAAAAAAATTGAAATTATTTACCATATGCGCAAGTTATGACCCCGTACTTGCTTACCCAAGTATTCCTAGTATCTTGCTAACGCATTAAATTGTTAATCTGTATTAGATAAGAAAACTTATAGATTCACGTTAAAGTGTGAGAAATTCAGCTTTGTTAATCTGACATCGAATAATAAAGTTCACCTTTCATAATTTAATTCTTTTATCAAAAATTGCACAATAACCAGCTCTTAGAACCCACCAAATTTCATTCACATGTCTTAACTGCTAAAGAAATCGTTAGTTTTTAAGAAAAACCGTACCTCTGAAAACAATGCAGTTACGGACAGACGTTTATATTGTACACTGTGATTATCTTTCATGCAGTGATCCCCTTAAAAATTGTCGCACTTATTTACTAACACCCTGTATATTGAACTTGATTCAATACCCGATCAAAAACCGAAATATTATGGCAAAATTATACGAAGAACTAAGAAAATTTAAACAACAAATTACAAAAATTATGAGTGAAGTTTGTGGTTGAGGGCATGAACGCAATTTGCAGCAGTTATTTGTTTATTCCAATGAGTGATAAGCCACAAACTATACGCTAAAATTCAGCAAGCCATTATGTCAAAAAATGACGAAGGAGACCTTTCCTCGGCAGCCGTAGTTCACCGTCAGCGTTCTTGTGACAGAGTACATATAGGAACCACTCAGAGGTCCATGGGCTTAAAGAACTCGAGCAAACTGCCGTCTACCCACACCGAGAAATCTACGATAGCCGAACATGCGCTTAACAATGGGAGTCACAAGATACTCGTCGACAGTTCCAAGTTTGGTAGTAACGGTTAAGGGTCCTGTTGAGCTTATTAGAATTGGCCGTTATAGTGTCGTAGAAAGATGTAATTTACGGGGTTATTATAAAACTTACAAGTTTATATCCAAGAACAAATTTATTCAAAAAACTTAGCTCTATTGCGCTAAAAGAATATTTGTTTTGTTTTCGTTTTCTAAAAATAGTTATGTCATTTTAAAGTTACCGAAATAAGACTACTTTCTCTTGATTGATATAGAGTTATCAAAATTTTTATTGAAAAACTGGTCTTTTAGTGCATAGGTAAAAACATTTGTAAAATTAACACAACTTTTGTAACTTCTTTAACTTTTCTCATTCCATAGTAATCTTAGTTTTTCTTACTACATAAAATCTTAAAATTTTGTATGAATTTCAACAAGATAGTGGTGCCACCTGGTTTCGATTGATATGACAGTAGACCAAAGCAATCGACAATATTGAATCAATGCAGTCATTACACTATACAACTGAATTAGTGTTAAGTTGCCGGCCCCAGTTTTAGCTGGCCAAATACAAGACACGTCTTGTGTGAAGAATATAATCCGTTCATTTCTTAATAGATCAAGTGTAGAGGCGGAATACGTGTATTTTGCATTTATGTTAGATTTTATCAATTTTAGCGGATTTATTAATTGTACAATTTTAAAAGAGTTTGCGTGTTTCGGTTACGTTTGTGAGAACTTTAGAGAGTGTCCTTTTATTAGTGAAGTAAGTATAAATTACATGCAGTACGCTGTTAGTATTCATGAATTATGATTTTGGGGAAATTTCTCGGACGGAATTAATTTACTTTTTAGAACTTTTTGTACGAATACAACGTAGTATTTTTGATTTGGAAGAGAGAAAACAAGATAAATATGTATTTAAAATGACCGTGAAAAATAATACATATAAAATTTACTTGTCTGAGCAATTTTCTGTAACTCTATCTAGGTATATTGAATTCTTTTTAATTCCAATATTTTCTAGAAATGGTAAAACCAAATTCTTTAAAAACAAAAATCTGTCTGTTTCCAGACAACTAAAAAGCATGCGAACTAAAATGAAGATGTAAGTAATTAATATATAACAAGTTTTCTATGCATCAAATCATAACATTTTAGGATAAGAATAATGAAGTCTAAAACAGATAGTAATATCGAAAAATCTTCAAGTTTAGGGTAAGTTGAAAATTAGCAACATAATAAAAAGGTGCTTACCTACTTCAATAAGAAATGTTTAAATAGTTTGTAAAATTGTTTTAAACTCTATGAATTTATTCCATCAATGCATACATACAATTTTCTTTTACATTTTAGTACAATCGCAGAAGTGCAATTAAATCAGCCTGTTGATGAAAATATCAATAAGAGTTTCCATGATTTGGAAAATATTGTGTTTACGAGGGAAAATAATGTTTTGGACTCAGAATCAACATTATTTGAACATCATGATCAATTTGTGCCAAATCAATAAGAAGCTCCTTCTGGACGACGTCTGATAAATGTTTCTTATTTCTTTGAACAAATATTTTCTATGGGTTTTCATACACCATTTTCATGTACCATCGTAGATATGTACTTAGTATCCGAAATCAGAAACGGATTAGAAAGTACTTTTCGGTTGAAGTGCAAAATGTGTAATAGAACTCACGAAATTTATTCCGACAAGTCTCCTAATGACTACATGAATGTTAATGACGGAGCTGTCTTAGGGTGTATTTCCATTGGCAATGGTTTTTCTGAAATGGCGGAAAGTCACACAGCACTGAATTTACCATCGATGAGTAATCACAAATATCTTTCCGTCAGTGCAAATATTGCAGAAGTAATCAGAAACACTGCTTGGGAGTGTATGATGGAAGCTGGCGAAGAAGAAGCAACAGAACTTGGGGATGTAGACCACCAAGGAATTCCTTTTATAACAGTAATTGCTGATGGAGCCTGGTGTAAACGATCTTATAGAGTTAACTACAATGCTTCTTCTGGAGTTGTACGTAATTTTAATCTAATTTTAGAATATTTAATTAAAGAAATAATATTTAGGGATGCATTATTGGTCAACGCACAGGAAAATTATTGTTCTTGGGGATACGGAATAAGTAATTGTTCAAAATCACAAAACCAAGAAAATAATCCACCACACACGTGTTTTAAAAACTGGTCTGGAACATCTACATCGATGGAATCCGACATCATAGTCGAAGGTTTTAAAAACTCAGTTGAAATTCATGGAATTATTTTTAAAAGGTTGGTTGATGATGGAGATAGCAGCATTATAAAAAAACTTTCAATTGCGAAACCATATGGACATCTTCTTGTGGAAAAAAATAGAATGCCGCAACCATTTACTTCGCAATTTTTGTTTTAAATTGAAAGAAATTGTTAAAAACAAGAGGAGTATCAAAGGTAAAATAGTTCCAGTAATATTAAGGAAATCTTTAGAGAGTAATATAAAGAGGTTAAAAACTGGCGTAATAAAAGCCATACAATTTAGAAAAAAAGAGAAAATACTACCACAACAGAAAAAATATCATTTTTGCAAAAAGATCTTCTCAACGCACCAAGTCATGTTTTTGGAGAGCATTTAGCGTGTGCCGAAATAAAATATTTTTGTGATATAATGACGGCTGATCCAGACAACAAAGTTAGCGATTTTAAATTATGTGGATTATATGATGATATAATGTACAGTTTTTATCGTTTAATACATAATGCCGCTAGACTTTTTTTTGACATGGACAACAATGCCGCTGAATTATATAACGCTGTTTTATGTAAATTTGTCGGAGGGAAAAGAATTAATTTTGCGTTAAAAGGTTCATATCAAACAAGGTGTGAAGCTGCCGCACTGACTTATAATTTAGGAGGGAAATAGTATGAGAAATTAGATAAAGTCATCACGTGCAAAAGTCCTGGAAAACATACAAAAAGGTTTATTGCTAGTCAAATTAGGAAAAGAGAGTACTATGCCAGAAGAAAGTTGTTTATAAAGGAAGGAAGGAAGCAGAAGAACAATAAACCAGTAGCCGAAGCTGATGAAGATTATGGAATTGAAGAAGTAGCAGATATCAGTGAAGATGCATACGCACAGAAAAAACAGATTTTTTGAGTGAACTCAACAAAACGATTGGCCAAAGAAAACAATTGGAAATTGATACCAGAGGTCAGAGCAATAATCCAATTTGGCGACAGGAACGTATCCATCGTTTAACTGCCTCTACCTTCGGCAACATTTGCAAATTGAGAATTACAACTTCATGCACAAAAACAGTTGAGAGATTGTTATATAACGTATTTTCTGGGAATGCTGCAACTCGTTACGGTTTAGAGCATAAACCAGCAGCAATAAAACAATTCTCTGAATTAACCGGACTGCAGGTTCAAGAGTGTGGCTTCTTTATCCACTAGAAATATAGTTTTTTAGGAGCCAGTCCAGATGGTATAATTATAAATGACCAAATGGATTCCATTTTAGAAATTAAATGTCCGGTAATACCATCAGGCACAACCATTTAGATATACTCTAATAATTGTATTGTCATTTGGACCAATTTTTAGATTGCCAGAAGTTCTTTGTGGCAAGATAAATTGAGAAAAAACTGGTACACTTTTATTTTAAATGTCTTTTACCGGAAATTTTGGATCCTCGGTTTACAAGGAAATTCCGAACGCTAAGTTTTACTAGGGGAGGTAAAAAAAAAAATAACAATTACAAGAACAACACAAAACGATAAAGAAAGAAGATGAAAATATTATCTTTCGCATAACAACTCTACCTTTTCCAAAAAAACTCAATTAAGGAAACATTTCTCCCTTGAGTTTTTCTTTTCAAAAAACGACTGGAGCGAATTTCTTTAAAATTAGTTTTTTTCTACAAAAAATTATGCTATATTATTATTTCAAATTTCACGCTGCTTATTTATACTTTAAAGCTTAATTTTACCAACTTTTTAAATTACTTAGTTGACACTGTTTCATTTGAAGAAGAAATGATTACTAAAATAACATTTTAATCGTGATAATACCTGAAATTATTTGTATCTTTTGTTCAAATCTAAACAGCAATTTTTATTATTCAATTTGTACCATTTGTTAACGTGAGTGAAAATTATAATTTAACAATTATAATGATTTATGACATCTATTACAAAAAGTTGAGTAAATAATTACACAAAACAAGCTACGAACATTGATTATAAAACTACGCTACGAATAAAAATGAGATCGAAAACTTGCGATGACTGCAATTGTTCCGACTGATAAACCTTCAAAAATGCAGCTTATCGTATATTTGAGGTTTGTAGTGACGAAAAAAATAATATTGAAAGGCCAACGTCTGTGAAAAACACGGAAGAAACATTTATAAAAAATAAATAAACAGAGATTTCGTCGCATGCATTTTTTAAATTTCGACAATTTAGAAAACATATAATTCGCACAAAGCTTTTTCTGCGTTCATATTCAAAACTTTTCATATTTTCTGTTGCACTACGGTGTCATCTCAATTTTACTTTACACCGTACTGGTTCCAATAGTACTAATTGATGAATAACAAGCAGCGCGTTGAAAATATTACCTGCCACCACACGTTTCCGTCCCTGAGAAACTCGAATGAATGTGAATAGGACCCTTAACAGGGATCACAACAGATTAGTTAGAGAGGCTTAGAGATCAATGGAAATCCAGAAAACTTCAACAGGAAAGAAAATCCGATCCTGAAAAACACCCAAACGACAACTTGCGAAGATCCAAATCAGGACGATGCAAGCTCTTCTTCCTTTGAACCAATATGAATACAATCTGCAAATCAGAAATTATTACTTACATCCAAGATCTGAGATGAAAGGACCTCTGAAGAAGCTGACTACTCGTGTTAGCAAAATTTTTTTTGGCAACAATTTTTTGTTAAACTGTGTATCAAAAGTAAACTGTGTGTCAAAAAAAAAATAAATAACATTATATTGATAAGATGTTTTGTTAGCTTACATGAATCAACTAACTGTTACATATAGTCCAAATTCATTATGGTCAAAATAGACTATGCTAAAAAGTTGTTTAGAAATTAAGGAAAATGCACAGGTTTGATTTTTTATTGAATATTGAATAAACAAATGTGAAGATTATAGTTAACATTTGTTATAGTGATATTTCTTTTCTTGTGAGTGTTTATTGAAGTTTCGTTGTCAATCCTTATGGAAGAGGTGTGTGTAAGTGAAAAAACACTGGTTTTAATTGGCAAAGTTTCGCCCGCTCAAAGTGAGAGCTCTCTCAGGCCCTAGATATATTAAAATAAATTAACGTACATCAGTAAATAACTAATCACAAAAATTTTTGTACAATCACAAACAAGACAACAAACAAAAGATTCAGATATAAACTAACAATTTGCCAAATAGGAGATAACTACAGTGAAGTGATGAAATACCTAGACAAATGGACTGAAACTACTACATTATCTAAACATCCAATATTATATAAAGACGTTTAATTTAAGTAAGTGCTAAAAATTTTAGTAATTAGGGCACTCGAAATTGTTTCAATAAAGAAAAAATGTTGGCAGGCATTTCAAAATTTTAATTTAGTACTTAATGAAATGGAAAATGAAAAAACCAAAAAGTTTACCAGGTTGCTTCAAAATTGAATTTTGTAAATTTTGGAAACACGTATTTTAGTTAAACTAGAATTTTTTAACGTAATCAGGGCTTCTAACTTGTAAAAGTTAGTAACTTGTTAAAATGCACTTTCATGATTATAAATTACTATACGTACTGTGTTTTAAAAAATTCACTTTTACAAATGAAAAAAAATTACTCCCTTTAAAATTTAAAATGTTTTCTGCAAATGTTTGGGGGACATAATTTCTTCTATAAAGCACTAAGAAGTATCAACGATGCACTAACAATTGACTATAAAATTTTCGTTAGTGAAAAGCACTAAGAAAACACCAACGATTGACTAAAAAGTTTTTATTAGTGCTTCTAATCAAGTGTTGATTTTTTCTGAAAACACTTGGAGGAGACAATTTTTTTTATAAAGCACTAAGGGTTGACTATAAAATTTTTGTTAGTGCTTTCATAGACGCGCCAACTTCACAGACAACTTATGTAGCTTGAATTTGGCACACCCTTTCTAGTTTTACTTTTACTGCAAACGTTTGGAGGAGATAATTTGCTTTATAAAGCACTAGGAAGCAAAAACTAACGATCGAGTAGAAAATTTTGTTAGTGCTTCAAGCGTGAAATTGTTCTGCGAGCGGTTGAGGGAGACAATTTTTTTATAAAGCACTAACAAAGCACTAACGATTGATCATAGAATTTCATAGGTGTGCCAACTTCACACACCCTTTTTAAAGGCAATATCAAAGGTCCGCGTTATACACGAACAGGATGTATACAAGTATTATATGTGATTGAATTCTGTAAGGTTAATATTCGATTTACAAATTACATGTAAGAACAAATTGTTACTAAAACATATTCGCACGTAGTTTATTATTATTTATTTGTGTTAAACGTTTCGATGTGTCTTAGGCTTTTTTATTTCCACTTTTATTCGCTTTTCCGGTCCATGAAACATTTTTACTTTTATTTTGAATCAGATAATATCTTCTAATTCCATTTAATTTTCTTAATTTAATTTTTAAACTTCTTTTTCTTTAGTTCCCCAATTGCTGTTTATATATTTTTTCAACTTCAACCTTCTCCGTTCTTGTAGGTTTTTCTTTCAATAATTTCATTAATTACCAAAATTTGCCTAACTCGGTTTTGTTTCTTAAATCTCAACTTCCTTATTAAATACTGAGATTATTCTTCTTTTATTACATTAATTTTTCCTTTTACTATCTTATTGGTAACATCCAGGTTCATTTTCCTTTTGAAGAACCGGAATCGAAGAAATTTGTAACACTGCATTTAATTCCATTCTAGTCTCCAATTACAATACAAAAATAATTCTTCTTCAATTTTTTTAATTTTTCTTTAACATGTTCACTACAATGACTAGCAGAACTTCTTGTGTTACATTTATTTTGATACCTACAGCTTGTGTGTTTTTTTTTGCATCACAGCTTTCTTATTTTCTTAATTAAAGAAACTTTATTATGTCACTTTGTTTTTCATCTTCTTGGCAACTATGTGTTAAAAAAACTAACCCCAAATAATTTTTTGGTACAAATTTTCGTTATTTTTGTTTAAAAGATATATGTGATTGTTTCTATACTTAACCACAACATATAAATTTTAAATCAATATTTAACAAAAATTAAATAATGATGAATCTATTAATGCATTGGAAATAATTAATAAATAAATTATAACTTTAAGTCAAACTAATACTAAACATATTTTTTAGTAATAAAACTTATTTCTGATGATGACTTGCAAATATTAACAAGTCGAAACTATAGTAAACTTTTTTCAAATAAAAAATATATTTGACTTTGACGTTTATGGTTATATGGTTATAGTAGTATTTGAAAAATATTTGAAATGCAAAATACTTTCTATCAAATACAATTTTTTTAACATTTTAGATTTTGTTTCTTAAAGCAATTATGATGACTCTTAGCAGACGTCACAGCATGAGGCATGTTGACTGTAATTAAAAATGTTTAAACTGAAGTCAATTAATGCACTCATTTTGTTTTTGTCATATTTGACGGATCACACTACTATATCAGTGATCAGTATAATTCCCATCAAACAATTATGTAGGTAATTTATTGTACAAAATAGGGGAGTAAAAACATGTTAATATTATTATTATATAAAAAATTTCTAAAGTATTAATACAGGGTTTCTATGAATGATTGTCTCGTCAGGTGAGTGATGGAAAATTTAAAAAATGCAAATTTGTCGCTTAAACTGATAGTGAATTAATTTATGTTAATGTCCTATCTGTCACTTATTTCATCGTTGTAATTATTATCCCTAGTTGTAATAGTGTTCTTCGTAGTTTATCATTAATTTCGTTCATTTAATTACCAACGTGATGAGACGATCATTTATATAAACTCTGGACATACCAACACAGATTTCTTTTGGTATGTTTTAAAACAAACATAAGAGGATGTATTGAAAAATTCTTAGCCTACTGTAGAACCAAACAAAATTTCAATGTCAAAATATTTTATTACTCAACATATTCTCCTCTTAATTGGATACATTTATTACAGCAAACCTGCAACGTCTCTAGACCTTTAAAAAAAATGTTTCTTCTTGCTCTGCAAACCAGACCTCCACAGCTTCTATTACCTCCTTGTTGGAAGAAAATGTACGACCTTTTAAACTTTTTTTCAGTTGAGGAAAGAGGTGATAGTCGGACGGAGCCAAATCGGGTGAATAAGGGGGTGTTCTAGTAATTCAAACCCTAAATCACGAATTTTTGCATGGCAACATGAGATTTGTGTGCAAGGGCGTTGTCCTGCAAAAACAAAACACCTTTGGATAGCTTTCCGCGTCTTTTCTCTTTAATATTTTCCCGTAGAGTGGTCAGTAATGTCGAATAATAATCTCCAGTTATTGTTCTACCCTTATCCAAAAAATCAATCATGATTACTCCATGGCAATCCCAAAAACTGAAGCAAGAACTTTTCCAGCAGATTTTTGGACACGAAACTTCTTAGGTCTTGGAGAACCAGAGTGTCGCCATTCCATCGATTGTTGCTTTGTTTCTGGATCGTAGAAATGTACCCAAGTCTCATCCATAGTAACAATTCGGTTTAAGAAGTCTACATCGTTTTCAAATCGAGCACAGATCGAACGCGATGCTTCTACCCTTGCACGCTTTTGGTCAACATTCAAACATTTGGGGATCCATTTTGCAGCAATTTTCTCATGTCCAAATTGACGTGAACCATATGATGAACGCGTTCGTATGAAATATTCAGTGCTTCAGATATCCGTTTTAGCCCAATTCGACGGTCTGATAAAATCATGTCATGAACTGCATCGATATTTTCGGGGACTGACACAGAAACTGGCCTTCCCGATCGGTCATCATCTTCAATGGAAAATTTACCTCTTTTGAAGCTTGCATTCCAATTTTTGACGGTCGCATACGAAGGACATTGATCACCAAGGGTATTAAGCATATCTTCGTAAATCTGCTTACCTCTTAACCCTTTTAAATACAGGTACTTGATGATGGCTCGATACTCCAATTTTTCGATTTTCACAATTTCGGTGAACATCTTTTTTCATTTAATTTATTGCGTGACTTTGGTTTACTTTTTTGACGTCAAACTTTACACTGACACTTCTAATAAGTTATTGTTCGTTGCTATGGTAACGCAATATTTTGTTTATGCTAGGAACTGGTCTAGGCTAACTAGATATCAATACATCCTCGTATATGGTAAACTTTATTCATTTGCTGCACAACATTCAGTACAGTTTTGGATGTTATGCTCCTTGCAAATTTACTTCGTGCACTTATCACAATGATGCTACGTGTATCTAGTTTTACTTTTTGGACAAAATGTGCATCGTGGTTTTGCTTGCTTATGTTCTTCATCAGGTGAAGATATGGTTGGGGTTCGTTCAGTACCTAAAAGTTGGCAATTTTGTATCGAAGTGGGACTAACAAATTTAGCGCCTACACTATAATTGTTCACCCATTGTTTTATAAAAATCTCTAAAATATACCGCACCGGGGCTAATTACCTTCTGTTACTCTTCCGATGCGCGTTTTAGCATCATCAAACCTAATCGCTCTTATTAGGGTTTCATCTGTACTTCACAGTTCATCTGTACTCAAATGTTGGGCTTTTTTGACGCCAGCTAAGTACAATAGTCCTAAAACTGCATTTATTTCTATCAAATCCGTGTTTTTTTCTTTATAACATTTTTCCATTTTTCTTAATTGTTTGTTTGTGCAGTTTGTAATGGGCTGAACTATTTCGTCCGGAAAGAATACACTGAACCAAAAATTGGCTTTAATACAATAAAAAAGTTTTTGAAAACAATTAAAAAGTCCATTAAAATCGCTCCAACGAAAAATTTTATTGTTACAATGTATATATTTTTTTAGTTTATAACAGACTAACTGATTAATTAAATGTTCATTGTAGTAATGATTGTAGTTGATAAATGTTTAATCTGAAAGTTTATTAAGTTGATAACGTTAATACACTGTGGTAATGTTGAACATACGTTGAGTTAGTAAACGTTATTTTAGTATTAATGTACAATGTACATTGATTTAATTAACTTTGTCCGTACATTATATGAATGATATTTATTAGTTTAGTTAAATATTTCTTAAGTCTAATGTACGCCATACATTACTTTAATGAACATTTTGTACTGCCTTGATCAAGTAATACATGGAATTCATGTTCACCTTACATTGATTCAATTAATTATATTAAACGTATACATGGTGTTTATTTAGTACTCAAAGGGCTACCTCCAGTCACACAAAAATTAGAATAGTGATAGTGATCGGATTACATTATACGGTTATTGCGCTGCTAACTAAATGTCGTAATGTGTACAACTTACACTTCTTATGATCAGAAACGACACTGTTACAAAATTTAGAAGGATTGACATATAAAAAAGAACTCGATCATAGTGTTGTTTATTAAATGAACGTCACATAAAAACATTTTTCTAAATTCTAAATATAATTTTACAATTTAAGATTGTTTTACTAAATATAGGCACTTTTAAAAATGAATGTAACGATTTTTTATAAAAATATGTGTCGATAAAGTTCCAAATTTTGGAAAATCTTAATTGCGGAAAAGAAAATTTTAAAACAAATGTCCACAACCTGTGGAAAATGAAGATATTAAATCTAATACCTTCAAAATAAACGAAACGTTATCATCGCCTACAGCTGAGGTAAACGGTTGTATAGGTTCTCCTTGATTCTTCAGGTATTCCAAATGGTCTTGTTGGTCTTAGAGACATTTTACTATATGTACGAACGATTCCCATGTATCTTTAATGTTGAATTTGGTAGTTACCTACCTATATTTTTACCGACAGTATCATTTTGACTACTAATTTGTATGTAGGGACAAATCCATGAAGTGCTCACATCATTAATCTTGATTATCTATAAATTATAACAAAACAGTATAAAAAAACTTTAAATCTAGGTAAGACTTACTTTCACTGAAGTTTTCCTGATGCACTATAGTATTTCCAATATTCTTCGTACGTGTTTCTCTTTAAAATGGTTTAGATTCTTACGAAACAATAAAATCATTTCACGATTTTCTGACCAATTTAAAAAAAAAGTGGTTATTAAATACTGCAGGAAAGTTCAAGTCAATCTACAAAATGAGTGTAGGTAAGATAATTACTTATTTGTTCCTACATCTTACACAAACTAAACGAAAATCTGATGAAGACTTATAACGGCCATTTTTGTAAAATAGCTGTGGTCGATTCTAACTTTTTAATGTTATTAATTCGGTATTGCTTGCATGCTTGCCATGTACATTCTATTAAATACTTGTGCTAAAAGATTATCAAATTTTAAGATCTGTACAGGTTTTCGACTTTCAGATACTAAAAAAAATTTAAATTATTTTAAAATGATCTCTTCAAAAACAAAAAAACAGTATAATTTACTTACCCATAATAATCGTATAAAACACACACAATATGTAATTATTTCAAATATTGTAAAGCATTATTAAATCACTTCTGAATTCACTTATAAAGTCGATGTGAACTGTTATCAAAAGGTTTACCCACGACGGTACCAGTTCAAAGACGCTGAATGGACGCGATCATCAAGTAACATTTCATGTAACAACGAAAAAATTACATTGAGACAATGTAGTGGTTTAATAATTGATAATGTCATACATCAGCATTATAAATTTGTGTTTCAAATTATATTTATTAATTTATTAATTAAATTTATGGATGTAATGAATACTTGCATGGGTGCAATTAAACATTTCATTACAACGATGACTTTTTTACATACATTTTTAATACACGTAATTTATAACATTAATAATCATGGATATTGACTAATTATAAAAAAGTCTAATACATTTCATAATATTAGTGAATAAATCATTGGACCAATAAAACTTATGTCAATGTCCACTGTTTATTAAAATTATGAAGGAAATTTACTTCAGTGTAGTTTCCAAGATTTCAGAATATTTTTTGAATTTTTTGCAATTCCTTTTACCCTAGGTAACTGTGAAATAATATTTTGGTCTGATGTTTTACCGCGTTTTCTTGTTTCTGTGTAGTAGCCATTTGGTACCATCTTTCCCAGTGTACATGGGAACCTGGGAAGCTGTATCGCTTCGATGAGTAGGAGTAATGGTAGGAGGTAATTCTTCGACTTCATCATCTTCTGCATCTCACTGTTCTGTGTCTGTATTATGAAAACTATATTCCGATGGAGCATCTTCTTCACAAGACGTTGAATAGCCTTTAATAATTTTGACGTGCTTGCTTGAGTAAATGTATCTTGCACATTTTTGAGGTAATATTTCGTTCCATAAAGATTAAAGATGTTGCTCCTTTTCAAAAATATGTTTCAGATAATGGCAGCTGGAAATTAAAAAAAAACTAACACAATGACATAAGTGAGTTCAGTATAAAAGTACGATGGTATTAAAAATAAAAGTTTATACAGGGTCATTCATAAGTATTGGGATATAGGCTAAGAACGGATTATTTAGACCAAACTATGACCATAAAACACAATATGCCTTAATAAAATATTGCCGTGAAAAAAGATACAAGGTGTTAGATAAAAATTTTTTTTTCTTTATTTTTGTTAATAATTTCACTGTAAATTTATCAATTCTTATCAAAATCTACAGAGAAGCATAATTATCTGACAGTCCAAAACGTACCCTTAATAAATGAAGTAATATTTGAAATCTCCTTCTGACACTACTTATTGTTCAACTGCGTTTTTCTCGAAACAAATAAAATTATCGTATTTAAAAACGAGTACCAATATTGTGTAGAAATGATGTTTACGTCATATTCTCTAATCAAAATCACTAAAAAGTTTTCTCAAAAAAATTACCAGTCGCTTTCATCATCAGGAATCATTCACGTAGCGCCCCTCACAACAAATTCTAAAATAGTACATAAAATAATGTTTTAAGTCTAAAGTTATACCTCTCTGCCAATTTTGATAAGAATTGAGAAATTTACAGTGAAATTATTAACAAAAAATTTTTTTAAAATTTTAATTTAACGCTCTGTATCTTTTTCCACAGCAATATTTTATTAAGAAAAAGTGGGTCCTATGGTCATATTTTAGTCTAAATAATCCGCCCTTAGCCTATGTCCCAATAGTTGTGAATCACCCTGTATACAAACACTACACTAACACGATAAACAGCAAAACATTCAAAAACAATAATAGTTTTTTTAGTTCCAGGAAGAAATTCACGTACAATTAGTACATATTAGCTATAAATTAAAGGTTAGAATAAAAAAAATTTAGATTTTATAATTTATTTTATATATAATATTTTATTGAAGTTGTTGTTAAATCACACAGAAATCTAATTAATTGTATTTTGACTGAAGATTATAGTATTTATTAAATTTGTTATAAATATGCTTAGTCTGCTTATTTCTTCTTTTTAAATAAATACATAAAAAATTGTTAACATGAGAGCCTTTTATTTGTTTGGATCTTCCAAATAAACTGTACAACCATTTAAATCAAATTTTAAGTTTGACATTAAATGTCAAAATAAATTACCGTAAGTGAAGCTTTAGATTAACGTCACAGATAGAAATAACTAAACAAATTTTTACAAAAATATACAATGAAATTACGATTTCTGAGAATAATCAAATTTAACACTATCATATCATGCCAGTAAGTCTCCTTGTTGGAAAAACTTAATTTCAGTTTCATTATTAATCATTTTAAGTTTATTAATTAGTGAAAATTTATTTGTTGGACAAATAACTATTTTTACAACATTACCTAGAGAACAAGTTTTTTTTTTTACTAATCAATAGTAGCTTGATAAAATTTACAACATTCTATCACAAAGTTTACTATCAACAAGGTAAACTTACAAACATAACAATACTAAAATTATTTTCATAAACATTTAATTTTCGGGATATCTCATAGGTTTTTTTTACTATTCTTCCATATTTAGTGGTAACAAAACTGTTTTCATTGTTATCTTTTTTTATTGTACTTAAAATTCTTTTTTCTTACTTGATCAGCTAAACTGTTTTTCTTTTCTAATTCAAAATTGATTTCAAGTGGATAAATTCTTGGAAGGGACGCATTAATTCTCCTTTACTAGTTTTAACTATAACGTTCTTACTTGACCATCTTTATCTTTAATTAATTCTTTAATCCTTCCTATTACCTAATCAAGTCTTTTCATATTATCATTTCCAATCAATACCATATCTCCAAGAGACACTGGGTGAATCTTCTTTTTTCTGGCGTAGAGTTGCAACTGTCCTAAATATTCTATTCGAAAACTCTCACGCAGATAGTTTTTTAATAACGGTTTCTTTTGTTTAAATCGGATGCACTAACTAAATCTAAATCTGCTACACCAATTTTATTAATCTCTTGAAAAAACATGCTGGGTGTGAGTGGAATTAAATCTTCACAACTTTCCGAAACATAGGTAAGCGGTCTCTTGTTTATAACAAACTCACAATTACATAATATAGTAGTCATCTCTTCGTAATTAACAGAAGCTCGACATAAAATTCTTTTTAAAAGATTCTTTAAAACTCCTATAAGTCTCTCCCACCAACCACCCCACCAGAGTGAAGCCGGAGGATTAAATCTCCACGCAATTTTTCTTACTGAAGTATATTGAGTTATTTTTGTCCAATCCAGGTTTTTTGAAGCATTGTCAGCTCTAATAAAATTTGTTCCTCGATCGCTATAAATAATCGTAGGGCGACCTCTTCGCCCAATAAAACGGCGTAGTCCTTGTAAGAAGCTATCCGTGGGCAAAGATAAAACTAGTTTAATGTAAACAGCCCGATAAACTACACATGTAAATAAGCATACATACACTTTTTTAGTTCTGCTTTTTATCAGACTTCTTAAAAATAATGGCCCTGCCAAATCAACACCCGTTACTTCAAATACTAGCCTTCCTAACTTTAGGCTCTGGTAAACGAATTAGAATCCAGAAGCGTTCTCTTACTAACGATAACATCATTTGAACTTCGGTATGGTAATTGTCCAGATGCAAATTAATTATTAAACTAAATTCTACAGAATGTTTGTGGTTTGGCAAAAGTATCGGTTGATAAAAATTGTATAGGTACATCAATTCTGTTAATGATTTTTGTTTTTAATCTAATCAAACCATTTTTGTCCTGCGTTGATTGCAAATTCTTTAACTTGTTATCCTCAATCCCTTCAAACACTTCACTTTGTATTAAAGTAAAAACTTTCAATTCAGTTAAATAAAATTCTTTAGCAGTTGACTCTTCAAATAATCGTTGTTCTTTTCTTAATCTGCTGTTGTTTATAAAACGATTAATCCATCCTATTGTACGCACAATTTTTTTGTATTGATTAAATCGTTTATAATACCAATCCTTCGATATGTCACAACTTATTAATAAATCAGTGATATTCTTTCTTCTTTTACAGCTAATTTTTTTTTCGTCAAACAAGACAATACTGGTAGGCAAAAATTTAAAGGTTTCTTAAGCCATTCTGGTCCATTCCACCATTTTAGAAAATATTTTCCTTAGGTTACAACCGCGAGGTAATAGATCTGCAGGATTTAAAGAACTTTCTGCTT